>BGNK01000290.1:186045-279225 GCA_003297005.1 Symbiodinium sp. clade A Y106 | reverse complement strand
AAACAAATAAAGACAAAGTTTGCCAAATACGAACATAAATAAGGTTTTGGGCCCTTTACATATAAGCCCTGTTGATCTAATCCCTGTTGTTCTGGTTCGGCGCAAACGGTTAAGGAATCCATGAATGCATGCATGCATGCACACATACACATACACGTGCACGTAGCCGTACATGTACACACATACACACACACATACACACATACATACATACATACATACATACATACATACATACATGCACACACATACATAAACACACATACATAAACACACATACATACACACATACACACACATGCATACATACATACATACATACATACACACATACATACATACTTACGTACATACATACATACCTGCAGGCATACATGCATACATGCATACACACATACATGCAAACATACACAAAAATCATAACATACCATACCATACCATACCATACCATACCATACCGTACCATACACGACACTATAATCCAATCCAATACACTACAATGCATTACCATGCGGTACATACGCTCATTCACAAACATCCATATGCTGGGAACTAGACGGATCCTCGGAATAGCTCCTCCACACTTCCTCCGCTTTGATTCACCGATGGATTAACTCCTCCACTGGCTTGGCTAGGGTGCATCTAATATATAGTATACCCTACAATTTGATAAGGAGCCCCACAATAGTAATTATGGGTATAGTTGACTTCCTGTCGTCCGAAATTTCATCATAGGGCGTGTGTCGGTAACTGGATGTAAGTGGGCTTGTAGTCCTGAACACTTGCGTGCCAAACCCTGCATCCCTACACCATTACACCATGATTTCTATAGAACTCACATCCCTGTCCACAAACTAAAAGCCCCACCGAAGAGAAAGGGCCGAGACAAAGAGCTCCTGCTTTGCACGCTGCATCTGACCAGTACGGATCTGGGCCAGGAGGCGTTCCTGCAACTTCTGGCCGTTCGGATGTCCGGAGTGCTGGTGTTCTTCAGGATTTGGGTGGTTTTAGGGTCTTGAGTGGCTTCGGACTTTGTTTGCAGGTTTGGGACCGAGCTTTTGGCTTTGAGGCTTTGGGCTTCGGGCTTTGGCTTCGTAGCTCTGTTCAGGGTTTAGGGTTTAGGGTGTTGGGTTTAGGGTTTTGGGTTTTGGGTTCAGGGTTTAGGGTTCAGGGTTTAGGGTGCTGTTCTGTGCCGGCAGTTTGCTTGGCCTTTTCTGTCTGGTGCTTAGTAGAGAAGGGGGGAATGGATTAGTCCTCTATAATCCCCACTAATAGACCCCATAATCCAGTCCCCCATTCCCTACCCTAAACCCGAAACCAGTTTGCTTTCCCGTTTCTTGGCAGGGCCGTCTCCCTCTGTCTGCGACTGTGCGTCAGTCTGTCTGTGTGTGCCTGCGTTGGGTGGAGGTCGGAGAGCAGCAAGGGTTTAGGGTTCAGGGTTTAGGGGTTTAGGGTTTAGTGAATGTTGGGCTGATGCTACAACAGGACAGCTACATCCTCGATTTGGGGACTCTTTCAGATCTCTAATTTCAGCGATGTCGTGATGGGTCTGAGTCTGAAATCAAAACCCGACGATGGAACTCTGGGTTTATTCGAGCTCTGGGTCTCGACCTTTCTTCTTCCTTCAAAGCCTCATGCACCTCAACACCTTGAAGCCTGAAACCGCCGAGCTCTGAACACCAATATAGGGCGCTTAATAATTATAGGCAATTCTCAAGGCCCCTACATTGGCTGACAGGTACCGATGCCTGCGGTAGAGGCCCAAACAGTCCGAAGATCCGGTACTTCGAAGGACTGTGCATGCAATATACGTACACATGCACCTGTGCATGCATATGCATATGTCCAAATATGTGTATATACAGGTTATCTAGTTGCTCACATGTACATATACATATGTGTGTACACATACATATATATATATACAGATTTGAGATACGTGACTCCGAAGAGGTAGTATCACTTAGTACCACCAATACTCAGTAGTTACTTACATGAGCGCCTTTAGTGCATGGTCCTTGCTGTGCTGTCGGATCTCCATCTGCAAAGCAGCCACGGCCTCGACTTTCACATCACTGTGGTTGTGGCATTCTATTGCATTTTCGTGCGTGGACAGTCTTAGCGTAAGGGTTTCAGGATTTAGGATTTAGGGTTTAGGGTGGCGTGGTCAGGCTTAGCGTAAGGGTTTCAGGATTTATGTTGTTCAGGGTCGCTTGGGTGAGCAGAGGAGACTGCTATGCTCATGACCCTTCTCTGCTCAGTCAAGAGTTTGCCGGTAAGACTCTGGGATTCGGGGCCTGATGGTCCTCTACATACAACTGCCTTGGCTTCACCTCAATTGTCAATTGCTGAAGCCGTCACACTCAAGCCCAACACCCCAAATCATCATCAAAACAACATCTCATACCGGCAAGAAAGCACGTGTCTCTCACGAAGCCCCACCCATAAAGCTTGATACCCCAACGATGCCACACATCAAAAAACATCAACCGCAAGCCCACCCGACAAAGGGAACCAATCTCTGAATTATTAAAAAGGGACTGAATAATAATCTATGCTATTTTAGGGTGTCCTTATTATTATGACTATAGTACAATATATCCCAAAACCCTATTCTGATTATCAAGGCCCCTATACTATTTTATTCTGACTTCCGAAACCGGATCCTACACGACCACCTCCAAGCCTCGACTACGCAGCCCTGCCTGGGGATCACCCTTGGCTTGGCGTTCCAAGGCAAGCTTCCTGTCGGAGATAGCTGGCTAAAGGTCGAACGATTAGGGCTGATGTTGTTGCGTGCTGCATGTACAGCTGCTGTTGACACTGTTTCCGTCACCATTGCTGTGGGGAGTTGGTGGTGGTGGTTGTGGTGTATGTGGTGATAGTGAATACGAAGATGATGATGATGATGATGAAGATGATGATGAGGTGCTGATGATGATGATGGTGTTGGTGAAGATGAAGAAGAGGATGAATACGAAGGTGAATGTGAAGACGAAGAAGAATGCGAAGAAAACAAATATGATGTTGATGAAATAGATGATTTTGTTTTTGATGATGATTGCGATGATGATGATGATGCTGATGTGGGTGCTGAAGATGTAAAAGAAGAAGGTGATGGTGATGATGCTGATTCTACTCATACTAAATCGACGACACCGACAGCTGCTAATTACAAGGGTTGCCTCTGCTGCTTCTGGGTCTGGTACCACCAGTACTATTGTTCACTCGTACTATTGGTACAAAGATGCACAAAGACTAGTACTACTACGAGCACTACTGCTTACTACCACCTACAAATGCCACAGCTACTTCTGCTACTACTACTACTACTACTACTGCTACTGCTACTGCTACTGCTACTGCTACTGCTACTGCTACTGCTACTGCTACTGCTACTGCTAATGCTGCTGCTGCTGCGTCTGCTACTGCTACATACTGCTGCTGCTGCTGCTGCTACTGCTGCTTTTCCTCGTCCTGTTCCTACTGCTGCTATTGCAACTGTTGCTGCTTTTGCAAATGATACTGCCGTGACTGATGATGGCTTCTTGTACCAGTCTGTCGTACTCGTTTGCACTTGACCGTATCCGGTTCTTGACGTTTAAGCTGTGCGCACGCAAAGGTCCTCCGAAATTGGTGCCCAGAACTTTGAAGCCGACAGGCTCGACATACCGAGCCTCCTAACGTTTAGCCAAATCAGCCTCTGATCCTAAACCCTAAACCCTAAACATTGTCTCGGCCATAACCGGGCTATGCATTAGACGTCACCAAGTGACATGAGAATATCATCCTAGGGTTTAGGGTTTAGGGGTTAAGCAATAAACTAGTAGCTGGAACCTTGAATGAGTTTTCTCTGGCCAGGCCTCTGAACAGCTGCCTCCTCTGCCCAAGAGCCTGAAGTCTGGTCCCGTAACTGTTATTTGTCCGGTTGATTGATTGCCGGGCTTTGGGTTTCTAAGGGTTTGTTTGAAGCGAACGGTTGGACACGTTTCGTGTCGACTGCCCCTCGAGTTCACGTGCTTGAACATCTAACACTCAAACACGTGCGCCGAGCCGGATGCGCTTTTCAGATGCGTTTCGTCAAAGCCAAGAGTACAGAATCAGAATTACTTCCATTGCAACCTGATTTGCAACAACCCGAAATTTTGTGTACTGCCTAGAGCATTGGGGAGAGTTCCTCTGTTTGAGGATTGCCTCTTTCAGGATTCTTGTAATCAGGGTTCTGCGGTTTGGAATTTACATCTGAGCCCTTACTGTCTTAAGCTCTGTCTTAAGCTCACCTACCCTGTGCTATGCACCATTAAGAGCTTTCGGAGCCTCCTACAGCAGAGACCTTCCAACCCACCAGCAGACCCTAAGCACCTCGATAAGTGCCACCACGTATCGCTTCTTAACAACACTAATAGATGCGAGGGCCAAGGGCACTAAACCTAAACGCTTAAGCTTCAATTTCCCAGAGGGTCCATATGCACTACTATTATGGAATTAGGTCCCCAAAACCATAATGGGGATGGTCTTTTAGAGCCTAATTCCATAATAGTAGTGTATATGGACCCTCTGGGTTTTTATACTATCGTGATCTCATACTCAAGAACCCTACTCGGCCCTGCTCTTTTTTCTAGGGCCCGGTATTTCTGTCTTTGGAAGCTCATCTGTCCTAAACTCTAAACTAGGTGTCGGTTTCAATCACCCCAAACATTATGTGCAGTTCGGGCTCTATATTAAAGTTTGATTCAGGAAAATTGACATTAACATTTATCCCAAATCGGTACCTACTAAACCCTCACTCATCTGCAAGCCGCGTGTCGCTGCCCGGACCGTCGCACCCTCGGTGGCAGTGGGGGAGGAGCTCCAGTCTCCTGGCAGAGCACTTTGATTTTTTTGATAGGTTTCTAGTCAGGGTTACTAGACAGGTTCTATAAGAGGTTCCTATAACGGGTTCCTAGAAGATTGATGGGGGTCAGGGTTGGGGTTTAGGTTGAGGGTTTATGGGGTTGTATAGGCTCAGTGCCGAGGGGGCTTAGGGTGAAAACTGACCTGGCTCCATTAAAAACACCTGGCTGCTAAATTGAAAGATGCTTGAGCTTCTGGCCGCTATGCGGTCTAACTGGCTGGGATGCGGTTTGGGTAGACTGTTCAAGACAGTTTTGGACGACAAAGGAGAAACAGCATTGGCTAATTCTTATGGACCTGTATCGCGCAAGTGTTGCACCGAGCCAGAATATACATCTTACAGAATGTAGACTACCTTAAAGGGGATGAGGACGGGTTGTTATAATAGGACCTTTGAGCAAGATGGGTGCATTAGGGCCTACATGGCCTACATTACTTATGACTTAGGGGTTGGAGGAACAGGAACACGAGACACATCCGCCGGTCGCTGCAGAAAGACGCGAACGAAAAAGAGGTTCTGCGTTAATTCGTGCTTAGGACTAGACGGCTTGTCAAAACTAACGCGGCATGCTACCAAATTACGTCCACTCTTCGGCTCAATTAAACGAAAGGACCCGCCGGTACACAAGGGGACAAACTTGGCTGCAGTTTAACAGGGGCTTGGGCTTCAGACTCGGGATAAATGGTGTGGCTTTGAGGGACGAGCAGGAACAAAGGACTGCCGGGTGCTCATGCCATCACAACCAAGATGCTATGTGCTACTCCCAAGCTACATGGCTTAGCATATTTTGACCCGGTGACATCTTGCATTTTTGGGAGATGATCGTGCTTCTGAGGATTGCTGTTCTTCAGAAACAGGGTGCCCGGATCAAGGGTTGCAGAGCATGTCAAATACTCTTGAAATCAATTTCATGCTATTACTGCGACGACTGTTGTGATGGCTCTGGGCTGGTATTCAGATCCCCAAAAATCCGCTGTAAGGCCTTCCTAAACCTCAAACCCTAAACCCTAAGCCCTGAAAACCCTACCCTAACCCGCCGCGGGGCCGTCCTCCAATTCCCGCCACACAGGAGCCTTCAGCCCTCTCAGGGAGGACTCGTAGGCACGGAAAAAGTTCAGAGCGAAGCCGAAGTCTTCCGGCCTCAATTATATGTATATATATATACACATATACATATATATATATACATGTATATATATATATATACATATCTATATTTGTATATACATATATATATACATATATATAATATGATGCTGATAGAAAATATAATATATATATAGATAGATAGATATGTAGATGCACATATTATATATATATATATATATATACAAATAGATCGTTAAGTCTATTTACTCACAAGTGTCCATCCTGCATGTATAGCAAAGGGGCTTTTGCTTCAAGGTTTGAGGATCTTCGGTTGACGCGAAGCCGCTGTGCAGCAGGCGCAGGAGCAAAGCTTTGAAAGCATCTTTTCACGCATTCGCGAGTGGGTTTAGGGTTTAGGGTTTGTCGTGCGCATCCTGGGATTCGGGCAAGCTCGCATGTCCAGGCGTGTTGTGGCAAGGTCTGGGAATGCTGCAAGCTGAGTAGAAGTGCAGGCAGAGCGTGTCGAGTGCTTTGCACAGTTTAGGATCTAGGGCTAGGCTAGGGTTTAGACTACAGGTTCTACTGACCACATGCACTGATTACTATAGAACGACACGGCTATAAGGGGGGGGGTTCACTTTAACTGTATAGGGCTATAGTCTATAGTGGAATGGAGTTGCAAACAATCAGGCTCCTCACACTAACCTCTCGCAACAAAGCTCTACATCCCTAAGCCAAGCCTGAACCCTAAACCCACAAGGAACTTGTCAAGCCCGAACCCCTGAATCCCTAATGAAATCCTGAGCTCTAAACATTTACGGCTTGGGATGGGCTCATGGCTCCCTTAACCAGCATGAGACGAAACCAAACGACAGAAATCCAATCCCAACCCTAAACCCCAGCAGGGGTTCAGGGTTTAGGGACCTAAACTCCGACACTCTCAACCCTAAACCCTAAACCCTAAAACCCTAAACCCCTAAACCCTAAGCCTAAACCCCCAAACCCCTAAACCCCTAAACCCCTAAATCCTAAACCCCTAAACCCTAAACCCCTAAACCCTAAACCCCTAAACCCCTAAACCCTAAACCCCTAAACCCCTAAACCCCTAAACCCTAAACCCCTATACCCTAAACCCTAAACCTCAACCCTAAGGCCCCCTCAATCCTGTACCACCCTACAGTAGAAGCCAGAAAGTTGGAACATAATTGCCCTCATACCCTCAAGGTACAGTATAGGGGATCCCAGCATGAATCATCCTAAATCCATGTTCCAACCTTCTGGGGTTCACTATATACCCCAAGCCAGGTGACTCCATGGGGAGCCACGGGATCCCTCCCCAAGGGCCCATTAAAGGACCCAAGAATTAAGTACTCGGTTTTGGGATAGGAGATAGTAGGGTTTAGGGTAGTAGATATTAGGGTTTAGGGTTTAGGGTTTAGGATAGTAGATATTAGGGTTTAGGGTTTAGGGTAGTGGTTATGTAGGCTAGGATTTTGGAGAGTATATGATTATATTGAGTACTTGGGCCCTTGGGGTCTTGTTCGGAAGCCTGGCAAGCGAGTGCCGCGCGTCGCTGTAGAATTCAGAGGCCTGCGACCCTAAGCTCCAAGTTCCTGAACAATAAAACACGAAGCTCCCAAGCCCTTGAACAACGAAATTTCCTGAAACCTAGGCTCCCCAAGACCTGAAAACAAAGGGTTCCCCAAAATCTTGCAACACCGCAACCCGAACATGAATCTTAAAAGCCTTCAAACCCTGAACCCCAAACCCTAAAACCCTTAAAGTACCGCTCTAGATCCTTATAGGAACCCTTTAAAGGGAGCCTTATCGGAACCTTTGTTGGGACCCCCCAAATCTATGCCTGAGCTTTCGGCATGGACTTCTGAGGTTCTCCCAGGCTGTGCAGTCTGCGCTCATAGGACCTCAGTAGGGGTTTTTGGGCTACCATGTTTTTAAAGGATTCGAAAAGAGTGCTAGGGTTAAGGGTTTTAGGGGTTAGGGTGCAGGGTTTAGGATTTTGTTTTTTAGGCTGTAGGCTTCAGGGTTCATCATAGGGACGGTCTAAAGGCATATTGTAGAAGAGTTCCTCTTCAGGGTTGTTACTGCAGGTACAATAGGGTGTTGGGCTAAGGGGATTAGGAACTTAGGGTTTGGGCTTTGGGTTCAAGGGTTCAGCCCTTTGGAGCGGGGGGTTTGGGGCCAAGAAGCAGCGAACGACTCTGTTTTTGCTGGGTTTACGTCTTGCAATAAACTCCTAGCCACAAGTAAGCTTGTTCAAGAAACAGCTATAATAGGGTTCTTAAGTTGAGGGGTTCCTCTTCAGATGTCTGTGAGGATTACTATAAGGATTACGATCAAGGTACTACGGCTCCGGTGGATCCTACAATGACAAAATCTCCGATACCTACGCTCTAAATTCCACAACGCTGTAGCGAATCCCAGAAAGCTGGAACGTGGGCTTAGGCTAATTAGTGCTGGGATTCCCTGCATCTTACCTTCAGGGCATGAGGAGAATGATGTTCTAACTTTCTGCCTACTACTCACTAACCCGTAATTTAAAAACCTAAACCCTAAATCCCTAAACCCCAATACCCTGAAACCTAAACCCTAAACTCTAGAATCTAGGCATAGATGTGCGCATTTTGGGCTTACGAGCGCAAAAACCCAGGCCCGGAAACCCAGAGAGCCCGGTGTAGAGTTTAGGGTATGGGGTTTAGGGTTTAGAGTTCAGGGTTTAGAGTTTAGGGTTCTTCACCACTACAGGAACCCTTAAAAGACGAGTCTGGTACGAAACGAGAATCCATCCAAAGTACGACTCTTGCAAACACACACCGCCACAGCGTACATTTCTGGAAAAGAATCCTAAACCGCACCAAACCCCTTCTAAACCCCTAAGTCCTAAAACCCTAAACCCGAGAAGCCCTAAACTCAGAAAGCCCTAGCCCTAACCCGTATGCTCCTTAATCCTAAACTCCTTCCACTGACCTGGGTCGCCGGCTGTTTGATCTCCTTGTCGAACTCAGCCTCTGCAAAAAGGTGAAAAGATATCGATCTTCAGCGTTACCATGGTTTTATGAAGGGTTCTACAAGACTTCGATAAGGGTTCTACCAGGGTTCTGTAAGCGTTCCATGTTTTACAATGGTTGCAGAACGATTGGAGGCTTCAGACAACCAGATACCGTTGTCGGGGTCCTCATACAGTAAGCATCCTACTGCTGAGGGTTCTACATAAGAGTCAAGTATTTCTGTGAAGCTTCTACTTTCAGCAAGGGCGCTAGGGTCCTACGAGGATGGGTGTCTCAGGTTTGGGGTTTGGGGTGGTCTGCAAAACCCGAACACCTAAACCGAAGAGACTCTAGATCCTAAGCCCCGAAACCGGCAAAAATCATCGTCCCTAACCCCCCCCAATAGACCTGAGACCCTCATATAGGGGTCAGACTACTTCGTAGTAGTATCCCCTTCTAGTTCTTACTTGACATATAGTATACAACATACCCCTCCAAAATCCTCCAAAATCCAATTCCAATCATTAAGTTTAAGGCCTCAAAATAAAGCCTTTGTCGCAACCCTTAAAAAAACCCTTCCCAAATACAAGTGGTTGAAAGTTCTGAGTACCTACATAGTAGAAGGTAGGGTCTCTACTTTAGGAATTACTATTATGATTTGGGATGCTGCTCTGAAGGACCCCCACATCAAGCCTAGAACTCTGGTGCCCCAGACAATATCCGAAGTCCCGCACGCAGTGACTCAAAGGCCTCAGAGTCGTCCGTGAAGACGACTTGTACCGCGTAGTCTTGGGCCTCCCACGATTAATACAGGCTTGAGAGTTTTAAGGTTAGGGTTGAGCTTTTAAGTCGCAGGGATTTTGGGCTTAAGGTTTACTCGTCAAGGCACTAAAGTGCCATGAAGCCAAAACCTGAACTGGCGCTACAGGCTCTGGCAGGGCCCTTTGCTAAACTGCCCTGCGCCCTCACATCTGAATGCTGGGATAAGGTTAAACATGTTAAACAGGTCTCATGGCTAGGTTCAGGCTTTCCCTTTTCAAGGTGTACAGGGGGCTGCTTGTTGGGAGGCTTGGAAACAAGTCGAGGGATTTCGGTGCTTGAATGTGCTTGTAGAACTTTGATACCTCAAGCCGCAAAAGACTACAGCCCAAAACCCCAAACCCATCTAGAAGCCGTATAAAAACCTTCAATTGACTTCCTACACTAGCCACGAGCTCGCCATGGATCGGAGGCCTCTGAGAAGGCATTCTCCGATCTCTCTTTTCGGGCTCGGGCCTGAACTGACCGGCTACAGGGTTTGAAGTTTAGGGTATGTAGGGTTTAGGGTATAGGGTATAGGCGGTGTAGGGTTTAGGGTATAAGGTTTAGGGGTTGCAAGGGGTTCCTTTAAGGATTTTGGGGGTTTGGGGTTCTCGGTTTCTGGAAATAAAGGCTTCTACAGGGGTTGTCTAAGAAAGGTGCTATCATGTTCCTGGGCGTTGGGGGTTTAGATTTCTATGTAACGGTGTAGCTTTTCTGTTTAGGATTTAGGGTTTCTATCGTTGCATGTAGGGGCCTCCGTAGCCCGTTACAGCTTTGTGTTGTTCTAAGCATGCGTGTGTGTGTGTGTGAAATGTGGAAGCGCTCGCGGCACCACAATGTTTGCGGGGGCCGAAGAGCGGGTACGGCGATGCCGAGGTCGGGGGAGGTGGGCGGTTTAGGGTTTAGGGTTGAGGCTTTACTAGTTGGCCTTTGGTGATGCGCTGCAGAATCTGACGCCGCGACTTCATCGTGTTTGCTGTGATCAGCCTTCCACATGATCACCACCAGTCACAGTCAGCATTATCATCAGCAACATCATTGCATCATGGTCATGTTCACGGTATTTGAATGCTTCTTCTACGAAATCCTCCTACACTTGGTATCAGCATTTATCAGGTACCTCGTGCAGGATCGCTGTTGCGCTTACACTTCCCTCGTCAGCAACATAGTGCAGGCTGTGTTGGCAGCACTGACATCACGCCATCCTGCGCGATTGCTGGCATCTGGGCTGAACTTTTGAAGGTGCAGCTTCAGTCGGCCATCAGACTGTGATGCCAGGTCATCAGGCAGTCCCACAATCCGGAAGCTTCCCGGAAGCCTCAAAGCACTGTGGCTCCCTCTGTCCAATACGCCTCTCAACCTATCCTCCCCGCTTCCGGACAAACGTAGGGATTTAGGATGTGTAAGCCCTGCCTCCATGAAAGTGACTTTTGGGCATGCTTGCATGTATGCCTTCCTTCTAGTTTTGTCCCTATAGGAGTATAGTCTTCATTGTAGTTCCTTTCTGGGATTGCCTTACTGGATCCCAACTGAACTTGGTTAAACAAAACAGGAGCTGCAATGAATCCTATTGCTTCGAGTCTACCTTGGGAGCCGTGATTCTCCGATGTTTTTTGTCCAAATTGCAGCTCAAGACAGTTTATGCGATGACCCTCGATCCTAAACTCCGCTAAACCCTAAGCTTTAAAAAGCTGAACCCTAAGCTCCCTTATGCCCTAAACTCCAAAAAGGCAAACCCTGGACCCAGGCCAGCAACAACAACTCTCCTAAACCCTAATCCAAAACACTAAACCGTGTCTCATCCATACGTGGGAAAGACTCTGAGCATCCATCTTTGGCAAAAACATGCTTCTGCGCCAACCTTGGGCCGGTTTAAGTTTAGGATTTAAGGCTTAGGGCCTAGGGTGATTTAAGTTTATGGTTTAGGGTTTACACGGCACAAGAACGGAGCATGTGGGTCCAGGGTCGCTTTGGGGATTTAGTTTGCTTTAGGCCATGTTGTCCCATCGCAAGCATGATCGTCATCACCCGTGTCGTGTAGTTGAAGATGAAGGTAGGCACAAGGGTTGGGCATGAATGTTCCTTGACCGCCCCATAGTAGTTCCTTTTTGGGGTTCATATTTAGAATCCTATACGGTAATCCCAACAAGGAACTACTATGGGGCCTATGGGTAGGGCTACAGGCACCAATGGTATAACAAGAATTGTTTTCATATTGCACGAAATTTACGCATGCTTGTGCCCTAAACCCTTTAAACCTGTCTGCGTTTAAACAGTTCGGTGTAGGACTTGGCGTCCGGAAGACAAAACAAAGAGGCGGGACATGAATTCCTACACCCAAGAGTAACCTAGGTATAAAAAGGGTGCCCTTTTTGGTTTAAAGGGGCCTACAAGGGAACCTGAACCCTAAAAAAAGGGAATGAGGGCCTACTCTGGTCCGAGATTCCTCATGAAAAGACTCAGGAAACTCCTGCAACAGGTGCGGATTACCGAATTATAGTGCAATGGTAGCGGACAACCTACATTAAACCGAACTCCCGTTCTCCAAAGAAAAGCCTCAACTCTAAACGCCTTTCAAGCCCCTCCAAAGTCCAAGCCCAAACATGGTCAGATCCACCCAAACCCACCAAACGCACTCCAATCCTTTACACATAGTCAACCTCCAAATCTGGGTTCCAGCCCAAATCCACCCAAACCAGACCCCGCCCCAGCCCTGAGCCTTATGCCGGAAGGTCTGATAATCTCTGGTCCAGCCCGAAACCATCCTCTAAATCGAAAGGAGCCACGCTTCATTCCAGCCAGAGCACACTTCGGGGCCGCAGAGCTTTAGCACGCCCTTCGCCTCTTCAAACGGTTTAGGGTTAGAAATTTTTCTGCATAGGATTCCACCCCAAATCTTAAAATCGTGCAGAATACCTACCTTCACCGTACAGTATCCAGAGGGGGCTTTGTGCCTGGAGGGATCCATTCACCTGGGGGTCCTCCTACGATGCTTGGCACGAGGGCCAAATTAGCCCGATAACTCAAGTACATGACCGGATAGAGTCCTAGCTGCTCGAAGGTGGGAGCTGCAGCACATAGTGTTATTAAGTGCATTATAGTTATAGCCCTATCTACTGGTCTACTCCGTCGTCTCCACCCATGTGTGTTCTACTAAGGTCCTGGAGCTTCTACGTATCAGGAGGCTCAGGCTTTCTAGGATGTAGCACTGCCTCCAACTATCTAGTGCCTTCGTTGAGATTGTTCGAGATATCGTAGCCTACTACGGTAGGGTTGGGCCTACACTCTGCACGTAGGCCGGAGGGTCTCGACGCATCTCGACGCCAACATCGGACCAGCGATGGTCTGCACCGTTGAACAGGAAGCTAAGAAGCCTAGAGCTCGCAACGCTGGGCGACTTACCAAGAGTGTGGGTTTGACCCACACCAAGAACAGGAATTGGGAAAAGTACCATCACAAGTACTCGCTGTCATTAAGAAGAATGGATAAGAAGAATGGCTGGACTTGTAATACTACCAAGCCCCTGGAAGAAACCTCATGAACATCCCTCGCCCTTGCAAAGACCTTGTACAGCCCGTAAAGAACATTTATTAACACCCACCCTTATAAGGTCCTTACCAAGCCCCTGAAAAAACATCCTATTTCAAACCCACCAAACCCCAAACCCTAAACCAGGAATCCTTGAAGACCACAAGAAGCCTACATCCTGAATCCTTAAAGACCACTAGTATTACAACTATTACAATTATTACAACCCTAAACTCTAAATCCCCTACTATAGCACCCTACGTACCCTTTAAAGGCTTGGCCTAAACCCTAAACCCCAAACCCAAAACCCTAAATCCGAAACCCCAAAACCAAAACTCTAAATCCCAAACCCCAAACCCTAAACACCAAATCCTCAACCCTAAACTAAACCCTATAAATCCTAACCCTAAACCCCAAACCCTATAAATCCTTAACCCTAAACCCCCTTTAAGAGCTTCGCCTTCGCGAAGGCAGCTGGGGCCGTAAGCCCAGGAGCCGGTTTCTTCCTCGCTCTCGGGGCCTCCGCAGGACACTTCGCTTGAGCGATCAGTCTATGGAAGTTGCGGGAGGGCATATTCTTCTGGATAGGTATGTGTCTGTTTATATGTATATGTATATGTGTGTGTATATATATATGTATATATGTATATATATATGTATATATATATATATGTATGTATATATATATGTATATGTATATATATATATTATGTATATATATATATATACTTATTTATTTACATCATATCCATAAAGATATGTATGCAGTTGTACTCTGCTATCCGCGGGTGGACACAAGCCTCCGTCGTAAGCCCAAACATCTGTGACACTGTAGACCCGCGGAAAGTCGATGCCGCGTGCAGGGGTTGAGAGTGTCAGGCTTGAGGTGTATCAATTAAGGTACAGGTTTAGGGTTTAGGGTTAAGGTACCGAGTGTACCGTATGAATACTGTGATAAGCTACATATATGTATCAGGTATCGATATAGCTACTATCGATTGCTCATGGGGTTCAATGCTCACGGTCCGGGGCCATAGCCAGAAAAGGCTCCTCGTATGCCAAAGTCTTTCTTCGATCATCCCCTTGTTTCTCGTTTAAGGAACTGAATCAGTTTGGTGTTTAGGGCTTAGGGTGTTGCCATGACGATATGGTCACTGAGACTAAGGCTCATGCCAAGCACTCACTCAGTATCGATGTTCAGGTCTCGGGTTTAGATAAGTTTTGGCCGACCCGAGGGGCAACCGGAGACATCCCAAACGCCAGGTTCGATATGTTGATGCCCGGAAACTTGGCCGACAATGCATGCAAAACACTTGAACTTGACTGGTCTTACTTGAGCTCTGCAAAGACCGCTTAGCTACTCACCAAGTGCTTACCTTAACTTTCTCGGGCCACGCACTGACCCAACCTTCAGGAGTAGGGTTGAGTTGGTTTGGAGATGGCCTATGCCAGCTGGAAGCGGTTGTCCGACCATGAGAGTTTCAATGGGCTTGCGGAGTATAATGTTCTGCAACAACATAAGTAGGGACTGTTGAGGTCTGTACTACATTATGAAGGTCTCTATGTGCGTTAATTCTCAACCACTGCCCTAAGCCTTAGCCACCGGGTCCCCAGAGACTCCAATAACCCTTAATTGAGGAATCTACCTTAGGTCATATTAAGGATCCTACTATAATTTAAGGTATATTCCTTAATTACGGGATATTGGAGTCTCTGGGTCGCACATCAGGCCTCTGAGGGTGCAGAGCCGCGCGGCATCACGCCATTCAATTGCGGCTCCTGTCCATGCTTGGCTTCGGGTTTAGGGTTCAGGGTTTAGGGTTTAGGCTTGGGACCCTGTGGACAAGTTGCGGCCAATGCTGAACCCTAGACCCTAAGCCAAAACCTCTAAACCTTTCGCCCGGATCGTCTGCAGTGACTGCCTGCATAAACCCCTTAAGCCCTAGAACCCGGAACCCCCAAACCCCAAAACCCTGAACCCTAAACCGTGGCTCACGAAACATCAAGTTCAGGACAACGTCACTCTCCTTGGCCTTCTCTGCTCGCAAAAGCCAGGCCTGCGCCGCGTGCCGTCTCCGTTTTGCACGGCTTCAGGGACGAACACAAGGGCTTAGAGTCTACTGCACGCAGGGTTTTAAAGGGCTTTCCAACATGGTGTTTTGACTTGTAAAGTAACTTGCTGTAGCGTCTGGGGCTGTGAAACTGTGTTTTTGACTTGTAGACTAACTTTAGAGCATAGACTTGGCTTTAGGGGCGCAGTGCAAGTATAAAGTCCAAGGATTCGCTTTTTACGGTTTTGGGTTTCGGATTTGGGTCTGCGTATCGTACATGTCGGGTTTCGGGTTTAGGTTTAGGGGCTTGTACTAACTCCGTAAAACTCAACAAACCACGAAGTTTCGAACCCACAACCCGGATTGCTGAACCATAACACGCTAATGCAGGGTCCTGAATGAGCTGAAGAAGGTTTGGGTTGTATTCTCTCTCTCGCTCATATATATATATATATATATGCATATGTTACATTCTTTGTATAGATGTATGTTAAAGACAATTATTCCAGGACTGTCTTGCGACATTAGTACAGTCATTGTTACTGACTGATCAGTCGCCCCTCTAATATTGACGCAATCGGCATTGCAAAAGCTGACGCTGTGGTTGCCAAAAACCCTACAATCATGATGGCAAGGTAGCTTTAGAACAAGGCGTTTGCTTGTTGTTTCAGTTTTCTTCTGAGTGGGGAGTATATACTCGTATAGCTACATATATGTGTTTATTTCGACATAGCTGTCAATCTAAAGATTTGCTTGCTTATCCATTAAATTACAGACTACAAAAGGAAGCACTGCCAAGATGAGGCTGCAACCATCACAAACCCTAAAGCTTGAAAGCGTTAATTAATAATGGCACTCCAGAAGCCTGAACGAAGTTCAAAGCCTCATGAGTTCTCCTCCAAACCTTTTTGTGCGGGCCTATGGGTTTGAGGGGTGGCCAACCGTAGTGGCTGTTGTACTGCAAGCTCAGCTCCAACAGCGAACACGACCCGGCTTTGCTCAGCGATACTCAATGCAAACGAAACAGAACCCATGAGAATGATGTAGAGCTTCTGACACGCACGGGTGCATCTCCAGGTAAGATGTTCAGGGGTTCGGTGCTTCAGGAAGGACAAAACTCCACTGCCCGCGGTTTCCTAGAGCCAACACTCTGAAACCCTAAACCCTAAACTCTGAAACCCTAAACCCTAAACTCTGAAACCCTAAACCCTAAACTCTAAACTCTGAAACCCTAAACCCCCAAATCCGGCAAGTGGCCCAGGACTGCTTTGCCGAAGCCTGAGAGAGATGAGATGGGTCAGGGCCCTAAGTGCTCAGGGTCTAAAGGAAATTGAGGGCCCGAAACCCTTCTAACACCCCACTATAATACTATACAGTAGAAGCCAGAAAGTTGGAACATGGCTTGAGGAGGATTAGTGCTAGGATCCCTTATACTTTACCTTAAGGGCATGAGGATAGTGATGTTCCAACTTTCTGGCTTCTACTGTAAACAAGGATAATAAGAATGAGAGCAATCATAAGAACAACAATGATGCAACCCTTTATGGACACATCCCCGTCAGAGGCCCAAAAGACCGTGGTACTCGGTCTACTAGCATTGTATGCTTTTCACCAGCGCCGCTAATGTTTAGCCAGGGTCTTGCTGTCGGATCTGAGCGCTGTTCAAGGCTTTCGAAATTTTATGTTTCAGGGGCTTCCAGACCCTGAATCCTAAACCTAAGACCCGCTTTGTAATCTGCAAGCCTAATCCTGGAGTGGAGGTGCTTTAGGTGCACAGCTTCCTCAACGTACAGCTTTTGATTGTAGGATTAGGGTTGTTGCGCACTACAAGTGTTTAAAGTGAAGTGTTTCGTGCACAGGGATGTTTAAGACGAGGGCTACCTTACTTTGAGGTGGCTCTTGGTAGATACACTGCGTAAGTGCCCTGTACGCGCCCGTTTTATTACTGGCATACCCTCCAAGGCTCTTGAACGAGAAGCTTATACGATTAGAGGAACTCCGAATGGCGATCCAACCTAGTACTGGATAAGATATATAGTGGTGCTAGTAGTATTAGGGACTGCGAGTGGGCATACTTAGCGATTACTAAGACCTCTGCAACAGTTAGATCAATCGTCTGTTGAGTGTGAGGTGGTACCGTCACGGCTCCTGCGAGGGACAACATCGTGTGTTGAACTACTCTACTAGACTGTATGTGAGGTACAGCGAGGATACCTCGCCTGCCACGAGATCCTGAAACCTGAGCTATAGCCATGGTAAGCCTTACAAAAGTCTCGCCCTATATACTTCCCCTCGTGGCCCTCGTGTTTTATGAAAAAGCACTCTGCCGACACAGTGTTGAGGAGGACTTCGTTTGGAAACACTAAGCCCAAGCCCGTTCAGGGCTGTGGGGGAAGGCACACCGTCCAAGCAATTGAACATCCCAGCCCGGGTTAGGGTTTCCAGTTTATGGCTTAAACAGGCCCAAAGGTTCATGATGCGGAGCTGCTGAGACCGTGGCATTTGTGGAAGATGCGAGCATCTGAGTCTGGTCATGCTGCATGACGGGGCGGCGCGGCCAGCAAACCGTGTAAGTTTAGACTCATACCCACTGTATGTATATACTATATTATAATATGTAGCCTTCCGGCCAGAGTTCTTCAAAGAGTCGCACAAAGGGGCTGGATAGGATGTACTTGACCAGCGGCCCACAGCAACGATTTCCTAGCTCAGCAAGTGAGACTACAGCTGAAAGCCAGGCACCAATGCACACACCTTGGATAAGGGCCATGGTTTTGGGTTGAGCGAATCGAGTTCAGGAATAACACAGCAACCTGAGCACAGGAGTCGAAACAGCAAAGCATTCCGAACATTGACCAGGTTTTCAAGTTACATTGCTGGACTGTTCTCTACACCATGCCGGGCAACGTGGTATTGTGCAAGGAGTCTTCCTAAAGAATGCACAGACAAGGGATCAGACCTTTACAGTATATTGGGACTGCCGTTTTGTTCGAGATCGCTAGGCTCATAACAACATCATGTGTTGGGTGCATACTGTAATCCCTACCAAACCGCAGAAACCGTAAACCCAGATATAACGTGAGCACCATCTCTTGAAAAGGGTCTTGGGGTACCACATTATGTACCTATCTGTGTATCTATCTGACTATCTATCTAAAACTTCACATGGGTGTATGTGTGTATATATATACACATACACATACATGGCCTGCAACGGTAACTAGCTATACGATAGCTAATGCTGCAGACTTCTATCAGGGGTTTCGGTTTGGAACATAGACGTAGAGCTTTCGGGTTTGTGGCGGGCTTGGGGTTCAGGAGCCCTAACCCTAAGGCTGAAAATGGCCCAAAGGCCTTATATAACATGGTCTTTAGGCCCAAAAGCCTTTAAAAACAAATCAGTCCTTAGAGCCTTAGGGTAAGCCCTACAACCTGTAATCGGGCTGTGGCATGCAGATTTTAGAGCCCTCAACTCTAGACCTCTAAGGTAAAGCGACACACCCTGAAGCCGCGAAGCCCGAACTCCCAAAACGATGAATGTCCGAAGCCTGTAAGCCCTATGACCAAGAGAACTTCAAAGATCATAAAACAAATAACAGGAACTGGTACTAGTCACTGCGGCTCTCTTGCGAGTTCTTTCAAGGTCAGGTTGTTAAATGAAGGCTTCTAGGCTTCTAGACAGGCTTGCCTAAAGGCTTTTCTAAGGGTTCTCACGAGGGTTATCTTAAGGTTCTGCACGTCTTCCTTTAAGGGTCTTTCGTGCATGAGTCTGCCTTCTACCGGAATTTACGGCTGTGACCAATGCGAACCTAAAGTTATTGCTATCAAGAGTAAAGACAGACATATCTCCTAGTGCATTCCTCTTCTAGCGAACCACCCGACAAATGTGGGCTTGGGACAGTACTGGTCTTAATTCATAAGTTCATAAGTACACCCTAAGCCCGTTCATATAGGGGTCTGAAGAATTACCGATATTGTGTCTCATGGCGCCTTCTCATAGTTATAGTAGAAGATATCCCCAGACACTCTTCGAATTATTGCGGCCCCTATAGTTAGACTAAACCCCAAACCCTGAATCCTAAACCCTGAACCCTAAAATCCTTAACCCTAAACCCTAAAATCCTGAACCCTAAACCCTCAAATCCTAAACCCTGAATCCCTCCTTTTCTCTTCCTTGCATTCGAGGTTTATGCCATCGCCTCCGATCCCTTCAGGGTGCTGACCTGCCGTTTGTGGCATATAGGGGCCTTAATAATTAGAATAGGGTTCCTTTGAAGGCTCATTTAAAGGGTTCCTTAAAGGGATTCTTTAAAAGGTGTCTATGTTGGCTACTATAAGGGTTACTATAAGGGTTTGTAGAATAGGGGCCAATATTTCAAACAGGGTTCCTTTAAAGGCATCCTTAAAGAGGTCTAGATCTATTGTAGGGTTCTAGAATGTAGGGGCCATACTAACTAGAACAGGGTTTGGGGGCCAATTATAAACTATATTTATTATAAGGAACCGCCAAAATAGTATAGGTAATTATTAAGGCCCTTATATTATGGCTCGGTCAGGGCCTTGAGGTGGAGGGCTTTGAGTTGAGGGTTTAGGGGTTCAGGGTTTAGGGCTTAGAGTTTACTTAGGCGTTTGAGGTGTCGGGCATATACCGCCTAGGGAATCCGAGCTGAAGGTGAGGCGGTTGAAGAATGGGCCCGCTTTGGGGTTTAGGTGCTTAGGGTCTTTTTGGGGGTTAGGGTTGAGGTATTTTTGGGTATAGAGTTTAGGGATTAGGGTTTAGAGTTTTGGGTTTAGGGTTTAAAGTTTAGGATTTGGGCTTGATGGTTTTTTTGGGTTTAGGGTCTAGGGAAGCCTAGATCAACAAACCGAAGACTTTAATGCACTAATCAGCGGTTGAAACCATGGGCCCCTAGTATGGGCCCTTAACCCTGGAATCCTTATATAGCTACTATATACCCTGTACAGACTCTTAAGGGTCTCGAGAACTCCGTCACAAAAAGGTCCATATTCGGGGCCCATACTTCTGACCTTAGAACTAAACGTAGGCTTTCGGGTTTAGGGTTTCAAACACCAAACCTGTGACCCCTCTAACCTCAACTGTACCAGTCTTTGCTCCCCAGCAGCCCCGTACTCAAAAACACCCTTTGTCCGTTGCTTAGTTTTAGAAGGGAGGCCATAGGCAACAAGGAAATAAACCCGGCACCGCAGACTATAAACTCTACAACCTAAAGCCTACCTACACACTAAACTAAACCCTAAACCCTAAATCCTTAACCCTAAACCAAACCTTAAGCCCCACTAGTGGGAGAGACCAGCATGAACCCGTCAGAGGCCCCCGGCTGTGTGGCATTTGCTTTCGGGCTGTCGCCGGGCCTCCAGGGGTCACGGTAACTTTTTGTTTGGGGGTTACCTCTTGTCTCACTGTCTATCTCTCTCTCTCTCTCTCTCCCTCCCTCCCTACATGCAATATGAGGCTCCTGCTGCCAAGGAGAGCCGTTTCAGGGTTTTGGGAGGTAGGTTATGGGACGTGAGGGCAAAGGAAAAGACTCAGGCAGGGTTCTGGCACGGTCTGCAGTTTTCGGATGTGGGTGATGGCCTTTTTCCGGGACTCGGGGAACCCCGTAAACCTCAAACCCCTAAACCCTAAACTGCCAAACCCTAAACCCTAAGCCCTAAACCCTAATCCCACATGCCCGTCTCGGTGACTGTCCAAGAGAAACACATTGGCACTAATGCCTGAGGGTGTAGGGCTAAGGCGGGCGCAGGGGCTTACCTGGACCCTATTTCTTTCTCCTGTGGCGTCGTCCCGAAACTTCTTGTCAGCGTATGTACTGTGCCTACCCGTAAATACATTACATTGAATTACAATACATTGCAATGCATTACAGAACATACATATATACGGGCATGCATACAGACAGACTGACGGACGGACAGACACAGACAGGCAGACAGGCAAACAGGCAGACAGGCATACAGACACACACACACACAACATACACACACACACATAGATCCGCACATGCGTGCTCAGGCGCGCATGCATGCATGCATGCATGCATTTTAATATCCTACAACTACATTTGCGCATAAATAAGCAGCCTTGCATGATGTGAATATGACTGTGCATACATGCATGCTGCATGTGCCCATACCCAATCCACAGTGATGACAGCTATGCAGTGCCCTTTGATTCGTTCACATACAGGTGTATTTGTAAGGATGCATGTATACTTGCTTATGCACATGTGCAGCATGCACGTATACTCAGCGTAGTATGTACGTGTGTAGGCACACATGCATGCATGCCGGAAAGCATCGTGCACTCATGAGCTCGTTTGTGGGGTATTGTGTCTGTCCGTGTGTGCGCTTGTGTTCTGTCATGTCTTGGCATGCCCAGTTAGACATACGCAGTGAAGAACTCACAACGTGTTCAACTTTTGGGAGAGAGATCCCAAAGAAAGCTTCACGGCCTTGAAGGTAGCGAGACGTCCCAAAGAGCCATGGCCTCGGAGATGATCGAAAATGTACCCAAAAGCCTAAGACACCTAGCCTAAACCCTGAAGCATGATAAGTCCCTACAGGCTTGGCCCTGTGCTGCCGGAGGCCGAAGTTTCAAAGGGAGCCTAAGCTTTGATTCCTGCCAACTGTGCGATTGGAGCATTGAGGTGAGGCTGGGGCTAGGGGTTAGGACGGCCAAATAGGACTTAGGACTTCGAGCAGCCTTCCAAGGCAATTGCACCGCCTTTGGTTTGGGTGCAGGGCTTCAGGCTCCTACTGGGCTATAAGAAAACGGGTCTGGAGAGAAGTGCATACTGGAGTTCCTGACATTCCTCTAATCAATGACGATAGGGCTATTTAAGGCCCATATTTACGACGCAAATGTCTGAATCCCACCCACATCGGTTGCTGACGCATGAAAGCTCTGTGGCGCAAGCGTGTGGTGCACCGCGCTTCCCAACCTGCCACCACAGAAAAGAGAGAATTCACACCCTAAGGTTCCATGTAACCATATAGTATGCACTTAGGCCCCAAAGTAGTCCCTATGTAGGTACTTCAGGGCCAAAGTATACTATGTGGGTACATGGACCCTTAGGAGCATTTAGGGTGCACGGCTTTAGAGAAGGTTGAGTCGGGAGGTAGAAGGAACTCCAGTTGCGAGAAGTGTCGCGGTTCTGCTTAAGAATACCTTAAGCTTTTCACCTTGCATTCGGTCTGCCGATAAAAACTGACAGCCCCAAGCTCGAAGTCGCAAGACATGATGTGAAGTGGGACAAAGCCAGACCATTCAAGTCTGGCATCCGCTTGCACCCCGAGCGCATAAAGTGTGTGCCTCATGAGGTAAGCATTCTCGGAAGCGCCACGGCAGCTGCCGCACTAAACCCTAAACCGGTCTGAAGACAGTGATCCCAAAACCCTAAAACCCATTTTCGGGCAGTCGAAGCCGCAGGATGGCGAAACCCTCCAGCCTAGGCCCAGAACATACACCCAAAGCGAAATGCCTCACTGTATCCCCGAACGCCACTCCAGAATCCTAAACCCAAACCCCCAAAATCGCCCCGTAGCCCCATGCAAACCCTGAACCCTACAGTAATCCCAACCAAAGGCATAAAGCCTGGTCAGTGACCACACGGCTCCTCCCTGCCTCGACCATCGTGGCCGTGAAGTCGATCTTGTCCCCTCCCAGGACGGACTTAGGCTCTGTAGGTTTGATTTTTTTTTGTGGAATTGTAAGGAGCTGCTTAAACTGCAGAACCGTTTCAGCGAGATTTCTAGCTGCTAGCTTTTATACAGCGGTTTTTGATGAAATTGAATCAGGTTTCGTACTACACGGGTCATCTGGTCGGAGGAGACAAGCACAGATGAACATGAAGGAATGCAAAACAACTATAAGAGCTGCGGTTTGGAGCCTGTGCAGTACCGTCGGAGGTCTGGAAGCCGCTCATTTGCTGAAGCGTTTAGTTCTTCGGTCTAAGACCAAGACTTGGTGGTGCTGAACTACCTGAAATACCTGGTTCCACAAATCTCAAACCGCCGTAGTTTGGAGCTGATTAGGGTACGAATGCTCTCGATGAATACCGAATACCTGTCGCCATCTAACTATCTGTTTATTCCGCTGCCGGCTAGTTGTTCATCTTTGAAGCACGCATGATACCTCTCTCGTCGGTGTATAGCCGTCTACGAACACGAAACTGGACATACGAGGATCAGGAGAAGCCGGCCTCGTTTCAGATGCCGCATTGTGGCGCTGATTTCTTTGTCTTCCTTGAAGAACAGTACCTCACATGGCTGGGCTCAACATACTCAGGGTTTAGGGCTAGCAATTACGATGCTCCGGGCGTTGTTTCTCGAACCCGCGACGTGGCTGCTGTATATGTCTTTCTATGAGCTCAATCGGCATTAGGCCAAACCGTACTTCCCACGGCATTCTTTCTCATTGCTGAACGGAAGGATGCCTCGGGTCAATGGACGCGGGCACAATACCTTTATAACTGAACGGTTTTGATCTGTCTATCTAGTCATCTACTGGTAGTTGCCAGTCGGTCGAAAGTCTGGGACTCCAGAAATCTCCGCATTGATTTTTTGTTGTTGTTTGAGCGCCAAAGTTGGCAGTTCGGAAGCAGACCTTTTCAGTTAAAAACCCGGCAGCTAAACTACCCGAATGCTTTATCCCAAGGGTGAGGGCTCAGCGCATCAACAGCGGGTTTGAACATACCGGAAAGCTCTGTTCTATCGTAGAAGAACCTCGAAAACTACGATCATGTGGACTACTGACACTCAGTAATAATGTGGACTCCTGTATTTGAAAGCCAACGCCCGATCATCAGGGATATCATAGGAATCCTTAGACGCTACACCCTAAACCATAACCCTAAACCCTAAACCCTAAACCCCTAAACCCTAAACCCTAAACCCTCGACGGTCCTCGATGGGATGCTGTCCTTCAGGCCTGAAACCAAAACAGCCGACACCCCATTCAGGGTTTTGGGGTTTAGGGGTTTAGGGGTTTAGGGTTTAGGGGTTTAGGGGTTTAGGGTTTAGGGGTTTAGGGTTTAGGGTTTAGGGTTTAGGGGTTTAGGGGTTTAGGGTTTAGGGTTTAGGGTTTAGGGGTTTANGGGTTTAGGGGTTTAGGGGTTTAGGGTTTAGGGGTTTAGGGTTTAGGGTTTAGGGTTTAGGGGTTTAGGGGTTTAGGGTTTAGGGTTTAGGGTTTAGGGGTTTAGGGTTTAGGGGTTTAGGGTTCTGGTACCAAGCATCGCCTGAACTTTAAACCCTGATCATGCAGGTTTGCGCACCAGATCCGATGCGTCCCTCTTCCTGGAAAATTGCGCGGGCTCCATGTCGACCTCAGTGGCATGGTGTGTGATATAAGAGCCTGGACACAAACAAGTATGGGGATTTCTGGCGTATCATATAGTACCTCGGACTGACTCTTCAAGCCTCTGCTGTAGCTATTGAGCCTTTACGGCTGACATGGCCAAGGATTGAAGGCACGTGAATGCTAAGTAAGGGCTCCATGATATCGGGATCCTGGATGTCGCCGCCCTGGATCCAGCTACTGAGCTTGAGCAATGGGGACTTCCAGGATACTACACAGGCCAGCCATGAAGGGTACGATCATGGTGTTACTGCTGGGGAGCTCTCTTGTTTGTAAGTTTTATGGGTATGGGTGGGTCGAAGGACATGGAGTTTTAACGTTCTAGGGCCGAGCTGGAGATCAATATTCTGTAGCTTTCGGGTTCAGACTTCAGCTTAATCACCACCCATAAGCCTCATACGATTCATGATGCTAGATTCTGACATTCCAGAAACAAAACAACAACACCCTGAACACAAGGATGCACATTAAATGGCAGGCGCGGAAAGCCTGGATTTCGTGACCTTCTGCCCTCGAGAACCTACTTTACGATCCTTAGTACCTCAACAAATCGGATGGCGTCGATTATACTATGTGTACTAAACCTTGAAATGCATCCTAAACTCCATCCTCCCCACCGCCCAAGCAAATCCAAAATTTTGTAAACAAACTGGGAAGCGCATCAAAAACCCTGCATCCCTGAACCCATAAGGAATAACCACGAAAGCAACACAACACCAAAGATCCACAGATCCCCCAAAGGCCCGGCGAAGACGGCACTGGGCTGTGCGTAGCCGAGGAGGTTGAATCCCTCCTTGTGTGGAGCATGGCAACTTATTGCGGCTAGGGTTTAGGGTTTAGGGTTTATGGTTTAGGGTTTATGGTTTAGGATTTAGGGTTTATGGTTTAGGGTATAGGGTTTACCAGCACCCACCAAGAACCCTTTTATGGGCTATACAAGGGTCTTAAATTTTGCTTGCAAATAGGTATCCAGATTCTGGACGAGGCTCTATAGGCAGTGATTTCTAGTTTAGAGGCTTCCTTGCGTCTGCTCGAAATTAGGCTCTCTCCTTCAACAACCGGGCCCAAAAAAGTTTAAGCTTTCTAAGGTAAACCAAACATATAAGGCCAAAAAGTTTAAAGTTCCCCCATTGGCTACCTAAGTAGGGGGTTCGGGCGTCCGGGTTTTGGAGTTTTCTGGTTTCTCGATGTAAGGGGTTTAGATTGGAGCACAGGGGTATCTCATCAGGGATGCTTAAAAATGAAACCCTGAAACTGCCTTAAACACCTGCAGTAGACACCTCAAACAGCCCTGAGAAAACCCTATACAACCCTGTAATATACAACCATTATAAAACCCTACAGGCACAAATAAAAACAAAAATACACCCTAAAGCCCTGTCCCAGGTGAGAGTCCTCAGGAAAGACTCGTGGCTCTAACTGCAAGCTTAATGTTAATATACGGGCACAAATAATTGCCAATACTATTTTGGGTTTCCTTATAATTGGTATAGCATTTTCCACCCCCCTGCCCCTCACAACAAAAAAACTGTTCTAATTAGAAAGGCCACTATATGAGGGCTCTTGCAGCTTTGGGTTTTGCAGGATTGTGGGTTTTAGGGTTTGGGGGAGGGCTTCTAGGCTTTGGGTGATTTGGGTTCTTCGGGGTGACGGCTTGGTGGTGGGCTTTGGTTGTTGTTTGGGGGTTCGCAGCTTTGCATGGATTTGCAATTGGATGTAGAGCTTCAGGGATTGGAAGTTTGGGGTCTTCGGGGGTTTTTAGGAATTTCAACTCTGGGGTTTAGGGTTTGTATCGTTGGTGTAGCCAAACACAAGCTGCGAACCCGACAAGCAACGCACCTGATCCTGCTGGAGGCAACAATGAACCCAAACGCCAAAACACAGCATCCCCTTAATTAGTCAGCCCTAGAACCTCAAACCCTAAACCCCTACAAACCCTAAACCCCTAAACCCTAAACGATGAACCTTAAACCCCTATAAACCCTAGACCCAGGGTTTAGGGTTCATGAGCCCCCAAGGCCTCCATATGGCGAACTGCACCTGGCCACAACGGGGCCAAAGGATGCCAGCGTTTCTTTGGGTCTTTGTGTGGGATATCAGGCTTTCGGCTTAAGGATTTTCTGATTCATGGGTTTGGGGTTTATGAGTTTAAGGTATATGGCCTTAGGGTCTCTGTTTCCGGGCGTAGGACTCAGCACCTGAGCCATGTTCTTCTGCAAAATAGGAACCAGCAAGGAACCCACTACCGGGTCACTGCCGCCATGAAAGCAGAAGTGGTTCACTTCGGACAGAAGCTTGCGACGGTGCCCCCATGAGCCCTAAAACCTGAACCCTAATCGTTTGAGTTTAGGGAATACGGGCGCCATCGCGCGCCCGTATCTCTGACACAAATGCTGCCGTTTGCGGTCGTCGTCTCCGAACCATGGAGCCCCGAAACAATCGGGAAGGGTCTAGGGTTGAGGGATACGTTTCAGGTTGCATGTTCGTTGTTTTGTGGGGTTCCGAACCCTCTGAGGGACATCCCTTCAGAGAGCAGCGGGCAGCAACCGACTTCCGGAAACTTGTCCATGGGGGTGTGAGGCTTCAGGACTTTCGGGCTTTCAGATGAGAGTTGTCACTAGCATGATGTAGGATTTCCAGGGCAGCCACCAGGGCTTCAACCGGAACCATTGCACACACCTTGATCCTAAACCGGGGGGGCTTTGCTTGGAATGGTTAAGGGGTTTGAAGGAAGGGTCGTTGAAACCGATATTCCAAACAAACATAACCAATACTTTCAATTGTCGTGCTTTTAAGGGATCGAATCTGAGATGCCTGGGTTTAGGGGAGGGGGCTTTGTGCTATTGAGGGCTTAAAGCTCGGAGGCCTGGATTGTCGCACGCATCCACGAAGCTTTTCTTTCTGCTCGGGTCGACAGTCCATGAGCACACTTCAACCCATCCGCCCAGCATGCGCAACAGCACACAAGTGTGTAAGTATGATGGCACCATGTGCTTCTAGGCCATATATCACAGATGCCACATGCAGCATGCTAGGCATCCTAAGAGCTGCTAAGTGCAAAATCTGCAATGCGGAGCTCGCGCGGCCATACCACATCGATGCCCAGCTGCACATATCCTGTGGAATAAAATGGGTTTATGCACTTAAAGGGATGGCCATGGCCTGGGGGTTGACAAGGGTTTCTCAGTAGTCTGAATGGTACTTTGAAAGGTTTAAGATATCGGGTTCGGGGGTTGGGAGTTTGGTGCAAAGAGTTTCAACTTAAACGTAATCTAGGGTTTAAGGGCATTTTGGTTGGCTGGCCTGCATCACTTGATCATCTTCTCGAAGTGATTTTAGTAGCCGAAGACCTTTTTGCATGCGCGACGACCAGCAGCAGCAGCCTTCATGAGTACACAATCAACGTTATTATTGAGCTTTCCCTTTTTCAACCTAAATGTAACTGTGGTTGCTTGTTTGTTCCTGGTTGAATGTAACAGTTTATGCTGCTACATTAAGATTAACTAGTGTTATCCTAGTGTGGGTGTAAAGAATCTCAAACAACAATGGCGAAATGAAACCAACCATGATGCATATTAATTTGCGGTACTTTACAAAACGAAGTAAGGCGATTTAGAAAGTCATACATGTCCCCCCCCCCCGGCCTTCTTCTTGGCGCCTCCTTTCGAGTAGATAGCATGATAGGCCCTGCTGTAAATATTACGACGAGTCATCTTGAGATTCTTCATGCTGCTCTTGTCGGTCTTCACCTCTTTCTTCTTCATTGCCGTTTTCTTCATCCCCAGCTTGGCAACCAGTGAGCACCCAGACTTGGGACTGACGACGGCCTTCGCCTTCGGTGAGCCACCTGACTTGGGACTGACGGCCTTCGCCTTCTTGGGTGAGCCACCTGACTTGGGACTGACGACGGCCTTCGCCTTAGGTGAGCCACTTGACTTGGGACTGACGACGGCCTTCTTCGCCTTCTTGGGTGAGCCACTTGACTTGGGACTGACGACGGCCTTCGCCTTCGGTGAGCAACTTGACTTCGGACTGCGCTTCTTCGCATCGCTGATCTTCGGCTTCCTTGCATTGCTCTTCGGGCGAGACTTCGCTGCTGTAGGTTTCTGCTTCTCCTGCTTCTTCTCCTGCACCGGGAGCTCACTTGGCTTTTCTCGGATATCGCCTGCCGGGCTGTCGAGGCACAACACCGATCGTAGCTTCGCCGCTCGAAAGGCTCTCTTCGGCGTCTCATCATCATCCATCTCTGCAAAGACTAGCTTGCGCTTGGTCGGTTTGTCCTCCTTGAGGGAAGGCTTCTTGTAGACTTTGGCGTTGCCACGCTCTTTAGAATGCGAAGAACTGCCACTCCTCACATCCAAGGATACCTGGCTTCATCTGCAATTGCCGACTGGCTGGTGAGTGGCTGCTGTTGTAGAAGCTAAGCAGCATACAAAAGGTTCATGAAACAGGCAAGGTTACAGCAGCCGACTTCTCCAGGTGCTCAGAGACATTGTCATTCTTCTTTGAGGTCTCAGGGGTGACCAGGTCCATGCGGAAAGGTTCCAAGATCGGATCCTTCGTGGGCACACTAAGGCACCATGCATGTCATGTTCAACATGTGTTTCAGGGCTTGGGTGCATTGTTGTCAGGTACCATTGAATACTGAAGAAATTAAACCCATCCCGTAGAGTCGGCCTCACCGTCACCGAAGTACTTCGTATTCTCGAAGGCTGCTGGTTTCTCGGCCTCCTGCAATGATGGTTTCATGCACACACATTATGAGGAAGGTAGGATCACCCAAATATTTTGCATAAATTAAACCCATACTCCCATAGAATCAGCCTCAGCGGCACCGTAGTACTGCGTATTCTCGAAGTCTGGTGGCATGGCCTCCTGCAATGTAAAGGTACATTGTTACAGGCTAATTTTAACTAGACAAGTACATGGTTCCGGAACTTTGTAAAAGCCACCCCGGCAGCCACCCCACAAGGTATCTGCTGCTGGCTGCTCATCATTTCGATTCTTGATCAAGGACCGACAACAAGCTTTCGACACGATGAAAGGGGACTTAGGGACTTAGGATTATTTAGGGCATACTTCTTGATGAGTTTCCTTAGTCACTGACATTGGGGACCTTGCATGGTTACCTTCTTTTAGTAATACAGCTCCCTAACACAGGTTCTAGGTCAAGGGGACTTAGACTTCAGATTGCATTTAGGAGTAACGGAACATAGCACCCTGAAGCCACCGTCCTTGATATGGTGCAGCCCCCGATTCTCAGTGCCCGGAGTTCCAATCTCCTGCAATCCAAGATAAATCTTGACCAGAACATGCAAGACATAACTGCTGTCATCGGTCCTTCGGCGCATCTTCGGCCGAAGAGTGATCATCCTGCACGGGCTTTAAGTTTAACTTGGACAATACATCATAGGGCTGGCTACTACCTGATTACGACATTCAATTGGTGAGTCCCCGTCCTGAGTGTCACCAGCGCTGTTATGCCCAACACACCCAGACTCGCCAGCGGCATCAGAGCGACCATCGTTGCTCATGTTTCCATCAGCTAGGATCGGCACCTGGGTTTTATCACTTTCTCACGAATAACAGTAACACACAAACACATACTTGCTGTTGTAGCTGTTCATGGCGCCGAGTCTCTGCCACCTGGGTTTCTTCATACTTCCCTGCACGAGGCTCCGGAGAAACTCGCGGGGATTCCTGCGTCATGATCACCGTATTCCCCATGACACACACACACACACCGCACAAACACACAAAGACACACACACACACACACACACTGATTGCTCAAGTACAATGAACCGAGTCTCGACCACCAGGGTTTCCTCACACTTCTCTGCACGGGGCTCCAGAGAAACTTCTGGGGATTCCTGCGTCGCGACGATCGTGTCCTCAACATAAGCATTGGCCATCTTTCCATGACATTCTGTCGGTACCTGAGTTGTATCATCATCATCCCACGTCTTAAGCTGAAAACGCACACACAGAGAGACTCTGACTGCTGAAGGACGGTGCACCTCGAGCCACACATCCAGCTGGGTTGCTTCCTCATGAACTTGCTCATCGGCCAGCGTGTCCTGATTATGCTGATTGCCCATTATGGTCTAATTAGGGCTCGAAGGGTTTATGTTAACTTCGCACCGAAACCGAACACCACACACACGCACTGTCACTGCTGAAGTAGCTGAAGATTGATTGAGCCGAGTCTCGACCATCGGGGTTTCGCCACAATTCTCTGCAAGGGGCTCCGGAGAAACTTGTTGGGATTCCTGTGTCACATCATTGCCCATTTGTCCATTGCTCGTCATTGGTACCTGGGTATTTCATCATGTGCACACCGACACCGAACAAACATGAAGTAGTGGAACATTGAGCCCAGTTTCATCCACATGTGCTTGGCTAAGCGTCTCTGCATAGGGCTCCAAGAACACTGGTTGGGATGCCTGGGTCATATGTCGTCCATCGGCCACCATGTCCTGAGTATCATCAGATAATAATCATTAATCAGTGGCATGATATTGCACTGGTACCTTGGCTTTGAGTTCTGATGCCAGCAGCACATATATACTGCTGCCGGTCTTCGGGTTTACAGGGATTACAAGCCTTGAAACTTTAGGGTCAGGTTCTAGGGGTCTGGGGGTTTACGGTTCTGGGCTCAGGGCCTAATGGGTTCAAACAAGGATCAAAGTTTCTGGTTTAGGGGTTTGGGGTTTACGGGTCCAGGTTTAGGGAGTGACTTCCAAATACTTAATATCTGAAACCGTGGGCATAATTACACCCCAAAGCTTGAACCCTTAAACCCTGAAGTCCTGAACCCAAACCCCCAAAGCCCTAGCCTAGACACTAATTCAAAATCAGAAACATATACTAACTATGGAACCCTTAAACCCCAGAACCTGAAGCCGTCCTGAGCAACATTGCCATTGGTAGACTCGCCAATAATTTCATCTCCATCAAATAAGATCGGTGCCTTGGCTAGATTTAAGTCTCATCGCGACATACTGAAAAAAACCCACTTCCGAGCCAAGGATAAGGTGTGGTTTGAGGAAATAAGACTCCCCCCACACCAAATGAGCCACAGGAGTCACCATCGCTGGCACTTTCATCGGAGCCTTGTCGAGATTAGTGTAGGTTTGCTTAGATTGCTTCAGCGTGCGTTGCCGGGTCACTCTCACATAGGGATGCAACATGCACACAGAGTACACTGCATATCCACACAAATGGGCACAATCACGCACACACACACACACACTTGAATGCGTACATCTGTTCAGGATCGAGGATGCTTGAAATTAGAATCCTCAAATACTACCTAGGATCCGAAAGCACACCACACCCCTATACATAATAGAGTCTAGCCCATTGCCAATCGAAGCCTGGAACCTAGAAGTACCCAGACCACACATGCTCCACGCACACAGCCCAATCAGGATCGCCCAGATGCATCTACAGATGATGGTGGCCGTGTGGAAGGCATGTCTGAGGGTGGGTCATGTTGGCTTCCGGACTTTGTATGGGTGCATCTCTGTGTGTGTGTGTGTGCATGCGTCTGTGTGCTCCTACCAGCCTTAATTTTCCCAAGACAATGTTACAGAGCCACACTGTGATTGTGATCAAGATGCAGGCTCTGCATGCTCGTCGCCGCGCCGGCTGCCGCTGCCGCTGCCGGGCTTCGCCGAAACCTGGAGAGCTGCATCATTGGGATCTTGGATGGGGTCGGGGTTTATAAAGTCTACCTAGAGTCTCCATTGTAGTTCCTTTTTTGGTTAACCGGTTTTATGGTTTGGATCCTATAATAGATAATAGAGATTATTTTGGTTAACCAAAAAATACAATGGAGACTATAGGTAAGTCCTAGCTAGCAATTTATTGTAAGGAGCTGCATCATTGGGATCTTGGATGAAGTCGGGGTGTATAAAGTCTACCTGGAGTCTCCATTGTAGTTCCTTTTTTGGTTAACCAGTTTTATGGTTAGGATCCTATAATAGAGATTTTGGTTAACCAAAAAATACAATGGAGACTATAGGTAAGTCCGAGCTAGCAATTTATTGTAAGGAGCTGCATCATTGGGATCTTGGATGGGGTCGGGGTGTATAAAGTCTACCTAGAGTCACCATTGTAGTTCTTCTTTTGGTTAACCAGTTTTATGGTTAGGATCCGAAAATAGAGATTTTGGTTAACCACAATGGAGACTATAGGTAAGTCCTAGCTAGCAATTCATTGTAAGGTTTCCAAACACATCTTGAAATACAGGGCCCAAGCCACATCAGAGTGCAAATGTATGTATGTATGCATGTATGCATGCATGTATGGTGTGTATTTAGACTCATACGATTTGTACTTATTATAGGGCACCGTGCACGACAGTCCATAAAAGCACAGGCCTCGAGTAGCCTAAGCTGCTGGCAGAAAAATAACCCCAAATAACCCTGAACCTCTGATCCCTGAAAACACTTCAAGCTTCACCGTCCCTGCTCCTGTGTGGATCCTGGTGCCGGTTCGAGGGTTCAGGTTGAGTTGGGAATCGATATTTATGGTTCAAACTGACTAAGATTTACGAATTTATTAGCCACTGTTACTGTTGTAATCATAAAGCTATTATTATGTAGGAGTGAGCCCAACAACATGTCTCGAGGTCCTTGGACTTGAGCCCTCCCCTGTCTAAGGTTTAGGGTGTTTTAAGGCTTCGGGTTTCAGGCAAAGAAGGACCCACAAGATCGGTGTAGGATCCCAGCTTTCGGACTGCGAAGATTGTATATGTACATTCGTAATAAGTACAAATCATATGTAGGGTGTTTAGGGCTTCGGGTTTCAGGCAAAGAAGGACCCAGGAGATCGGTGTAGGATCCCAGCTTTCGGACTTCGAAGATTCTATATGTACATACACTTGAAACTTTTATACTAGTAAGTATTATTAACGATCCAGAGTTCAGGCTATGGGGTGTAGGATTTCGGGATTTGGGGGTTGAAGCACTCCCTTGTGAAGTGCTGGCTGCACCCCTAAATACAAAATTTGACCCTTTAATTCCTTAAGGCCTTAAGTCTTGAAGTCAAGCGACAAGCCGAAAGCCTTTTATTCTATTGTGTGTAAGCCAGCAATAACCTCACAGCCAAGGCAAGCTGCTGTCGAGTGATCCGCCGAGGAGGACACCGAGCCGTCCTGATTGTCTACAAGTTGTAGGGCTAGTACAACGCGGGGGTTTGAGGTAGGCATGGGCTCGAAGGGCTCTTAGGTTCAAGCTTCGGGATTGGAGGCAGTGGTTTAGATCTGTTGCAGCTAAGATTCTTCAGCTTCAGAGCTGTCGCTTCCCGAAGAGGAACGTAGATCAATCTGAGTATTCCCGGCAAATGTCATCTCGGCATCCTGCCAGGAATTGTGTGTGAAGAACCGGTTGAGCATAGACCCCCCCAAAAAACAGTAACAGCAAACTCGTATTATTGATGGACAGGGTCCTGCATCATGCTTGCAAGAGAGCCGAGATCGTTCGGATCGGCCCTCTTGCGCCCACCTTTTTTCGAGCTTGGCTTTTTCTTCTTGCTGTCTGTCTTCTTCTTTTTCTTGTCCTTCGTGCTTTTCTTTCGGCCGGAGTCCTTCTTGGATGCTTTGGCCTTTGTCCGTGGCTTCCTCTTTGGGGCCGGCAGCATCAGGAGTTTCATTCATAATATAGAGATATTTATCTGCAGATATGTATGTATGTACATGTGTACCAACTTTCTGCGTGCGTGTGTAGATGTGTCGGGAGGGGCAGACAGACACTGAAGTGGAGATAAACAATACAACGAGGGAGGGAGAGAGAGAGAGAGAGAAGGAACGAACCAACAGGGTCACACACATGATCGTGCCTCCCCACTATCTCCATCGTCCTCCTCATCATCATCTTTCCTTTTTTTCTTTGCCTTGTGGTCTGGCCCGTCGCTGCTCGAGCTTTTCTTCGTCTTCTTGCTTGGCCTTTTCTTTGGTAGTTTTGCATCCTGCTCCTCCTCGTCGTCCTCTTCGAACTCGTCTGGCTCCTCTTCACCCTGCTCTTGAGCATCACCGCTGTTGCTCTCCTTTGCCTCAAAACGAGGCAGCCGCTTTATTGTCTTCTCTTCATTCTTTGCACTCTTGTCGCTGCCCTCTGCCTGAGTCGCTCGATCGGCTAAGCTTTGCAAGTCGGCTTCGTAGTCACCCGCCGAGAAAGGCGGCACATTGAAGCTTGGCGACGATTCTGTGCTCACACTATCGACCTTAATTGTTCAGGGATTTTTGTAATTCCTCTTACATATAGTACATCCACCCCAGGTAGATGTCAATATATTGCCCCAAAATCACTGAACAGCAGTCTAGGCACATTGTGAACAGCCATGGCTGTCGCCGGCAGCCCAGGGCAAAACTAGGCTTCGTGAAGCTAAGCCCCAAAAAGCCTCTGGCATATTATGAGTTGCATCATGCTGCAGCTTTGATTGCAGGACCGGCTGCACTTCACTCCGGCTCCCGCTGCTACTGCGCTTCACGACTGCTGCTGGCTAGCTGGCACCTGCGGCTCATTCATCACTGAATGTGTTCACGATTTTTGCAGCAGATGACCAGCTTTGAAGGATGGTCAGGTATTAGCAGACGGTCGCAGCACCTTGTGGTCTGTGTGTGCGATGGCCTGAAATAAGAAATCGCCCCAGCAGGCCCAGCTGCCCTCGCCCAAACACAGAATCTCTATCTGCTAATCTGCTAGTATGCATCACCTTTAACTTTCAATCAAGCACATCTCAATCTCAATAGAGGAATCCGGAACAGGAACAGTACAGGACCAGGACCTATGTGTTTGTTCGGAATAAAATTAGACAGGACAACCAGGCCCAGACCGAGGATCCTAGAGTGTCTAGAAGAGCACCCTATGCCACATGGCCGGCACTCTTGCAGCAAAAGCAGTGACTCCAACACCTCCTAAGGTGATCCATCAGGTGTCTGCGCTGCGGCTGGCGGCAACACTGTATGCTTGGCAGCCTTATTCAGTCATACAGGGCCCAGGGTAGTTTGAGTGTCACTGCAGTTCTCAGAACAGAGAGAAAGCCAAGCACGGAAGAAGCTAGTTCCACAGCAGCCTCGTATAAGTTCAGATGAGTAACAGACCTTCAATCACACACGAGCGCACACACCCGATGGTTTCCCCGAGTCACAGATGACCCCGAGAGGTTTTCAGTTCAGAAAAGTCGGAGCACACCCGGTGTGACTTGCACCTCCTGGGCATGAAGAAGCACAGGCCTCACAGGCGAGAGAACACGATGATGAGTGAGCCTGAAGGGATCAGCAAAAAGATTGAATCGCAAACATACACAGAACCCAGCAGGGGTAGTTGGTGACTGCACAGTGTGAGTTTGGTATCACATGGAGGGCAAATGTTGACCGGCCTCAATCGCCATGTCACCTGCCATGGCAGCCTCAATCCCCGGATTTTGGCCGCATCCATGTAAGAACCGAAGCTGAGCGGGCGAGCCTCAAAACCGCACCAAGCTAACAATGACACACTGACACATGTTTGGCAAACTTATGCACCGGAACACACACCAAACTAGAGTAACTAGAGGCCTTGGAAATCTTGCGCTTCTTGGCGCCGGTTTTCAACTGATCCATGACGAACACAATCTTTTCGTCGCACTTCAGCTGGTCGGATTCCCCTGTCTTCGTGTGACCCATGATCGTCACGAGCTCCCCAGCATCTTCCAGGGCCACCAGAAATTCTTTCAGGGTCGTGACCTGAACAGACACATAGGACCACTTTTAACAAACTGAAACTCAGACTGAATACAATAGAGCAACGAAGGACGAACCAACTGTGACTTGAATGCACACGAGAAATCAAATGTGACTTGAATGCACATTCAATGTTATTGTCTTAGTGACTACATTGACTGCATGTCCTGGCCTTGTTGAAGATCGAGAGGTTCCTCACTTCCTCTGGAAGCTTCCTGTCGCACTCCACTATGACCTGCAGGTCCTTCATGTTGGCGTCCAGGGAGTAGCGAAACCACCGGCCGGTTGGGTCCGAAAGAATGTCTTTTGCCGTGGCACCATCAATGAAATCCCCTGAACCAAATCCAAAGAATTCCATGTTCGCCGGTATGTTCGTAATCTTATCGCTGTGGATCCACAGACTTGCATCGTCCACATCATAGAGCATACAGAAATCCGTAAACACACACTCCATCAACCTCAGACTTCAGGTCCACCCGTTGCTGCCAAAACAACTGCTGCACAGAACAACTTAGATACAGTTCATAATTGGACGACACACGTGGACCGATTGGCATGGAAGGTCGCCACATCATCGTATGACTTCTGCAACTTCTTGGGGCTCTGGAGTTGCTGCTTGGTCTCATTGCCCCCAGCAGCAGGTCCGCTGGCCATCTTGTGGTCTCGGTTGAATTCTTTGTCATGCTTTTCCAGCAAGCTTCGGAAGTCATCGCAAACCACCTGGGAGGCCTCGAATTTGTTCTTGAGCGCCTGACCACGACAGTAGTAACAGCCACAAACCACACCTCATGTCAAACCCCAAACCTCCGCGCACCTGGAGCACGATGAGGCAACCGCCCACCGGCACAGTCACCTGGTAATCATACCCCGACCGGGCTTCGGTCGTGTGGACCTTCGAGAGGTCCACCATGGCAGCAGCAAAGTCAGGAAATCCATTGATTGTCATCTGCTTCGCCTTTGCCTTGCTGAACAAGGAGTGCAGCATCACATCCTGAAGTCAAACCATCAAATAGCCACACAGAATGAAATAGGGTGCAAACCTATGGAGTTGCAGGACTCTACAAATTCCCCAAGTTTCCTTGCAGAACTTGTGCTCGATGTCGGTGTGCGCCACCATGGCACAGGCACATTTGCAATTTTCCAACTGCAGCTGCAAGGCTGCAAGTCCGACCCAGCCGTCGTGCGCAAAGAGGTCCACGATAACCGAATGCACTTTGGGCACATCCAATGCACTCAGCACCCGCTTCATGAGCCCGGCCCCGGCAAGGTGCTGCCTCATCTCCTGCCAGGTAAAGCAACCAACACAAGCAGCAGCACCTAACAGATCAGTGTGAATACTGAGACTGTCCTGGCCTGGGCCCAGGACAGCCGATCCGTATCGGCACAAACTTTGCGACCGACCTCAACTTTCACCATCTCCTCAGTCACACAGATACACATTACATGTAAAACCGTGACAAAACCATGCAAGTCAACACCCCAGCACAGACGGACTGAACCAGAACAAGCCACGGACCGAGGCAGCATCGGAACTTTGTCGATCACAAGCCTTTTGAAAATCGTTTTCCGGGTCAACGTGGTGGCCTGTGTGCTGGTGATCAACCAGCCCTCGTGAAATGCATTTCGCTGGCCATAGATTGTGGACTCGTCGTAGACCAAGTTGAGGGGGCGCACCTCGAGGCCTCGCGCTGGGTCTTGCAGGGTCACCAGCAGGTTGTATTTAAAATCACGCAGCGCCGATATTGCTTCCACCTTGGGCCCCTTGTTGCCATCGTCATTCTCATTGTCCTCATCGGCCACATCTTGGTTGAACTCCTCATCCTCAGCATCCTGCTGCTCTTTCCTTGGTTTCTGCGGCACAACAGCACTTACGGCAAGTTACTGTGTTACTGCTTTATACATTCAAAGATGACATGTGTATTGTTATGTGTGGATTTAACAGTCCCCATGAAAGTCTTTATAATTGGGCCTCGATATTCAAAGGCAAATGAACATGATCCCAGATCGATACCTAGTCTGGGGTTGGCAGACCAATCATTCGGAACCTCGGCCCACACTTATTCCCTTTCCTCAGTGTGGGGGGGGGATGAAGTGGCGCTGGTGTTTTATGCACGAAACCCGCACATTAGTCGGATGGAGACATGATCCAAGAGAAAAGACTGTACCAGCTTGGTTTAGCTTCTGGCCTTTTTAATATGCCAAAAAGTTGCAAGTCAGCTACATGGGTCTTCAACATTGGTGCATGCACACCATGAAATGTATTATCCAATGGCTAATTATGGCAAATTGTCACAAGTCGGGTACATGGTTCTTTTCAAAGAAGCACATGCACATCCTAGCCTGCCAAACTCTTTGCATACATAAATCAATGCAAGCTAGGCACGTCCTCACTCGTCCATCAGACGCCCGGTTCGGCATGAAGACGATCCCCACGAACGAGTTCGGCATATTAGCCGCACCACTTTGCAAGGCCTGCACCAGGAAGCTCACCTTCGGTGCACTGACGACACCTTGGGTAACCAGGTTCGCCACATACACCACGATCTCGTTGCTGCAATTCCGCACACCGCCTTGCAAGCCGGTCAATGCCGCACAGAGCCAGGGCTTCAGCTGGGGATCCAAAGGCTTCACCTCGTAGTCCCTCTCAACCCCCGTCCGTTTCTTCGGCGCCACATTGAACACCGGGAAGTTCTCCTCCCCGTAGCTGCGGATCTGCATCCACCCGGTCTTGCGCAGCGTCTGCAGGGCACACATCGATGGAATTCAGAATCTGGCAAGTGCAACAATCTTAAACAAGCTATCCTCCAGCAGCGACACAGCTGCTTGCCGTTTGCGCTCTGCATCACCGGAGGTTCGCAGCATCTCCCTGAAGGCTGAACTCAAACAATTGCACATCATATCCAGAAGAGGAACTCAAGAAATCACGACACGATGTCAACACACTGTTAGAGTGTCACTGTATATTCATCGGAGACTCGAGCGGTAGTGTGCTTGATCACTCATCAGCTGCCTCTCGAACAACTCGAAGGCACTTCGCTCCGCCTGCTTCAAGGCATTCTGGATCTTCGACTGACCTTGCTCCATGTAGAGTTGCTGATGAGCGCCCTGGGCTTCCAGGACGAAGCCGAGCTTCGACGGCTCGAATTTCACATCTTTGGTTCTGATGACCCCTCGCATCTCGGGGTCCAAAGCCCTTGGATGGCCCAACAATGGGATCACAAACTGGCATGTGTGAAGAAACTTAGTGCACGAAGCTGACATGAAAGGACACACATCAGGGCTGGGGTTTGTCTGAGGGTTGGAACCTGACTGCCAGTTTTGGACAACATGCATAGGTCGATCCTACTTGAGGTCTGAGGAGGTAAACCTACTTGTCCAGTATCCTTGGGGGGGGCTTATATATTAAAAGTACCAGGGAGTACTTTTGGGTTATATAGGGATTAGATTTATATAGTACCACGAAATATTGAATATAACATAACATAATATAAACATAACATATCATATCATAACATAATGCACTGTAATCTAATGCAGTAATTGAATACAGTTACATGAGAACAATATTATTGGTAATATAACATTATAACATAATAGTATACCATGAAGGTTCAGTCTTTTCTAGTGTGCACATATAGTGTATATATATAGATAGATAGATAGATAGATAGATAGATACACATAATCTAGGCACACACATAATAGGATTTTACATATTACACTATATGAAATAATCAGATGTAACAGCAAATGCGATAACACATACTATATGTTAGGTCAGCAACAGTCTAAGTCTATTGAATAGGGAGTTTAATTTCGGTTGTCAAACACCTATCTACTCAACTACAAGGAACTGAATGCATTTACTTACTTATTGACGAGTGTACATCGGTTACACACAGAGATTTCAGGGTAAGTTCAAAGAAGGTCCAAGGAATAAAATGAATGTGTTTGAAATTTCAGAAGCAGGCTCCATCTCTGGCATGGTGCACTCAGGGAGGCAAATGAATGTATTTGCCAGGTCTGGGATCTATGTCAGCAAAATACAGCCATTTGCGCAAATGAATGTATTTGTCTCTTTTGCTGGCACCAACAATGTATTTTGGCATCTTTGGATCTAACTTACCAAAATACATTACTGGTCCTGGGCTCTTGACGAAATACAGCCATTTGCGCAAATGAATGTATTTTCCCGGGCCTGGATCCGTATCCCAGAAATACATTCATTTGCTTGCTTCTGCCCGGACATACTTGTGTGGTTTACAGCCATTTGCGCAAATGAATGTATGGTGGAATCCCTGGCATCCAATCGACCGACTACACTGAAATTGCTTCGTCGTGACCCCCACTGTTATCTTAATCGCCGAACCTCCAGAATCAAACGGAATCGTTTCACACATTCATTTTACTCCACAGGTGCAGTGAGTCCATCAGGCATCAGGAGCCATTGTAGGGATTGCAACCGAGGCATTTAATTAATGCAAGGCTTCACAAACCTGGAATTAAAAGGCACTAAATTTGTTTAAGCTGACTGCTGGTTCACCGTCGATCCGGAGCTTTGCTCTGAGCCCACAGAGCTGGATGTTTGGGTCTCCATCGCTTCACTCGGTCCCTCCCATCTCACATCCTCCTTAGCCATCCAGTCACACTCGTAGTCGGCGGCGAGGTCTGCCAGTACATCGGCCAAGTCCCGAGCAGACACCCACTCCTCAGAATTCATACAGCTCAGCTGCGAGCCTGTGCGGGACTAGGTGATCAGAAGAATCAGCTAGCAGCCGAACAGGAAAAATTCACGTGGACGAACACCAAGGCTCTGATCTTCTCAGATAGTCCATCTTTCTCCAGATGTGTGGGATCTTGAGGAGTCGCTCTCTGACGAATAACTTCACCGTGTTTTTGGTGAACTTTGCCATGGCACACAGGTCTGAATAACTGAGACACACTCTAAACAGAAACCTAAGGGACACAGGCCTATCTTTCACTTGACAGGTCAGCAACCAAAAGACATCAGAAGTCGGTCGCATCTGCAAAATCAAAGACTGCAGCATGAGATTGCAAACACCTATTATGCTGCAATCTAGGCTCCCCATCTTCCAGGCTTCCACAATCTTGTCATAGCCTGTTCCGGAACCAAGCATCTTCTTCAAGCTTGGCGAAATGTGCTGCCACAGGCAGCACATCTCCATCATTTCTCGCAGCATCTCATTGCTCATTTGCGCGTTTTTCTGCAGGGGAGCCCACACAACAAAAAAACACAAACTGCACAGTCACAGACATGAAAGCATTTCTCACAACATGTCATGGGTTACTTCAACTGGCCCACCGTCTCGCCTGGGTCTTGACAGAAGACCCCGGGGGAGCCTTGCTCCGATGCATAGCAACCACACGCTCCAGCCACACAATGGTGCAGGCATCCGTGACTTCCTCAAGCCAGAGGACATTCTTTCCCTTGTGGTAATAATGCTGATGACAAGACTGCACAATCCCCACAACATGGCATTAACTTCGTTTAAAGGAGCCAAGCATCCATGATTTCGGGCCATGGGCCAGCCTGGCCTTTCCCGAGGTTCGTGCCCGGCACATAGAAATCTCCCGCCAAATTTTCCAGAGTCAGCGCTGGCAGGTGCAAGACCAGAGATGGACCGGGAGAGGGAGGGAGAGAGAGAGAGAGAGAGAGAGTGAGAGAATTGAGAGCATGTGTTTAAGAAGCACTGGCACAACGTCAAGACATGCACACATGTGCACTGCCTGCGTTGTAGTGGCGATACTCGCCATAGATCACGGCCAGGATGTTTCGCATTTCAGGCGGGCACCGCAGCACATTATATATAATTTTCTGGATTTCTTGCTTCACTTTGTGATCCTCAGTGCACACAGAGCTGAATATAAACATACCGTTAATTTACACATGGCAGCATCTTCAAAATCAAGCATGGCACGAAGCCTAGAAGACACGACAATCAAGCAACAGAAACACACACACACACGGGCGTGTACAGACACACACACACACACACAGAGGAACATGCAGAGGGACACCGAACACAATGATACCCAGCCATCCACCCAAACCCGAGAAACACAAAGTAAGACCAAACAACGCCTAGCCTGAACCAATCCTTCTATGTTCTGCATGGATCGATCAACGTACACAAAGACAGAAACCCTCGCATCCCAATCGAGACAAATGTAATGTCCAAGGCACCCGGCCCACCGCCTTGTTGTACTCCGACACACACATTGCAAGCACTTCTCGCAGTGATTTCTGGCCCAGCACTGCACGCTTGATGCGCACAGCTTCCGCAAAAACACTTGCAAGATCGAGAGGCGAGGCACTCTGCTTCTCTGAGGTCCTCTGGCACAGCGCCAGAGACTCGAACAGGTACATCTCCGGCCGCTCATGGCGTGTAAAATTGGCTTTCATATACTTGCATGATGCAAGGCAGGCTGCAAGCTCTGCATCCCCACCGATTTCATCGGCACTGAGACCCTGAGCTCGTTGTTTTTTTTCGCAGCTACATTCTGAAATCAAGAAGTGGGCACAACTCATTAAGAAGTTCACATCTCCAGCACACAAACGCACATGTAACAGATTGATCAAGGTGAGGCATGTCACCATATAGTGCACCAGCCCGAAAATAGCCTGCACACACAGGCTCTTTGTGAAGCCGTCCACCAGCTTCACTGAGAATATAGGCACATTCTCAACTGCAGGCTGTCCTCAGTTATAGTCATCAGAACCCTGATGGCCACGATAATGAACAGCAACTTGCCATGAATGTGCACAAATGAACTACATTACTAACTTGGATGCCATGCACATGCAGACTGTCCTGGGGGCACATCAGCATCCACAGGAAATCTCACCTCCAGCGGCTCTCTGTAAGCCTGGAAGCCACGGTGCAGGATCGATGTAAAGTGGATGCACAATGTGCACATATCTGGGAATTTCCCGTGCTCACCTTGGCATACCACAGCATGCGGAAGCAAGCAAAATCCCGAGAGCAGCGTGCCACGCCACACCAAGACAGTATCTCCTAATCTACTGGATTTAGTGATGATTATACTAAACCTTGAGACAAGACACCATACTTGCATCTATGCGAGTAGTCGATCTGCCACGGGTTCATCCAGAAGTCGTGGAGGGTGTCTTTGGGGACATAATTGATGCTGCGGTGGGGCTGGACACAGGCAGCCACAGCCGGGATGGACAAGGTGGTCAGCATGACCTCCAATGACACACACACACACACACACACACGCACACTCTTATAAGCGTGGCGGCTGTACCCCCTGGCCCCATTCTGGTTGAGGATAAGCGTGGCGGCTGCGCCTCTTCGCCTGGCACCGGATAAGCGTGGCGGTTGTACCTCCTGGCCCCCATTCTGGTTGAGGACAAGCGTGGCGGTTGCGCCTCTTCNCTGCCCCCATCCCGCCCCCATTCACAAGCTGAATTTCTAGGCCAGTGGAATCCTATAAACCATGCCCACCTGATAGAAGGCCATCTCGATCCGGCCCTTCAGGGTGGTCGGAACCCTGCTCAGCTGGGACACACCAGCTGCTTCGGCATCACTGGCCCCCTGCTGGGGCGCATTCTCCTCCTGGGATTCCTCCTTTGCTGCCATGGGGACGTCCATGACGGCACAGACACCGGGGCGACTCAAGTCCTTCTTCTGACACTGAGACACCCAAAACCGTCTTGGGGCCAAGGCCAAATCAGGACATCTGCAATTTAGTGCACGGCTTTGCTTCGTTTATCCACAGGCAACCCAGGCGCTTCCACAAACGACCCAGAGGGCTTTCAAGGGACAGAGAAAGCCTTTGACACAGACCTTCCACAAGCGACCTTCCTTCGTTGCACACAAACCTTCCAAGAAGGATCCTGGGTGCCTGGCACTGATTCAAGGGAAGCCTTTCTACCAGGCCTTCCACAAGCGACCTTGAAACCCTTGCAGCAAAACCTTCACACAGACCTTCCACAAGCGATCCTGAAACCCTTCCAGCAAAACCTTCACACAGACCTTCCACAAGCGATCCTGAAACCCTTCCGGCAAAACCTTCACACAGAGCTTCCACAAGCGATCCTGAGCAAATTTCCACAGACCTAAGTATTGACAGAGATTTCTAGGTCGCCAAGTCGTAGGTTGCCAGAAAGCCCACAGCACTCATAAGCCCCGACAATCATTTCTCGACGGCTCGGCCAAGAAATTCACCGCTCTTTCTTACAACCTGTGAAACTGAACTCTCAAGTTGTGGGTGTCACTCTCCAACGGGTCGGGCAACACAACTCGAGGGGGAGCCGCAACTTGGAGATGACGGGGCGAAAGCCAGCTAAGCCTGGGTAAAGTCTCTTGCGGCATGGCCAGCTCACCAGCCAGCTGCCGTAAATAGTGTACACCACGGCTGTAACGGTTTGGAAAAGAACTCTCCAACCAATTTGCAAGCTCGGAGTACTCCTCGGCTTTTGCATCCTCGAGGCGCGTGGCCACACCTCGAGACATCTATTGAGATATCAATGCAACATGCTCGTTTGAGCTATTCTGGGATAAAGGCCTGTATTTACTTTTTAAATTCAATGCATTCCAGCCTCGGCAATTTGGCCCGGACAATCGTTGAAGAGATCTGACTGTCTCCCTTTGCACACTACCAGGATACACCACCAACGGAGTTTGTGAATAATCGGTATCAGAGATATACCTTTTCACAAAGGCAAAGACATCCGCATCGTGGCGTGGATACCGCCGGGGCAGGTTCTCCCGGGCGCCCGCAAGAACTCGATTCGGCAAACCTGGGTATATGACAGTTGCAACTACTGCTGAAAGACTTGTGGACTGTCCGAGAGCTAGGAGCTAGAGACAACCATCATGATTTCATGGCTTGAACTTCGAAATGAAGAAAGACATCATTGAAATTGTAACCGAGGAGTGACTATGATTTCTGAACAGGTAGCTTTCTCGGCGAACAAAAGTAAACGAATGGGGGATGACCGTGCTGCCATCCTGATCAGCCTTTCGTCTTCGGTAAGCTCCATACAGCTTAACTGCATCCGGCAGCTCTGAGTCCCAATCTCTGACAGAGGTCACATGTTCAATGTTCAGCTCCTCCACTCTGTGGGCAAACATTGGCGCCAGCTTCTTCTTCAGAATGTTGATAATATCTATGGGGCGTTGCCTCGGTTCGTGGCAAGCAAGTTTCAGCAAGCCCATCAGAAGATGAAGCAACAGCCTCAACCTCCAAGACTTCAAAGTAATAGCAGCACCCAAGGAGCATTTCATCCGAACAGCCATTGATCAGGGTTGTCAACAAACCGAAGAAAGCATCTGAGTTGGGAGACAGTGACAATGTTTTGTGTTACTGAGTGAGTACACCATCCATAATCGACTCACAAGCAACAACTTGGCCTCACACCGATATCTTCGTGAGTATGACCAACTGGTAAATGCTTGACTGAGCTGGATGTAAAGCAGCCAGCATTCGTAATCGCACAGAACAGCTTTGAAAAACAACTGTTGCGAAGCTCGCGAGAGGTGTTGTCACCGAAGAGGATAGCATGTGATGGAAACGGTTTGTTTTCACGCTGAGCCTGCTCCCAAGCCTTTTGCACAGAACGAGACCAAATCTCAGCCGCAAAATTTGCCCCCACGGTTTGGTTCTCATCCGTAATGAAGATGTTGATAGCTCGGCCATGCAGGATGCATGCATACAAATCCATTGATGGCCGATTTTTCTTGTCAGCTCCCTTCGGGGTGCGATTGTTAAACCACCTTGGCAATGCATACTTGCTCCTATCCATGCCGTCTATGATGGCCAGCAGGAGATCACCATCTTTGATGACCTTTCAAGAGAAGTAACTCCTATCTCAGGGAAGTCGGAGGACATGTACACTGTAAACAACTATATTATTGTAAACCTCGCTTAACAGACTCTGCAAGCACCAACATGCCGAGAAACCCGTGCCCGCAGTGAGGCATACACACGTCGATCAGCGAACATACCACCCAAATGCCGATGATATTTGTCACAGTGCTCAGCATGCTCGACAAAGTTTCTGGAGGCTGCAATAGCAGCTTTTAGTCTGGAGCAAATAAAGCATTCAGTGTGTTGTGTTTTCTGCCTGAAGCGCAGGATCTTGGAAAAACCCGACTGCTCGAATGCCCGATAAAACGTCTTGACAGAAGCCACCTCTGAATCTGCAGCCATACAAGAAGCCAAGTAGAGGTGGTATAGGTCGGATCTCTTTCCAGGTGGTAGGTACTTCTTTGGTAAGTGCTTTGGCTCCAGTATTCCATTTAACTCTTGTTGCAAGGAAACATCCAGCAGGCATTTCAATACATCCTTTTGGCACAGCTCTGTGCTCACAAAGCCACCGGCTGCCATGTCTTTGACCTTTAGCCTGCCACCAACTGGTTCTTTCAAGCACGGGCAACTTCAACCCGACAACAATTGGTACAACACATTAAAATTAGACAAACCCTCGCAGATGCTGCCAGGGCACTCATGTGGCATTGGCTCCGCGATGCCCCAATACAGCTTTTGGATAAATGCCACACAGGAGGCATGCATCGGTGCCGAAGTGTTCGGCCTGCCTGGGACTTCGGGCAATATCTCAGGAACATGACCACTGATGAAATGACACAAGCCGGCAACCCGACAACACTGTCAGCATCAAATGCAGTCCGTGAGGCGAAACTTCCGCAAGTCCATGCCACGGAAGCGCCGGCGGCAGCGAACCAGTCGGTTTGGTGATATGCCAAGAATCTGTATAAAAGCAGCTCTGCAAACTCGCACACCTTAGTTTGAAGTTTAAGCACTTGCCCTCAATGATGGGTCAAGGTGGGATGAAGGTAGTGTCCTGGGACAGCAGGCAACAAAGGCACTATGATAATTACACCAAAGCACCTTCGAATTGCCACTGGATGCGGGGAGAGTGTTTTTCGATACTGGAGCCGGGGTCGTCGGATTCGTCGTTTGATTCGTCCTCTTGAGTTTGCGGAATGAACATTGGATTCTGTAAGCTCCATAACAATCCGTCTTGTCCTTGCTTCGTCAATGCCCAGAAGCAGCCAACCAAGTAACAGACCGACTTCCAAATCGGTTTCAAATTCCTTTTGCAACGACCCTTGCAGCACTTCTGCTTCGCGACCTCGTTGAGTCTGGCCTTGCATTTGCCCCGGCGCTGATACATGTCCTCGCTTGACGAGGCATCTTCATCCGCCTGAAAGATACAATTGAAAGAAAGATTGGCCAACTTGGCCAACGGAAGCTCAGCAGATACAGACTCTGATGAAAAACTTTCAGAAGTGGAGCTCGCATCTGAATATGAACTGCTGCTGCTGCTGCTCTTACTGCTTGAGCTTCCATATTCATACTCATCATCGGAGCAACTGCAGTCTTCATCCGATTGCCCGGTTTCAGAAGTCTCGTGCTGCCTCTTTCTCTTACAGCCCACCATGCTTTCCACGAAACTAAGTCTAGACTTGATTAAGTCCCAGCATTTGCACTGACCATCATCCACAGCAGAGTGGATAATGCACTTACAAAGCATGCACTGGTCTAGGTCCAACTTTCTGCGCAGCTTATGTACTTTGACTTAGTAAGTAGGGTTGGTAAGGTGGGTTATGGGAGTTATAATAGGGTTTCTAAGGGATACTAAGTAGACTTACTAAGCCGAAAGGGCCTCCAAGTAGGTTACATCGGATCGTGCAGAATAAGTCCTAGCGTAGGTTTTGTTTCATCACACTAAGACCACTGCAGTCTGCGAGCCAGGGTCACCGAAGATCCACTGTAGTGCCACAAGCCCGCAGGCAGGCATGACATGTGCAGGGAGATACGATATGTCTGATGCAGAACAACACAATCTCAGACAAGCCCTAAATTTCGGAACAGAGACCCACACTTCTCGAAGTCATATTTGCGCCACCGCGAGCACAACTCTCGCAGCCGTCATCCAGCGCACTAGGGCCCAGTCACAAGCCAACAATGATTATTGTCCTCAGCCACAACACTGGATGGGTCTAATAGTGCATATGATCACACACACAACCAACAGTTCACAGTCTACTTGCAATCCAGCGACAGCATCGAAAGCTTCCACTCAACAGTCAGCAACCAGAACTTTCCTTAGCTGCAACCCTGGATAGATACAGGGCAGATGAGGCATGCAACCACAAGTTGACCTTATACTTGAGACCCAGTGGCTTCCAGCCACTCTCTCCAACCATCATGTTCCTCAGCTTCAACACTGGTCCTGGATAGGTACATATGAGTCATATGCTCATGCAGCCAATAGTTGACAACCTAATGTGAATTGCAATCCAGTGGCTGTTGCAGGGGCTCCCAGCCCTGATTCCGATAAGGCTGCATTCCACATAATCCACCAGGCTCAGATTGCGGGGACATATGAAACAAGAATTCCTTGCATATGCTGTGACAGTGGGTTGCAGGCCATAAGACTGAAGTCCGAGGCACTTTTGTCATATCCACGAAAACTGGACTAGACACCAAGGAACCTTTCATCATAGTCACAGCATCACACCATCAGAATGGTTGAGCCGCCAGAACTCAGCTCACCTCAGACAGCATCACAGCAACAAGTTCAAGATCGACCAGTGAGTCCACGATCATCCAACTCCGAGGCACAATCATTCCAATCACCAGCCACACCACGGCCGCTGATATCACCTGCAATGCCTCAAAAATCAGTTGTCAGACAACAACCTGTTAAGTTTTGATTTGGACTTCATAATACTCAACTCCAAGGCACCTTTCATCGCCGACACATTTCTTGCAGGGTTGAGAGATTCATGGCCGAAAACGCTGCCAGCCATGCTGCAGCCGCTGATCTCACGTGCATTGCCTCGGCTGCCAGCAACAACAAGTACAGAAATTAACACAGCTCACACACAGATGCGCCAATGGGTCTATTTGCAATCGGGGCGCATTTCCCGCCAAGGTCCTCAAATCCTGCGTCACAGTAAAGAACCCAGCAAGGCAACACCACTTACTACCCACCCCCCATGTTAAACTGCACAAGAGCTCGTCGTGACATGCCACCGCACACGTGACAGCTTTCGACAGCAACATAGATAATAGCAATCGTGCATTGGCTTTTGTCTGGCGAAGTGTGATACTGCAGGTTATGTGACTGTTCGGGCCGATTATTACAGCTAAACACACTAAGCATGCATCCTTTCCTATAGTCCGTCTTACCTCACAGATTGCCGGCACCGCAACTCAATCTATGCAATTTTGAGCACGGCAGCTGAGTCGGTGAAATTGGTGTCAGCAAACATTGCCAAAAACAAATCGTTCGTCCTCCAATCGTCCGTCAGATCACAAGCACCGAACAGTCAAGGTCCAAGACACAAAAACCGGCTTGGGACTGATTTAGGGAATCGCCTTCCACAGGCGACCCTAAACAGTAGACATCCCAAGTCCGTGCTGACGAATGTTATGGCCACTACAGAACAAAACTTCTATGGTGAGGATAGCATATGACATGCTATTTACTACCATTCGCTTAAGATAATTCCTATAGTACCCTGGTAAGGGATTATTATTTATATTTTTGGGGGGCCCTTAAGCAAATGGTCGTATTTACATCCTGGTGCATAATTACAAGCCACCTTGCCTTCTAAGTGCAAAGCTGAATCTCACCTCAGTGTAGTTACTGCTCAGACATGGACCCTGGGATACACAACCAGCCCGAGCTGAGAGCCTGATCGGGTGGCTTTGGAGCAACAAGCTTGAAATACACTGCATATTGTGATGGTCCCCAAGTTCAACAACCACTCCAAGGATCTATCGAGACACTTACATATACAGAGTAACCCTATAACCACATCACATTCTGACCTCAGCACCAACTGCTGTAAGACAAGCCCTATACTATTTCAGTCTGATTGATTCAATTTGAGATTCAATTATCCTCGGGCAAAATACTGAGTTTAACCCCAAGCACAGAAATAAGCCTAAGGCCCCTGGCCAAAGGAATACACCGGAGCTTTACATGTTGTCAGGAATCTCTGTTATACTAACACGAATTTATATAAATCATGCAGAAAGAATTCCGACTTAATTAGCTCATTCAACAGGCCCAGTTTGATGCGATGACTGTGAAAATATCGTCGACATTCAAAACCTAAAACTAATCCCAACCCACATAAACTACTAGTATATACCATGAACTGCGGAAATTGACTTACTTGTGTTTCAGGGAATCGGGACTTAATGAACCAGATGGCATGGGTCGGATTCTGAGTTTGGTAATTGACCAAAACAAGTCTGAATCCACAAACAGCACCGCCTGACCGAAGCAAGGATGTAGGAAGACTGTGCAACGTTACACAACCAAGATGACTTCCACCCCAGAAACAGGACACGGAACTCACGGAACTAAGGGCACTTTGCAGCAAAGCTCTCTCAGGACGCAAGCACACATGCGCGGCAACACGGGCATGCAAGCTCACACGCGCGACAACACATGCACACTAGCACAGAGCTCATTCTATCTTGGGCCCAGCAGGTCCTTGTCTTCCATGTCGTAGAGATTCAGAACACTGATGTCGAAGCCCTGGAACAGCATCATCTCCAACCCTGCACACACATCGCTTGAGCAGGGCTATCACATACTGGCCGACGAGAGAATGAGGCTTTACTACCATGGTACACCCCCGGCCTGTCAGGTACCTGCCCTTCTTCAGCATGTACAAACAACTTCCTGGAGTGATGCACGGAAGAGTGCGTCTCTGCACGTGCATGCGCGGCAAAGATTGTGACACATTGACCACATGATGTCTTGACTCTCCATAGAGAGTCGCCAAGACATCCACTGCCTTAGATCCGAGAGAATGTGGTCCATGTCCGAGAAGCGAACAAAAGCTATACCACGAATTTTGAAACCCAGTTGCATGCCGCCGCCTCTGATCACTGAAAGCTGCCCGGCCCAGCTTCGATCGATGGAGCTTCTTCGGGTTCACCTTAAACAAAAACTCGTCATGGATGTCAGGCTTGCAGGGATCCACATGCCACAAACCACAGAGTTTGCCAAGAAACTTTGTGATCTTTCATAAAGGCCCAATGGGCATGGGGCCACTTTGGCTCAGGATCCGTAGGCCTGAGAAAAGAAAGACAGAGAGCTGATATAAAACATGCCTCTAAGACCAAGTTTCAAACGAATGACACTCAGTTGCCAGCCAAGGCTCCGAAACCGAAGATCGATGTCCACCGTCCGTCGGCGCTTCAGAGGCGGGCACTCATCGGGCTCAGGCTCAGGAAGCAACAAATCCCACCAGTTAGCAGCTGCAGGGCATGCGGCTCTCTTCACAGTTTGCTCCAGAACTTTCTGCAGCTTCTGATGCGAAGTCACCTCTGGCGAAGCGACGGCCCTGCAAAGCAGAATTCAAACAGAATAGTAATGGATTCAGATTCATTGGAATTTAGCCACGCAGTCTTAAACCTATTTGATTCAACGGCAGGCCTCAGCACCCCGACAAAGTATAATCTCGGCCTCGAAGAAACATCTCCGAGCCTTTTGGCATCCACAAGCACAGTCGCATGGTAGTATTGCGGCAGGTGGCGTCGTTGGTGTGCGACCTAGGTGGGTCTGAGATTTGGCACACTTCGGGGTTCTAGTTCTGATTAGTTCTGATTTCATATTCAGGGCTTGGTGGGGTTCAAGAGCAACCGAGCAGCTATCTCCTCCAGGCACCGCCTGATACCCAAAACGTTTTCGAGCACATAGAAAGGCAACTTTAGCCTCAGTTCATACAGAATAATAACTAGCAGCAGGTTGGCATGTCAGCCAAAGCACTGTTTCAGCGTGTCCAGTATGGCGAAGAGGGGCTGTGCATCCTAGTACTTCCACAAAACACCAATACATGTTTTATGATGCATGAATAGCAACACTTCGAGTCTCCTCCTCGTCCAGGAGTCGGCTCTCGTTTCGAAGCCCACTGTACCTCGAATGCACCCAAATCCAGCGACCCATGGATGTGTGACAGTATGACGACAGGCTTTATTTCTCGGCAAGCAGCGGCTGACAGGGGAAGCCGGCGATGAGCGCCGCACAATCAAGATTGCAGTCATGCAGCTCACGATTGCACACATCTGGATAGAACCTTCGGGATATGTAACTTCATCTGGTGACTGACATGAATGCAATGTAGCATATTGCCAAGTTGCACGCGGGGGTTGTAGTTGCGGGCAATGAACTCCACCGCTTTGTGGTTGCTTTCGCAGCTGCTCACATGATCCACCTCGTCGAGGGTTTTCATTGCTAGGTTGCTAGGCAGGAACAACACCCCAGGTCTCACATAGCACATCACTGGCCGCTGGCCTTTATCCCAAGTTCTCTCAGTGCCAGGAGGCCTCCATCCGCACCTGAACCTCGGCAATTCTCAGGCGGCGTACCCTCATCCCACCAAGTAGCATAGTTCTACAACTACAGTAGGTTTAACAGTCAAGAAGCAATCCGACATCACTTTCAGAGCAAAGTTCAGATACTGTCTCACCGAAGCCAGCATGCCTTAGATGTTGCATCAGCATCGATGCTTGCTCACTGCGAGAAAAAAAGATAAAGGCCTCCGGACCTAAGTGAAGTGGCTCTTCGGGCAAGACCCCAACCTATTCACTTCAGAGAGTCCTGTTCGGCATAACATTGCATGCCCCCATCCAGATACATGCGCTTTCTGCAGGGCATTGAGCTTGTGGGTCTCCAAGGGGTCATTCCTCAGTTTCAGTGTGAAGTAGCAGCGGGGCGAGTTCAGAGAGGTACCTGATGATAGCAACCTAGTGCAACATCCAAGTTGCCGGACTTGGCGTCTGATAGCTGCCCAATTTGGCAGATCATCGTCTGAGGTCGTAGACGATGAAAAGCATGCCGAATAGGTAGAGGCATCGGCATCCGAAGACGACGAACCGATATCCGACACAGTCTCACATCCCTCGATGTCTGTGCCAGTGCTGGCACCACCGGACGACGACATTGCATCGACATCGGTCGCATCTGTCTCCGATTCGGAGTCGGACATCCTAGCAAACCTTCTGAAATCTGAGCTGAAGTGCCCTGAGCCCTTAAAGACTGAAACCTCTGTGACCCTGTTTGAGCCCTTGAAGACTTCAACCAAGCCCTGACGTTGACCTTCTAAGGCTAAACACCTGCGGTGGTGGATGGGTTTCACGATCAAGTCCTGCTATCCCAACAAATCTGGATTCCAAAAGAAGCCATTAAATCTTTCAGCCCCTCACCCAGATTTAAGAGTATCGGTTATATTTGTCCCAAGTATTGGTTTGCATGACTGTCCCTTTTTGCTGAAAAATGTTTAATGGATCACGGCTGAAAGAAAACCTAAACCCCAACAAACCCTAAACCCCAAAGCTCATAAATTCAAAACCCTAAGCCAAACATCCCATAAACCCTAAACCCAACACCCTCTAAACCCCAAACCCAACACCCCATAAACCTTATTTCCGACAAAGCTACTGCCCAAAACCCGCTAGTTACTTGCTGGGTGCTGGACCCTTCTAGAATGCTTGGGACAAGACTCCTGAACCCTAAAAACCCTAAACCCCTACCGAAGAGCCCAAACCTTCTAAACGAACCCTCACCCGAAACCCTAAACCCGAACTCCTTGACCCGACTCCTAGTGCCATTCAAGAAGGGCCCCAGCGCCCCCCTAGCCCCCCTAAACCCCAAACCCTCAACCCCTAACCCTAAACTCCAACCCTTCAACTCCACGCTTGGANCCCCCAAGCCCCCCGCCAAGCCCCAAGCCACCCAGCCACCCATCCCAGCCGGCCTTGCCAATGCACCGTCTTGTTCTTGAACTTTTCGTTGAATGCAACGGAAACCTCTGAGGCGCTAGACTTCGGTCCTATATAGGGGCCTCCATAATTAAAATAGGATTCCCTTTCAAGGGATCCTTAAAAAGGTTCTATAAGGGATCTATAGTAGGGTTCTATACTGTAGGGGCCTTAAAAATTGGAACAGGGTTTTGGGGCCCATTATACTATAACTATAATACTAAACCCTAAACCCCTAAACCCTAAACACTAATAATACGGAATCCCCAGAATAGTATAGGTAATTAGTATGTTCGGTCGTCAAGGGCTTCGTGGGTGGCTTCGGAAGGCTCAAAGTGATTAGGGTTCAGGGTTTAGGGTTTAGGGGTTTAGGGTCTAGGGTTAGTTGAGGGTTTCAGGGTTTTCAGGGAACATGGCTTGACGGTTTCGAATTTCGGGCTGCAAGCAGTCCAGATTTGGAGTAATGGTTCTAGCTTCTCCGTGCCTCAGGGATTCGGACTTTAGGAATGTTTTCGGCTCGGTGAGGAGTCAGAGAGGGACCATCCGAAAAGTGAACTGCCTAAGCCTGATCACCAACGGCCAGGACCGGGGATAAGGGTTTAGGGTTGCCAAAAATTCAAATTTATTTGGGCGAGCGCCCTTCTGAGGGGGCAGGCTGTGCTACCAGTCGCTAGTCGGAATTAGCCTAGCAAGGCAGCATAGCACACCTAAACTAATCTCGAGTGGAATAGCCAAGCGGTAACAAATGCTTCTAAACCAATCGGTTTGGGGCTTGTGAGCGAGGAAGATGGTGTATGGGAAAGCTTCTGCTGATCTCCAGGCTAGAAGATTGCAGTACCTCACAGGTGTTTGGTCCCAGCCCTGAACTAGGTCCAATGCATGAATTGGGTTCCCAAGGTAGGTCTTGAAGCCGCAGTCTTTGATGAAGTCCTGCAAGAGCTCGCCGTGACAGCTTAAAGGGTTGGATCTACGGAAGAGATATGCTGCGAACACTCCCTCCACTTTCGATTTCAATCTCTGCAGGATCCACCTTCTCCCCTGAACCCACGATTTCAACTAATGTAGACCGGAGGGTTTTTGGAAGGGTGTGCATTGTTCAAGATGATTGGCCTCTCCCTGAACCCATCCTGAACCTCTTGATTCTGGAATCCTCGCTCAGATTGTCTGTTTCAGCAGGAACCACTTTCTTGTTGCCGCAGTAGGAGAACCTGTTGGAAGAACATCTGTCCTACAAGGTTCAGGCTTGCAGGTCAGGGCGTGGGGCAAAAAGTTCAAGTCCCTGCACATCAAGGGTTTAGGAGTCAACAGCCCTACTTAGCCCTGCACCCTTAAACCCCAAGGCCAAAACTACATAACCCCCCGGGACCCTTAAATCCTAAAGCCAAAAGCACAAATGCTAAACCCCATAGAAGGATGTACCCCAAAGAGGAAAGCCACAGAAATCGAGTGTCCTCCCATCCTGGCGTTGCACTGCACAAGGGGTTCCCTAAGGTCCATGTACCTATACAGTATATACGTTACGTTAGCCTTAAGTACCTACATGGTTACATATTCGGGTTGAAGCGTTTCGGACGGGGGCTGTGCTTTAGGCCTTTAGGATTCAGGGCTGTTGGGCTTCTGAGTGCTTTAGGGTGCAGTTTTTCGGGCCTGGGGCCCACCACCAGAGTGACTGACAAAAGGCGGATATGATAGCTCGCTGCAGGCGAAGTGCACAGTGCACCGAGGCAATCATCCCTAGCGCAATTTGTGATGGCCCTGAATGGCTCTGTCCGAGTCGCTCTGGTTTGTTTGCGCAGCAAGGCAAAGAAAGGTTGCTTTCATGCTGTGCAAGGGAGCGAAGGTACTCGGACAAGAGCCCTGCTACTGCCTTCTTGAGAAGCCGTTCCTGCAGGGTTCGTTGGCGAACTTCTGGGGTCTTAGTTATAGGCGGCCATAGGGGTCCGGTGCGCCTGTAACCAGGCTAGGTCCTTCGACACTGATCACTGCCCATCCAAACACTTGCGAACAAAAAACGCCAACCGCAACCGTCAGAACCTGCACGCCCTGAACTTCAATCTCTATGAACTGAACGCTGAAACTAAACCCGAAGCAAGCCCCTAAAACCTCAAACTCCTAATCTAAACCCCAAAGGATGTAAATCCCTAGGCCCGTAACCCCAAATCCCAAACCCTCAGCCTTAAACGCAGCTCTAGGATCTCAGAGGTCTGCGTGCTGGCTTGGGTTTTTGTGTCGAGGAGCACGGGGACTTGGCCCTTGAGCCCTACACCGCGAATACGACTGGGGATTAGGGTTTAGGGTTTAGGGTTTAATTTCGAGAACTATCCAAACCATCGTCCCCAGAGACTCCAATATCCCTTAATTAAGGAATATGCCTCAAATTATAGTAGGATCCCTAATACGATTTAAGGTATATTCCTTAATTACTTAACGGATATTGGAGTCTCTGGGTCATGAACTCTCACGACCCCTACGAACCCGACAGCCGACCACCAAGCACAAACAAACCAACGTGAGCCAGTATACCGATCGCAGCAGCTTTCGACTAACTATGACCAGCTCTCATCACTATCATCCGTATTGCAGCCATTATGGTGATGAGGTGTGACTATGACAATTCTTGCTTTCACTAACCCGTAAACCCCGAACCCCAAAACCTGAACTATAAGTTACTAATAGTACCTGTACTCATATTATATATATATACACATATACACATGTGTATATATATATGTATACACATATACATGTATACATTATATAGAGTATCAGTACTATGACTACTTCAAGCAAATCGAGGCAGCGGGACTCAGATCCGAAAGCTCCGTGCGCACCGCGGCCTCTATGCCGGTGGCCTGCAAGCCGGGCAGAATGGGGGGTTAAGTGAGGATTTAAGGACGTAGTTCGGGGTTTCAGTTCTACAGTTTTTAGGGAACCCTAAACCCTAGGGTTTCGGGTTTAGGGTTTAGGTTTTAGGGTTTCGGTTTTAGGGTTTAGGGGTTACAATTCAGGGTTTAGTGAAGTTTAGTGGTGGAGGTGTTTAGGAAGTTCAGGGTCTCTGGGTGTCTTATAAGCCATCAGCTGAGCATCACGTGAAGGCCTTGCCGATTCAGGGGTGTACTGTAGGGGCCTTAATGACTAGAATACGGTTTGGGGGTATATTCTACTATAATTGCAATGAGGAACCCCCAAAGTAGTTTTGGTAATTATTCAAGCCCCTATATTATCTGTTGTTGAGTCATTGGTCTGCAGTGTGCTGTGGTTTTTTGTGTGGGGTCGGGAGCATTGGTTTGAGGCTTTGCGGGGTAGGGCTCGAGGCCTTTCCTGCCTTTAGGGTATGATTGAGCCTTGGTGTCGAATTGGGGCAGAAGGCAAACGTGAAGACCTCAGGTGCACTAAAGTACTATACAGATACACTAAGCCCCAGTACACATGTGATCGGTGGCGAGAAAAAAGGGCAGGACATAGAAAGAAGTTCCGGCAGCAGCAGCAGCAGCAGCAGACAAAGCAGAAAACGCACGGAGCGGATGCGCCGCCACCACCACCAAGACCAATATGATTCAAGATGATGCTGACGATGATGATGATGACGGTGATGATGTTTAGCAAGATTTGACGGTGCACAAGAGGGACAACCTCTACTACTGGTACACCAGATATGTCTTGACCTGAGATCCACATGATGCAGTCTTTCTCTCGTCCGTCCAAAAGCCGAAAAAAGCTGTTACAGCCTGTGCACCTCAACCCAAACCAATGCCAGGTCACCCAAACGATGCAAGCCCTGACCCTAAAACTCCAAGGGTCCTAACCCGAAACCATACTAATCCGCAACTTGCGCACCCTGAGCTCCCAAACCCTAAGCCCCAAACATCAACACCCTAGGCTCGAACACCGAACACCCCAAACTTATACATATATATATATATATATACATATATATAACACCCAAAGGCAAACCCCTCAATATCAACACCCTAAACTTAAACCCCAAAACCCTAAACCCGAAACTTAAACCCCGAAACCCTAAGCCCTAAACTTAAACCCAAAACCCTTTATAAATCCTAAAACTTAACCCCACAACCCTAAAAGCCAACTGCGCCCGGCTAAGGCCGGAGCTGGAGAGGCCGATCTCCTGAAACATGAAAGGTGCTGGGTGTTTGGTGGATGGCATTTTGGGTTTAGGGGTTAGGGGTTGGGGGTTTAATTACATAGTGTTTAGGGATCAATGTAAGGGTTCACAAGGGTTCTATAACGCTTTGGTGGTTTCAAGCAACTAGGTCCCTTCTTAGGCTCCTTTTTGACGGGATCCTACTATTTTGGGTTAGAAGACTACGGTAATTCTCTGAAACTCCCATTCTCGGTAGGGGTTTGGGGGCTAGTGCAAGGGGTACTTTGTGGGCTACTGTTAAGGATTGCTACTAAGGGCAAAGGGCAGTATGTCGGTTAGGCTCGATGGTCGACATTTGAGAGATTCTTTACGGGTGTAATATACTCAGGCCGTGAAGTGGTTCCCATATAGGTACTGTAAGGCTTAAGCATCTACTTTGCGGTAGTACATGGAGCCTCAGGGGAAGGACTTAGCAAAGGGACCAGCGGGCAACATGAGCGGTATACAAAAGCCTTAGCAAATTGACTCCCGGAGCATGGATATATAAGGCGGGTCAGCTGAGCTTCGGGTCGATAGTATCACACGCAAGCTAGGCAAGTGAGTTGTGTATTTGATCGTGCTCTAAGTGTGCCAAGCGTAGCTCGCGGAAACCCCTGAAATCCGCACAGTGGCACAACCCCAAAGCCCTCAACCACTAAAAGAACCCGTCCCCTACCAAAGATCAAAAACCCCTGACTAGGCATAGAAAGCTAAAAGCCCGAAAGCCCCTAACCCCTAAACCCTAAACCTTAAACCCTTGACCATGCTTGATTTGATAACCTATGGTGTGATTGTTCAAGCTTCAGAAGATCGCTGGCTTCGAGCGCTTTGGGTGTAGGGTTACACGGTTCCGGTTGGCTTAGGCCTTTAGGGTTTAGGGCCGTTTAGGGGTGTAGGACTTAGGCCTTTAGGGCTTTAGGGTTTAGGGCTTCCCAATGCGGTACGATGTAATAGCATAAGGCCCGCAGGCTCCATCTGTCTATCTGTCGATCTATCAGTCGACCAATTACGGTCGATCTATCTACCTTTCTGTATTTCTCTCTCTCTCTCTCTCTCTCTTCTCTCTCTCTGTACCTCTCCATCTTTCTGTCTCTCTGTCTACCTACCTCTCTATCTACCCATCTATCTAACTATCTCCCTGTTTCTACCTTTCTATCTCTCTATCTGTCTATCTGCCTGCCTTGTCCATGCATGGTTCTCGCGCTCTCTCCGTCTGTCTCTCTCTTCTTCTCCCAGGCTATCTCTCTCTCTCTCTATCTTGCTTTCTTTCTTTCTTCATTTCTATGTGTATTCGACAGGGTTCAGGGTTGTGGGCTTACGCTCGAGATGCGTCAATTAAGGACATCGAAAACTTGCTTCAAAAGCAAACAGATCCCCTACTTGGGGGTAGCAAAGGTGGGCTATGAAGCACGAAACTGCAAGTGAAGGCGGCTCCTCATCCAATGAATGCCACCGATGAGGCACATCATGGCCAGAAGTGCGACCACGTACTGCGGGGTTTAGGGTCTAGTGCGAAGGATTAAAGGTTTCAGGGCTTCAGGTTCAGGGGATATGGGAGTTTCCAAAAATAGGGGAGCCCAATATAGTACTCTAAATAGTAGGATCCTTATTATAAGGACCCCCAAAATAAGGTACCACTCGGTACCACCATTTTCGGAAACTCCCATATTATGCCAGGAGGTGGGGGTACCGAGGCTCTGGGTCCTTTTGACGGCTCAACCTCTCAGAGCTCTTCTACACTTAGCGAAACTTTCCAAGATCCCTTCAAACCCTACCTCCCCAAACCCTAACCCCCTGAAACCCAAAGCTCTTGGGTTTTGTTGGAGGGTCCGAACCGGAACTTCCTCTGAGGTTAGTTTAAGCCCAGCAAGGACTCCGATCTGTGGAGAGTCTCAGGGAAGCTTTCTACAAGTAGATTCATGGGTTTTGAGGTTTTAGGGTGTAGGGTTTAGTCTTTGAAGGTTTAGGGCTTGGGGTTAAGACCATGGGTTGATAATTGTGGAGTTGACTTTTAGGCTTTGCCCTTTGAATATCGGCATACCTACCTTTGGTTAGTAGGGAATGGAAGAATGGTGGTGGTAGTAGTAGTAGTAGTAGTAGTTATAATTGTACCCCATTCCTCCATTCCCTACTAGCCAAAGGTAAGCTTAGGGTCCGGCAGAAAGTTGCACGTGGGATCAAAGCATTTGCAGGGTTTGATTTGGATGCCTGTGGAAGATACCCCTAAACCCTAAACCCTAAACCGGATAGCGCTGCCTATATCGTACATACTAAGTCCTCCGAGCCTTTAAGTCCAGATTGAAGGTTCAGAAATTACAAGTTTTCCATCATCGACTTCTAAACACGAAAACCCAAAAACTTAGAGCCTCAACCGCAAACCCCATCTATGGCGCAAAAAACCCTACCATTGTTGTCTAAGGTTCCTTGCTATAGCGTGTTTATGTAAGATCCTTAGACAAGGTAGGGCTTTCGGGCAAAAGCCCTCATATGAAAATTATAGGGACCCCTAAACCCTAAATCCCAAACCCTAATCGGTTCAGGTAAACGCGTGCACAGTCCTTGCGTGCCAAGACCATGGCGCAGCTGCCGATCCGAAAGGACATGACCTGCCAGGACCCTCCTTAAAGAGCCCCTTAATGGAGTCCTTATGGCCCTTTAATGCAGTCCTTACCCTTAATAGTTCTTAGGGCCCTTTAGTGGAATCCTTAGGGCCCTTTAATGGAGTCCTTATGGCCCTCAAGTATGGGTCTTTGGGGTAGATGAGAGGGTAGTTGCGGGGTCCAGGTGCATAACGAGTTAGGATCGGAGGGCGTAGGAAACGTTAGGAGGGTTTAGGGTTTAGAGTCTAGGAGGGTTTAGGAAGAGGTATTATTGTAGGTTTCGGTTTAGAGTTTACAGTCTATAGGAGGGTTTGGGAAATTGATAGGGCTAAGGATTCGAAAACACTACAACCTAACCGAAGTCTTCTTTTCATAGTCCAGCCTACTGTCTTAAGCGGTCACCTTGCGAAGCATTGCAAAGCAACTCACATCGGTTACAAGTCCCAACCCTAAACCCTAAACCCCTAAACCCCAAACAGGAAAAAAAACTCCAACACCCAACACTACCCAGGCAAAGCGGGCGAGTCTGCAAGGTCCATTTACACGCTTCCTAGAGTTTGAATTTAAATCACAGAGTCTATGAGGGCTCATGAGGATTCCAAAGGTTAGTGTATAGCTGGGCTTAGATATTTGGGAATTTCCGAAAATAGGGGAGCCCAATATAGTACCCTAAATAGTAGGATCCTTCTTATAAGGACCTCCAAAAAAGGTACCCTAATTTTCGGAAACTCCCATGTATAGCTGGGCTTAGATTTTTGGGCTTCGCAGTTTCAAGCCACAGGACAGAGGTCTTTCGTTTCAGGGTTTGGCGTCCCGAGGTTATGGCATAGTATACTAGGTGGGGCTTTTTAAAGCTTTTGAAAAATCTTAGTAAAGAGGATCCTCTTAAGCCCAATAAGGGACACATATAAAATGTCCCAAAGCCCTACCTAATATAGGGTTTAGGCTTTAGCATGGCAAGCTCGTGGTTGAAGCGAACCCCTGGAACCGGAACCTGCACGCTTTGCAGAGTCGACGGCTTGAGGGGGATTCTTGCGATTAGACACCTTAACCCTACAAACCGTGATTCATAATTCATGTGCAGGTCCTACATCCGAAATCACAAACCCTCAATCCGAATCCTACTTAAACTCTGAATCCCGTACCTGTATCCTTCACATCCTGGACTTATAAGTCCCATAGGTCCTACAGCCTTTCTGGCCTCGTCCGTCGGCTTCGGCAGAACAACGCGCGAACGGGTCGCTAAAACCCGAAGGCACCGAGGGCAGTGGTGAACGACATCCTGACGAGGCAAAAAATGCACTTGCAAGGGGTTTCAAGGAGGTCCGCAGGCTTATAAGGGTTTATAGCATAGGGGCCTTAATAATTAGAGTAGGGTTCCTTTAAAGGGATCCTTCAAGGGGGTCGACAAGGGATCTATAGTAGAGTTCTGTAATTTTGGTGCCTTAATAATTAGAATAGGGTTTGGGGGCCCATTATACTATAACTAAAATAAGGAACCCCCCAAAATAGTATAGGTAATTCTTAAGGCCCCTACATTAGCGTCTTACAAGGGTGTTACAACGGCTCGTAAAGTTTTGCGCGGGCTGTACAATGTGTTAGGGTTGTTGCAAAGGTCGTTCTCAGGGACAGGCCGTTAGTAGTAACGTACCCTTTCAAGTCAAAAAAACCTTCTGCCCAGCTTGGTAAAAAGTCTTTTCAATCCTTAACACCTTGTCTTGAATGAGTGTCCATGCAGTAAACAAAAAACCAACATACACGTAGGGTTTGCTTCTGCAGCCTTGACATGAACCCAGACGAGGAATTTGTGGGTGGGTCGTTTGTGACTAGTGACCCGGGCTTTTGAAGCATTTAAGGCTTCAGAGGCGTAAGACCCAACTTGTTTATGTTCCTGTAGTGCGATTTTCTGCTTAAGTCCCGAATGCAACGCCCTTTCACCCTCAACCTCACAGGTGGCGGGGCGTGCACACTGTAGAATCAAACCGTCAAGCCTACACCCCAAACGTTGTTCCGCCTTTTGTGTGGGGTTTAGGGTTCAGAGGTCACCTTGGCTCATCCAACCCGCAGGCCCCAGCCAGCAACGCAAAAACCTTCAATCTAACATCCTAAGTGGTATCCCCATGTCGTACCAGCCCAACACAAAGCCCGACACTGTAGCCGGATATAGGGGCAGTTCAGGGTCTGGGGGGGGGGGGGGGGGGTTTACTTGAAACATATTTAGAAAGAGGAGTTATAGAAGCCGTCTTTAAAGAAGGGGGGAGAAGATGGGANGGGGGGGGGGGGGGTGTTATACTGTAACTATATATAGTAAGGAGATATTCGACTCGCTCCTTGAACAGCGGGTAGACGATTGGCACTATGCAGAGTGCCGCCTGGCTGCACAGGGGTCGGGAGCTTCGCATGAAGGGCTAAAGCGGCTAAAGGTTTAGCAATCGGACTTGGCTTTACGGCGTGCAGTTTTACCGGGTAAGAACACAGCTTGTGAACCATAATGTGTAAGACTGCTGCAGTATGAGTGCACCACGGTGCACTGAATGTCGACCATGCCATGCAGCGGAAGAAGCCAGATTTCCAAAAAAACAAACCCTAACCGGAGACTCTGATGTCTGTTCGCTGTGAACTAATGACCTATACTATCCTTTAGGAATCCTTGTTATAATAAGTATATATTATAAACAAAGTATACTATACCCCCTAAACCCCAAATCCTAAATCCCAAACCCTAAACCCCAAACCCTAAAACCCAAACCCCAAACCTTAAATGGATCGAATGTGGCGTGGCTTTTTGGGTGCCCTTAGCGTGAATGGCCACATGGAGCAGCGAGGAGGTGCTGTATTGTAGCCACCATGGCCTCTGTCCAACCACCTTGTGCTGGAGAGGGGCTGTGCGTGCCACCACATCAGGCTGTGAGAGGTATCACCCGAAGTACTTGCCAATGAGGCATGTAGGACAGGACCAAGTGGGAAGCCTCACTGAGGAGCATTGATGGAGTTGTTAGCAAGCTGCATCGGGCAGCCCCAGATTGATCGCCATACGTGCGCTCTGTACTGTGGGCTTTGGTTCAAATTCTCCTGTGCAGTTTTAGATCGCAAGGATTGTCGGTCTTTGTTCGGGGCTGTCCCCCGACCCCTGTCCTCCTAAACTGCAGTTCGTGGAGCATCTGGCCCAGATGTTCTCCAGTGCTCGATGCAGCGCCGGCAGGGCGCTGATCCGACCGGACTTTGGTCCTTTCCGTTCGTCATCCCATGTGCCAAGGCTGTCACTGTATTGAGGGATTTAGGGTGTTCCTTGTGATGTAATATGGGGGCCTTAATAATTAGAATAGAGCTTGGGGTATATGTTTAAATCACGAGCCCTGAGGAATAGTATAGGTAACTATTGAAGCTTCTACGTTGGCATCCCGATCAAAGTCCTTCCCTTGCTTCAAGGCAGCATAACTCCGCGGGCTACAGCTGCATCAAAGCTGGACGGGGCCACCCAGTTCAGCACCAGGAAGAGCACCTGAAAGCCAGAATCTCGCACCTTCCTCCGAAAGCATCAAAACCCCAAACGTAATGTTAATGGTTGATTGCGTGGGGGGGGGGGGGGGNGGGGGTTGCTGTTGGGTTTGCCTTGCGGCCCGCTTGCACTAACATATTGGCCTCTCCTTGCGCATTTAAGCTCTTTGACTAGGTTCCCCAGTAGCCCCTTAACAATAAGGGTACCCTTTTTCCCACTATTCGGTTTTAATAGGGGAGCCCAAAAAGAAAAAGGGTAAAAGGGTACTACTGGAGAACCTAGTTGAGGGAAGCCGTCTCTTTTCCTGGTGCGGTTTGAAGCAGTGTTGGTCTTAACCCGCTTCTCATGCTCGATACTGGTAGCGGCTGACGTAAATTCAATGTCAACCCTAAACCCTAAACCCTAAAAACCCTAAACCCTAAACCCTTTCGCACTGGCAAAACGACGGAGACGGGGCATCCGAGATAGGAGTGCTTATCAAGTCTATCTGGAGTAGCCAATGTACCCTTTAAAACGGGATATGACCCTAAAGAGCGGTAATTAAGGTACCTTGGTTACTCTAGGTGTGGGGATTTGACATTTTCGGCGTGGGGTGTTGAGTAGCCGCCAAGTGCAGCGCTCTCAAACCGCTCACCTGCATCTACATGCCGGCTCAGACAAATACTAAGTATGCAGAGACTGTACGGTTGGGGAAGTTCGAACCATGCTCATCGCCGGGATGTTGAACCTTGTATCCCTCGCAGGATGGTAGGGAGGGTCTCGTCTGATTTCTCGTATCTACAAAGCCAAAACCCCCAATCGGACTCCAGCAGTCAGAATGCAGTTGCGCAAGTAGCGCCATACGGGGCTTTGGCCACAGTTTCGGATTTTGCTCAATTCAACGATTCGTGCAGGAGTTTGTGGGCAACTCAATATCGTCACTTTGAAGGTCATAGCATCAAAGGCTCAGGCCCACTGAAACATTAACAGATTTGACACCCTCTAAATCCTTTCAGGCACCAAAAGACCCTGAAAAGAACATTTCGAGTCCTTACCACAGGAAACCCGTAGTAGCAAGCACCCCCATCAAACCCTACACCCTAAACCCTAAACCCTAAAGCGATGGCGTAGCACCCACCGAGGTCCTCACGAGACAAACGGCCAAAGTGACCCAGCTGCTCTCGTGCTCAATGAAGGTAGTGATCTGCTGACCTCAGAGTTTATAAGTGCTTTCATCACAGGTGTTGGGTTCTGGGTCTGATGCTTGGGGTTGAGCGATGCTGTTTTGGGTTTGGGCCTGGCAAAGGGGCCTAAATTCAACGCGAGGGAGCTTGCGGAGTGAACGGGAACACGAAGCAGGCACGCTTCAAAGGGGAAAAAGGGGACCCGAATATATTACCCTAAATAGTAAGATCCTTATTATAAGGACCCCAACATGAAGTACCCCTGATTTTCGGAAACTCCCACATCGTCAGACTACGTTGATGCCTGGAGGCTCCTCTACTCAACGGGCCGTCAATCAAAGTAGCAGCAAGTTCAGCGGGCCGAGGCACAGGTGTGTGAGCCGTGTATTAAGCAATTCCTAACTGAGACCCTAAACCCTAAACCCTAATGTGAACTCGAGACTTCCTGAATAAGCAGTGTGCAACCGTGCGTTCGTTCAGGGGAGAGGGGCGGTTTGGAGGTGCGGCATCCATCTTTAGGGTTGAGGGTTTTAGGGTTTTAGGGTTTAGGGTTTATTAGGGTTTAGGGATGTCCGACAGACCCGACTGCAGGTGCATATGCTGCCTAGTTTTTGACCCTCAAACCACCGCCGTTTCGGCGGCACAGAGTTCACTGTTGGGCTTTTGGGTTGATTTTAATGTTTAAGCTCAGCCAGCTTCCCTGACAGCTTGGGTGGCATGGCCTGTGAAACAACACTGGAGAATGGGTGCATGGGGTATAGTAGTCAGTCAGTGTAGACTAGCATCTACGACTCCGCAGCATTTGGACCTTTGTTTTAATGTCGCACAAAATGCTTACTTAATCGCAAGCTCCAGCGTTTCAACTTTGGCCAAAACTCCTAAGAGCTCTGAGGACACAGTGTGCACTCTTCTGCATACGTATGAACATGAAATACAAACACATGCACGTCCATGGTCAGAAATATTACGTGCATATGTGTTTAGGTATACACATACGCACATAAGTGAGTACATCTTCACGAGCTCCTATCCTATATACGTCAGAAATACATGTGTACTAGAGCCTAGTCTAGTGTAGTCTCGTCTCGCCTCGCCTCGCCCAGTCTTGGCTGGTAAAATGAAGAGCAAAACATGTGTGCATATTCGTACGCGCCTAGGTGCGAGCAGTAAGGAAGGCAGGTAGGTGCACATTTGTCGTGCCCTCCTAGACTGAACTTCTGTACGGTCGGCTTATCATAGGGACCCCTGGGGGGTAGGGGGGAGGGGGTAGGGGGCCTTAATACCAATAAGAAGGACTTAGTAATAAGGCCTATTTAAGGAAGTATAGTCCCCTACCCCCGCTCCCCCCTACCCCTAAGGGTCCCTATGAGCTTGGGTTGCCTGACACAGGTGCCGGTACAGGCCGAATCCCCCGAGTGCCCGGCGGCAATGTGGGCATGCTACCTTTACCGGGTTTTGGTCGAAGATGGGATCGTCTTCCTCCTGACTTCAGTTTTTGAGTTGTGATGGGGTTGGAGTTAAAGGTCCACGGGATCAGGTTCAGACATTGAGGGTCTGAATTACCCGCCGTACTTTAAGACCATCAACGGTTTTATGCTTGCGCTTTGCTGGGTTTCTGCCTTGCTTGTCCTTCTCACCGAATCCCCAGTCATCTTGAAGCCTGGGGGGGGTTGTCTGAAAGTAAAAAAGAATATAGGGGCCTGAATTATTGCCCGGGACATTCTCCCTACAAGGACACCCGAAGTACAAACTCACCGGAACTGAAGCAGGCCTGAGCACACTCGCCAAAGCTTCATGCGAATCTCAGACCCAAACAAAGCCAACCACGCAAAACACAAAACGGCCTTCAGAATCAGAGTACGTTGCGAGCTCTTTATACTCCCCTATAAACCCGTTCAACAAAAAAACCTTTGAACTCCCTGAAGGAAGCCTATTCTAGCTATTCGGGCCCCCCTAAACTCGAAACTCTTTGTATTATCAGCCACCCTAAACCCCAAACCCTAAACCCTACCGGGAGTCCTCTTGGGCGGGTACAGCATTGTCGTCCTGTGGGTTTTGGCGGGTGTCAATCAGAGTTTTTGAAGATCCGTACAGGAATTCGATCGGGACATGTCTAGAATTTTCATGCAAACCCCAAACCCTAAACCGTAAGGCTTGTAAGAAGATCTTGAAGGGTTTTACAGGGGCGGCCTTCTAGGATTTGAATGAGGTTGCGAGGACCCTCTAGCGCTTCATACAGGCTTCTGGGATTTTCCGGCGGTTTTTTATGGCGAGATTGTGTTCTTGTAAAGATTCAAGGGTTTACCCATAGGCCCCATAGTACTTCCTTTTTGGGATTACCTTATAGGATTCTAAATATATGAGCCCCAAAAAGGGAACTACTATGGGGCCTTTGGGTAAGGGTTTGGGTATCCGTCTAAAGTTTTTAAGAACTTTAGGGCTTCGGTTTTCAGGCCTTCGGGGTATTTAGGGTTTAGGGTTTAGGGGTCGGGGCCTAACCCTGAAGGTCCAAAGTACCCAGGAATCAGGTGCTCGGGTCTAGGATTGTAGTTATGTGGCTTCGTGTTTGTTGAGTGGTATATGCCTGTTTTAATTACTTGGACCCGTAGGATAACGTACTAAACCCCTAAACACCTAAACGGCCCTAAACCCCAAAGCCTTTCTGATAACGTGTCGGGGTTCGCAAGCCTCCTTTGGATCCGAAGCGGAGTTTGGGCGAAGCAACCAGACAGACTCCAAAGCAGGTACGAGTACCACAGTTATAACTTACAGGCGCCAGTCTATTCTAGTTGCAAGTTACAAGTATCATAACTTACCCCAAATTTCCAACTAGCATAATCCACCAATCTACCCCGTCATTTTCTAATCTGACTAATTTTCTCCAGTGAACTCAAACTAACTAGCATAATTCACCACGTTATATTCTATTCATCACCGTGTATACCATTCTTTTCTAACTTACTTACCCCAAGTTGAGTGATGACGAAACCCTAAACCCTAAACCCCTAAACCCTGAACCCTAAACCCACGAATTCGAAACAGGTCCTTCTTCTCTTTGGGCACCAGGTACGACATGGCAGCGACTGACGATCTGCTTACCAGATGCACGCAGGACGCTAAACCCTAAACCCCTAAACCCTAAACCCCTAAACCGCCTAAACCCTAAACCCTAGTTTCTTTGGCTATGGGCTTCAGGTTCTTGTGCCGGCCTTATCACCTATATGTCCTGAAGCTCCAAACCGGCTTTACAGTAAGGCCGAGAAGGTTTACTTCCAACGCAAGAACATGCCGTGACGCTCCAGCCGCGCATGCTTGTCTTTAGCGCGGTGTCCGCAGTCTGCCAAAATCTGCTCGTGCTGCAGTTGAGCCACCCACACAGGCGACAGGTAGAAAGTGAAGGATACACCCATTAATGTAGAGGCCCTTTGAATAAAGTGGGCCTATTTAATGCGTTTTGGATTTCCTTATTCGAGCCGGTACCAAAAAAAAGGCGGCCTAATTAAGGCGTCTTTTTGGGTTGGGGGATTTGTTTGGTGGGTTTGCTCCTGTCTGCTGACGGTCAATCTTAAGCCACCCACGACCCTAAACCTCCACTCCAAGCCCGAAGCTCTCCCCAAACCCGAAATCCCACCTGCTTAAGCCTAGACCCGGAGCCAGCCCCCAAACCCCGGGACCCCGCAATTCCCTTCTAACTTAATCAAAGCCACCCAGACCCCGACCCCGGTCCGGAGGGTCACTGACACCAGACAATTCAAGCCAAAAGTTTTGGTCGGGGGGGGGGGGGCCTATTAAACGGCCCGCAACTTTAAGCCCTATTCGCTCTAGCATTAGGACCAGGTCCCGGGGAACTATGGGTTATATGGTGTANCCTACCTAAACCAAACCCCCCCCGCCCCCGCCCCCGGTCCGGAGGGCCACTAACCCCAGAAAATTCAAGCCAAAAGTTTTGGGGGGGGGGGGGGGGTCCTATTAAACGGGCCGCAACATTAAAGCCCATTCGCTCACGCCTTAGGTCGCTGTCCCTGGTAACCATGGGTTATATAGGTTATATACAGAGTATTGTAGCCCAAAGAATAGGTTACTGAGCCTGCCGGATCGAAACATAACTATCCGCTGTAAAGACAGGCCACTGGTGATAAGGGTTTGTGCTGGTGTTGACAACACTGACCTTAAACCCCTAAACCCCAAACCTTGAACCCTCGTAAACTGACGATGATGGTGCTTCTCACTCCCTGAATCCCACGCGGCCGTCGAGACCCTAAATGCCCGACGAGAACAGGCAAACAGTCCCAAAGCTACCCCGGCCTGTGGCACGAGAAATCGCGCGCTTTTGTTTCTGCGGAGGACAGATTTTCAGCCGCGGCCCGCGCCTGATTCACTCCTCCTTTCCTTTCCTGAAGCTCGGATTGAAGGTTTTGGGCTGCGGACTCCAGATTTTGAAAGGAGTCGGGGATTTTGGGCAGGGCTTTGGGTGTAGGGATTAGGGCTTTAGGGTTTATAGGGTTTGGTGTGGGGTTGTAGGTCATAAGAGCTTGCATCGGGTCTTACACTGATGCGGTTTGAAGGCTTTCAACCCGAAGCCATGTGAAAGGATTGATGACGAAGGCTCTCACCATGGTGATGTGACGACAAGCTCTAATGTAGGAACCCGATTAAGAAACCCTGGGCCTTTATTAGGACTATTTTGGGGCTATAGGCCCAGGGTTTCGTAATCAGGTCCCTACATTACGATATGTGGGTTTCAGACTAGCCCTTAGTACGGGGACTTGCAATATCTAAGGCTTTTTCGTAGGGCCTATACAATACAGAGTCTAATAAGTACCCTGAAACGGAGTTTTTTGTAATTTTAACAAGAGTTTCCCATGATCTTCTAAGTAGAAGCAGTCCACACAACTCTCTTTCAGTTTGCTCCGCATCTTGGAAACTGTTGTGGACGTTTGCCGGGAGAGGGAGAGAGAGAGAGAGGCCAAAGGCTGTAGATCGGAGGCTACAGGCTTGGAATTGGCACCACAAACCGTACCAGCTAAAGCCCCAAGCGTATGGCTTATGTCATCAGGAGACTCTAAACACTTCCCCTTTTATGTCAAGCTTAGGGTTAGTTTTTGTGTGAAGGGGTTTAGAGTTTAGGATTCAGCTTCAAGGTTCATCTTCGCAAGCACTTCAATCAGATTTAAGGCAGTTTGACAGTAGCAGCCTCTCTTCTATCATACCTTGCTTCCCAAAGCTGAGAACAAAACTGACACTGCAGCTAGCTAGGTCAGGGGAACTTTCCGAAGCATCAAGCTTCAAACTGCATCAGCCCAAACCTTCACCCAAACCTCAGAACATTAAACACGAAAGCCATCGACCGACCCCCGGTAAATGAAATAGGGCCTTCGCAAAAAGCGTCCAACATGCTCGGCTGACAGCTACGGCTTTAGCGTCGCTTGACGGGATGGTTGCGTTTTCAAGCGGTTGTAGCATCAGTTTATCTTTCCGGATTGTGGAGCTGCTGCGCAGAACTTTCGGTGTAATGGGTTTAGGGGTTAGAGTGCATCGGTAATATAGGGGCCTCAACATTTAGAATATGGTTTTGAGGCCTAGTATACTGCGTAATATATAATAAGGAAACCCTAGAAATAATGTGAGTCATTATTTAGGCCCTCATACAATATCATGAATCGTCGCATGCAGGAAGTCTGAGGTGCCAACTTCTTCGTTTTGCCCTTTCCCTGACAGCTGCAGACCGTTCAGGAAGCTACTTAGTGTTTATATGATTTTAGGGTTTAGGGTTTAGGGTCATTTATATGAGCATATAGCACAGATCCGTGATTGACGACCGCCCCTTCTTTGACGATGAGGTACTCAGCTTGCTGTGACTGCCTCTGTCTGTGTCTCTCCTGCACATTATGGCACATATGCATGCCTCCATGCTGCACCCTAAAACCGAAACCTATCTTGGACCCTTCTCCCAAAAGGAGGCCCATGGCCTTAGAGTATTCGGTACTTATGGGGCCAAAGTGCATACTATGTGGGCACATGGACCCCTTCGGTCTGTGGATGCGAGCTACAGGCTCAGAGGCAGAGGAGCCGGCCTTATCCTTCCCTTTTCCCTTCTTTCCTTTTCCTTTTCCCTGGGCGGGAAGGCAACACGGAAAAGCCGCTGTGAATAAAGCCTAAACCCTGAACCCTAAACCCATAATCCCTAAACCCCGAACCCTAAACCCATAATCCCTAAACCCTGAACCCTAAACCCTCTAGATCCTAAACCCTGAACCCTAAACCCTTAATCCCTAAACTCTCTAGATCCTAAACCCTAAAGAGGCGGTCTGAGGGTCACATGATCTGAGGATCTGAGCTTTGGCTCCTCGTTTCCGGTGGCCAAGGCGGAGGGGCTGACACTTCTGAGGCTCAGGGATTCAGCTGCTGCAGTAGGTCATAAGGACCCTCAGGGGGGTAGGGGGCCTTAATGCCCATAGTAAGGACCTAATAAGGCCTATTTAAGGAAGCTCACCCCTACCCCCCTCTAAGGGTCCTTATGAGTAGGGCAACCATGGACGCCGTGGCTTCATAACTGTTCCCGCCTTGCTTTTCCAACCCCTTAGGGCAGTTAAGGATTCGGGTGCTCCAAGATAGTGTAAGTCCATGGCGTCAGCTGTTGAAAGGTTGAGGGTTTACGGCTCGGGCTTCTGTCAGAAAGTAGACCCTAAACCCCTATATTATAGAACCCTACCATAGATCCCTTGTAGACCCCTTACAGAACCCTTTAAAGGAACCCTACTATAGATCCGTTATAGACTAGACCTCAAACCCTAAAGTGGGGTTCAGGGTTTCGAGTTTTGGGCTGCAAGGCTTTCTACATGGGATTCGGGGCTGCAGTTCAGTCGTTGAGTCCTCGGGACAAAAGCGAGTCTTTGGGGATTAGGGTTTAAGGTGTTAGGGTGCAGGGGCACATAGGGGCACCTAGGTCTTTTTTGCCCAGCTTCAAGCATGGTGGCTGCGATCATGCATCTGGGAGGATGGTAAGGTTATGCTAGAGTACGGCGCGCTACCGACAAACGTTAGCAAGAATGGCGGCACAAAGGCTCACGCACAACAAACGACTTGGAGCAACAATGGCAACAACACCACCCTAAGACCTTATAGACCCTAAACCCAGTTTCGTAGGTTCGTGGCCTATCGCCACAAAACTGTTCGCACTGGATCTGTGACCTCACAGTCCGGTTTAGGGCTACAGGGTTTTTCGGGTTTAGGGCTTGAGGGCTTTGAGGTTCAGGACTGCCCCGACCTACTAATTGCCAACACGCCGATGTTGGCTATCCCTGCTCCTTCACCTGCTGTCCCCAGCACCACCACCACCGCCGCCGCCGCCGCCGCCACCACAAGCAGCTTGCTACTGCAACTGGCACAACGTCAGCATGTTGCACCTGCCTTGGTGTCAAAGGCAGCAATGCACCCAACGTCCTTGTCAAAAACAGGTCCTCATAATTATACTTCGTTTGTATGCCCGGAACCCTGAATCCACAAAACTGAGCACTCGGTCCAACCTGCCTTGTCTCCATCTTTTCCCTTTCCTTTGTCCTTTCCTTTGCCTTTTCCTTTCCCCTTTTTGCCCTTGCCATCTTTGCCTTTCCTGGGCTTGAAGACGCAATCTGTAGCATTCTAGTGCTGAAGCTCTGGGGCGTCTTTCATGTTCGGATCCGGTCCAAGAAAACACAGGTCCCAAACAGGACCATGGGTTAGCACACCCCGCTTTGACAAGTAAGGGAATGCAGCCCGATGAATATCCGAAGTCCCTATGCCTTATCGAAACCCTATCAAGCTTGAATAACTATAAGGCTTCTATAGTGACTATAGTGGTTCTTTCTTGAAGGTTTGCATACAATTATAGGGCTTCTATACGGCTTCTACGATGATAACGCCCCTCGAAATTCAATTTACCCCATGAAATAACACCGTTGAGTTCTCGTCTCAGTTCCCCGCAAGCCCAACACTACCAATCCCAGAGCTTCCCACGAAAAGCAAGGGCTTCATGTTAAGGACTGTTTCTTAGTTGCTGAGTTCATAAGCCCCCAAAAGTGTACACTTTCAGTTTTATAGTGGGTAATATTATACCAAAAAGTGTAAAGTGTATCCACTCAGCTACTACGGTTTTAAAGTTTGAAACATGATTGCACCACATGTCGAATACTGCTAGTCGTAGCAGGTTCAGCCCTGAACCACCAGCTGCTGAATCCATCAAAAGAGACCGCAGCTGCGAGGACTAGAGAGTCCCGAATAGGTATATGTTATATGTGTGTATCTGTCTGTCTCTCTCTCTATCTCTATCTTGCTCTTGCTCTTCTGTCCATGTATTCGATATAGATGAAAAAACGATGTATGTATCGATGTTCTATGAGCACCTCATAGCAGATGGAAGCCCTCATGCCGAATCTACACCTTTGATGTTTACGACTATTAAGCACCCTGCCCGTTGAGGACCATCATCCGTTAAAGAGACGGTCTATCAATATGAGCCTTCGTGGAACCTCCAAATCCTTTGACGAGGTGCTTTCCTTTCCCTTTCCCATGATCGCCTCATCTTTCGGAAGACAACCAAGCGTTAGGATGATATGTAGAGTGTGGGGTTCAGATAAATATAAAAAGTTACGTAAGGTGCAGGGAGTCAAAACTGCATGTTTGTGGATCCCGGACGTAGGCTGCAGAGTAAAGCTTTCAATGCGGATGACAGGCGGGAGAGCAGCTGCCGTTTTAAACGATCTGCCCCTGACAAATTCAACCTTCCGGAACATGGAAAGGGAGCCAGGTCTGCATGACAGGTGAACAAAGCGACCACAAACTCTCCTCCCTACTCAATCCTCCGCCTTAGTGCTCCAGTGTCGATAGGGCTTTAGGGAGTAAATGCAAAACACAACAAGGCGAAAAACGAGATTTTCAGCTTCGTGGCTCTCGCTTGAAACGAAATTGCGGGATTCAGAGTCCCTAAACCCTAAACCCTAAAACCCAATACCCTGGCGATACGGCTTTTGATAATAGGGTCCCGAGAGGTGTTGAAGTCTCTGCAGAAAGGACGAGTAGTGCTTTGTAGGTCCCCTTCCATCACCAAATCTTCCGGTTTGGGATCTACAAGTGGCCAGAGATAATAGAAACTAATTACAATAACGGATATAATTAGAACCTTTATAGAATTTACAGAAACCCTTAAAGGAACCCTTTAAAGGAACCCTTAAGTCCCCTGGGCCTCTAAGTATGGAGCCCCTAAACGGGCAAGCTTTTTTCGGCTACAGGTATTGTTTAGGGCTTAGGTTCGGGCTGAGGCTTCGGTTTAGGATCTACGTTGGGTTTAGCGTCTAGGTTTGGGGTTTAGGGTTACCAAATATTCTGGGCTTTTAAGTATCCAGGGAGAGAAAAAAGTATAAACGTTTATTTCATAATGGTTCCTTTAAGAAAAAAATGTTACTCCAAAGCCCAGATATTCTGGTTTGGGATTTAAGCCCCAGAGTTTTCGCGGATTGGCGGAGGCGGGGGAGGGTTTGGGCCTCAGGCCTTCGGCTCCACGGGTCTTTGGGTTTCCGGTTTAGGGTTTAGGGTTTGGGGTTTAGGGTTTAGGGTTTGGGGCTGAGGGTTTGGGGCTGAGGGTTCCCTACGGGTCCGTGTACCCATATAGTATACACTTAGGCCTCAAAGTAGTCCCTATATAGGTACTTAAAGGCCAAAGTATATGCTATATGGGTACACGGACCCTTTGGGGTTCGGAGAGTTGAAGAATTCAGAAGGACGTTGAGTTTGTAGAGGCCTCGGGGGATGCCGGGCATTGCCGTTCCTGCGGATTCTTGCGTCGTACCGTCTCTTCGACATTCTTTTATACCATAAAGCACAACGCCCCAGAACGCCAAAAGGCGATCCAAAAGCCTACGATGAAGCACGACGCCCCAGAATGCGAAAAGGCGCAAACCCGAATGATATGAAGTAAACCTGCTTGATCAGAGTGACATTCTTAATGTTGACTTAAACTGTTACTAATCGCAATGACAATAAAAAAACAAGTATAGTAAACAGTAGCGACCACCGTCATGACAAACACGCTGTAGCAATACCTTAACACCAAATAACCTACCTTGCAAGGACTTTATACAAGGAAATCATAATACGGAGCCTTGAAAAGGAAGGTTTTATCGGGTCCAGGTAGTAGCACCCTAAACCCCAAGCCCTCAACCCCTAAACCCTCAACCCTGAACCCTAAACCCTAAGCCCGTAGTAGCCACAATCCCATGGAGCCTCCGTCGGACTTCTTAATGGCAGGCTTGACTTTGAAGGCCTGCACTCAGCATGGCCGTCTTCGAGGGCGCAGGGGGACCCAAAAGCTCTGCACCAGGACACCGATTCCAGATTAAAGGCACATACAAACAGAAGAGAATGAAAGTGTTTTTCTATTCATATATGTATATACACAATTTGCACATTCTTATGTAGAAGTTTCTGACCATGTTTAGATGTGTTTATGTGAGCTTATGTATGTACATGTATGTATAAATGTATGTATGTATATGCATGTATGGGTATGCATGCATACATGTATGTATGTGCGTACATGTATACCTATATGTATCTATGTGTATATGTATATGTATATATATATATATACGGCCTAGATATAGATACAGTTAGAGATACAAAACATTCCGAAACATCCTTGTAAGTGTATGGATGTGAGCCACTTGGTCGAACTTGACATCCCGAACACATGCCTTCAAAGGCCAGAAGACGCCTCGACTTTCTGGGGGTTCAACGGTTTTGAGCATGTTTGTCGCTGATGTCTATACAGGCAATACTTCCTGAACTGAGGGTTTCGGGTTTAGGGCATGTAGAACAGATCGACAAGCTGTGGCTAGGGGGCGGTGAGTCCGGCGCGAAAAGCAGAAGCCTTCTCGTCCTTTGCTACAGGCACCCTCTCGTTTGCACGCACCGGTTTCGGGTCCTCTGGTCTGGTTGCTTGCTCTTCCCTAAATCCTAAACCCTAAACCCTAAAACCCTAAACCCTCCCTAAACCCAATCCATGCCCACGACCCTCAACTTCCTCAGCGTCTACTGAGCGGTCGAAGCTTGGCCTAGACCCGAGTAGGCGCCTAGCAGCAAACACAAGCCTACGTTGGGTACTGCCCCCATACAGGAACAGTCTGTAATAGAGCTACTATTCTGGTCCTATTATATGTATATTATGAATATTATCCAACTGTTACTGAGTGGGGGCAGTACCCAAAGCCTACGTATGGAGTTAGCTACTTGAATTGGGTCTGGGCTGTCATTCAGCACCTGTGCCACAAACGGGTACTATAGGGGCCTTAATAATTAGAATAGGTATTTTGGGGTATATGATACTGTAATCCATTTTGGGGGGGGTTCATTATTAATTTTTTAGGCCCCTCTATTACAGCTTTGTTTGTGCAGATTCAGAGCCCAAGATCTTGGGCTGGGCTGGAAAATGTAGGCGCCTTAACAATTAGAATAGGGTTTTGGGCTCCTTTATCGTGCAATTACAACAAGGAACCCTAGGAATAGTATAGGTAATTATTTAGGGCATTTAGGGTTCTATATTATACCTGCGCCTGAACCTGACATCGCCGGATTGGATGCTACGAGCAAGAGCCATAAATCCGCGCTGGCCTCGCCGTTAAAGGAAGCTCCATCCAGCTCCAGTGCCTTCGGCACAGGAATGATCGCACTTTTTCGCCGTTTTAGTCGTTGACGCGGGGGAGCAGGAGTGGAGGCAGAGCCAGTAGTGCGTGCCTCGTCGAAGTAGGAGCCGTCGATGTCGTCGTCAATGTAACAGTACACTGAATGAATGAGAGAGGCAAGAGATCTAAACTGTACTCATAGGCCCCGTAGCAGTTCCTTTTGAGGGGTTCATTCGTGGAACCCTATAAGGTAATCCCAAAAAGGAACTGCTATGGGATCTATGCTGTAGTGGCAAAGGATGGTGGCGATGTTGGTATTCGCAATCACTGCATACCGAGCCGTCGTCGTAGTCGTAGTCGCGGTAGAACTAGGAGGAGGAGTAGGAGTAGGAGAACGAGCAGTAGCAGCAGCAGTAGAAAGTAGTAGCAGTAGTAGTAGCAGTTGCAGTAGCAGTAGCCGTAGTAGTAGTAGTAGGAGCAGCAGCAGCAGCAGGAGTACTAGTAGTAGTCGTCGTCGTACTAGTAGTAGCAGGAGTAGTAGTAGTAGTAGTAGTAGTAGGAGTAGGAGTAGGAGTAGGAGTAAGTAGCAGCAGGAGTAGTAGTAGTAGCAGCAGCAGCAGTAGTAGCAGCAGTAGTAGTAGTAATAGTAGTAGTAGTAGTAGTAGTAGTAGTAGTAGTAGTAGTAGTAGTAGGTTAGTTTGTTACTTAGTTAGTTAGTTAGTTAGTTAATTAGTTGGTGAGCAAAAGATGTAATAGTAGCAGGAATATTAATAATAGTGGCAGCAGTAGTAGCAGTCAGAGTAGTAGTAGCAGTAGCAGTAGCAGCGGCAGCGGCAGTCGCAGTAGCGGTAGCAGTGGCAGTCGCAGTGGCGGTAGCATGAGCAGTAGCAGCAGCACTAGCAGTAGCAGTATCAGTAGCAGTAGTAGTAGCAGTTGTAGTAGCAGTAGCAGCAGTAACAGTAGTAGCAGCAGGGGAAGTAGGTAGGTAGGTTAGTTAATTAGACAGCATTATCATTATTAATATTAGTAGTAGCAGCAGCAGCAGTTGTTTTATGTAGCAGCAGCAGCAGCAGCAGGAGGAGGCAGAGGAGGAGGAGTAGTAGTAGAAGTAGTAGTGGTCGTAGTAGTAGTAGTAGTAGTAGTTGTAGTAGTAGTAGTAGTAGTAGTAGTAGTAGTAGTAGGCGCCCCCCCCCCCTACCAACCACCTCTTTGACATACTCTTGTAACACACATCCGTTTTACTCGGTATTTACAGTACTTTCGTCATATAGGAACATCTTCTGAAGCTTGAAAATTCACTTGCGTTTTTGCAAACTCCAACTTCCGATTCTGGACTGGCTTTTGGGGGGGTGGGGGGGGGGATGATGACGACAGTGTTACGCAAACAAACCAAACAGTATCACCACAAGAGCCGTTTTACTCGGTATTTACAGTACTTTCGTGATGTCGGACTTTGTTACATAGTCTCCACCCCTACTTCTGGACTATGCACATTAAACTTTGCTGTTTCGAACCGTTTGCAAAAAACTCGAAATTGGGTGGGGGAAAGCTTTTTTTTGCAGACAGTACTTAAAGTACTTTGTTCATGTAGCACTCCAATGCCAACCACTGTTCTTTAGCTCTTCAGCACCGTTGNCGGGGAGGGTGTTGTGGGGGGGGGGATGATGACGTACAGGCAGCCTCGAACAGTTGTGAAGCTCAGCCCATTGGTGCAAACCTCTTGCTGTCTGCTTAGGGTTTATAGGGTTTTGTGGCTTAGCGCTTAGGGTTTAGGGTTGAGGGTTTAAGTAGAATAAAAACAGCATTTATTATTCATGTTTGCCCTGTGGGTCCAGCGCATGTGCCTAGAGACAAGCGTCTGTTAACTACTCCCGATTGCCCGCCCCCCCTTACCTGTTTTCTAGGAAGCCCAAGCGTCGTGTGAGCCTTCAGTCTGCCCCACCCCAAACTCCCACCGTGAAGCTAGGCGAGCAGTATTAGCAAGTGCCAAGATGATGATGACGATGGGTTTGGCCACAGGTGGTTGGTAGGGNGCAACATGTTTGAGGTGGTAGTACTTATTAGTAACTTAGTAGTAGTAGTAGTAGTAGTAGTAGTAGTAATAGTAGTAGTAGTAGTAGTAGTAGTAGTAGTACTAGTACTGGTACTAGTACCAGTACTAGTACTAGTACTAGTACTAGTACTAGTACTGGTACTAGTACTAGTACTAGTACTAGTACTAGTACTAGTACTAGTACGTACTAGTACTAGTACTAGTTAGTAGTAGTACTAGTAGTAGTGGTGTTGGCGCTGCTGGTGCTGGTGGCGGTGGTGATGATGATGATGATCATGATGTGTGTGTTGCACTTTCGTTGCTGTTGTGACAATGTCGCAGTCGCGGTTGCTTTAGGGCTGCTTGTTGCTCGTCGGTTGGTTGCCGGTTTTGTTGGCTGATCGAGTTGCCGTTGCTGCTGTTGCTGCTGCTGCTGTTGATGCTGATGTTGTTTTTGTGAATGCTGTAGTTACTTGTTGTAGTTGTTGTTGTTACTTTTGTTTCCGATTCATGGCTCAACCGCCCGAACACCTAATTACACAAGAGTCACAACATGGGATGCCTTCTTCATGCCCGCAGCCGCGGCGAAGGTCACGAAGCAGAGCTTCTTAGGCATGTCCTGCAGTAAACCGTTTAAGTGAGATGCAAGAACGCGCCCGCGCCTACAACTTGAAAGTCGCTGTGGACAATACTTGTAGCACGTGTGCAGGTAGTCAGACCTTGATAAAGTAGCCAAGCTAAGAGCCACATCACCAACAGGAGCTGCGGTAGACCCAACAAACAGCCAAACAGCACCCCGACTTGCATTATCCGAATCAGAGGAATTGCTCGGCAGCCGAAAGGGCCCAACTCGCAGGGTGTACAGGGTCTCGGAAGGCTATCCAGGGTGTAGGGTTTAGGGTTTAATGTGTTCACTGACAAGTCGCTTCCGGCGGCAACTTTGTGACCAGAGATGGCGCAAACGCAAAGCCGTGAACTAAAGGTGTTAAACCCCAAAATATGCCTAGACTTTACGTTTCCAACCAGAAGACGTGTACTTATTCAACCACCTGAGTCCTGCAAGCAACCGGAGCCCGATGCAGAGAATTATGCCGCTGGCTCTAGAAATAATAATAACAATAGTAACAAGTACAATAATAGTAATAATCATATTCATCATAATAAGCCCTCCAAATCTTTGGCCATCCGGAGCCAGAACTGCTTGGGCCTCAGTTCAACCTCCATCATCCTCAAATCGTAAGGCATGATCATCCTACAGTAAACCCCATAAAGTTGGAAACCGGATTAAGGCCAAATAGTGCTGGGATCCCCTATGCAGTACTCTTAAGGATTGAGGCTATTGGGTTTCCAACTGTTGGGCTTCTACTGTGGAAGCTCAGCAATGGCAGGGCCCCGGCTACACTGACGATGTCACCACAGGAAGCGAACTTCTTTCGTATCGCCGCCTGGAAGTCATAGGGATGCTTAGGGGGGTAGGGGGGAGGGGGGTAGGGGACTATACTTCCTTAAATAAGCCTTATTTGGCCCTTATTATGGGCATTAAGGCCTTAGGGGGTAGGGGAAGGCCTGACCCAATAAGGCCTATTTAAGGCAGTATAGTCCCCTACCCCCCTCCCAACTACCCCCTAAGGGTCCCTATGAGGAAGGGGCTCAGCTGACAACCAACAGCCCAAAGAGCATCAAGAGGAAGAGCGCATAATATAGAAGCCTAAATACTTACCAGTAATGTTCCTTAGGGTTTCTCATTAGTATAAAGACACTATTTTTACAGTGTACCCCAAAACCCTATTCGAATATTCGGGGAGTCCGTACAAGAAGTGTGCCCTGCACCTTTACGTTCAGACGTTCAGCAGATTGGGAAAGATCCAAACGGTCAACCGAGATGCTGGTGCACGCCTCGCATCATCGCAACCGAAAAAACTTACACCCCGAACTTCCAATCCTAAACTTAAGCCTAAACCCTAATTTGGATGCTGCCAGTATGTCATGTTATGCCCCGCTGCTACAAACAACGAGTGAGACGATTACAAAAGCCGAAATAGTCGTACTCGCTGGCTTGCATACTTAAAACAGTAGTAGTAAAAATTATAATAATAACAATAATAATAACAATACTAGTAGAATAACTATAATTACCATATAGTCCTATTCATAACAATAATAATGGTGAAAATAATGGTAGTAGTAATAATTAGTAAGAACAAGAGCTGCTGGCGACGACGAAAATGTCAGTTAGTGACTACTGCAAGAAGAATCGCTGCAGTGGAACCGGTTCTTGGTACTGTGGTGGAAAAACAAAAATACTTGCGACATTTGGAACACATGAAGGCTGATAGTGTAATTGCTAAATCCACCGCCGAAGAGCAAGGACTCCACGATACAATCGATATCTAAGGTTTATCGCGGACACTTCGATTCTGCATCGATCCCTTGATATCTAGGGTTTAGGGTTGGATTCAAGAACCTGCAGTGAGCCTGCGGCTCCTTTATCAGGCTTCACGTTACGTCAGGCGGAGTCAGAGCACCTGTGATCTGATACTACTCTCAGAGGGTCCATCTACACTACTATTATGGAATTAGGTCTCTAAAACCACAATGGGGATGGTCTTTTAGGGCCTAATCCCATGATAGTAGGGCATATGGACCCTCTGGGTACTTTGAGATGCTCCAGTACGATTACAGTTCTTGTTTTGGCCGGTAGTAACATAGTACCAGCGGTTTTGGCAGTTTTACTGGTACTTGGTGGTAGTGACCGAAATGGCGGCGGAGTGGCAAACGCTGCAGCAGACGTGGAAACAGAAGTGCCACCAGCAGCAGCCCAGTAGCAGAAGCAAAAGCAGCAGCAACGAGAAGAACAGCCGCGGCAACAGCAGCATGAGCACGACTCGCCGCAGCCGCGTCATAGCTAGAGTCACGCATCCCAGATGGACCGGCAGCGAAGTTGGGGTTGTGCTTCTTTTGAGAAGACCCCATTGCAACTGTGACCTATCATTGCTCCTGGACCTGACTGACCGTAAACCAATACCTCGTTGATCCTCGGTGCTGAAACATGCTCGGTTCAAGGCCGGCATCCCGAAAGCGCCAACCATCCCCAAGCCCTTGAATGTGACCAGGGTATTACAGGAAGTAGTGATAACAGTAATAGGCCCAGTCATTAGCAGTAGCCACGGCAAAGACGCGAGCGATGAGCGTGCCAACAGAGATACATCTTCAATGATTCGCAACGACACGTCGAGTTGGTAGTTGGGAGCGTGTAAAGAAAAACCGCATGTATCTGCAAGATGAAAGTCCGTTCTTTTGCAGGATAGGAGTTCGTTATACAACAGCCCTCATATGATTAGAATGAGGCTTGCCTATTTTGAAGGGCAGGTTTATTATACATAGAAGAAGTGCCCTAGTGAATAGTCTTACTAATCAAAGTATTCCAACCCGTATAGTAAAACTTGATGCCCATGGCAGTGGCAAATGCCAGTCCAAAGCTACACGCGCTCACTGCACATCCCCGTTTCTGCGGCCTCTTCCTCCTGGCAGCGATTATGATTAGGGCTTAGGGTTCGGGGTTTGGGGTTTAGAGTTACACGAGCTAAAACGAAACTAGATTCAGATGTAAGCCGGCATATCTAGGTAGGCTTGACCAGACGGGAATCTACCTTCGCTCGCAACAAAGCCATGAAACCAGGGACGTAATCTTGAAGGCATACAGCCCTAAACGCGACGCCCTGAAGAGCTTCTACATCATTCCCTGAAGACCCCAATGGACCATGAAATCCGAAACCGTATGCACGTTTGAAAAACCCTTAAAACAACCTTTCAAACACTCCTAAAAACCCTTGCTGCCTACAGTAGAAGCCAGAAAGTTGGAACATCATTAGCCTCATGCCCTTAAAGTATAGGCAATGCCAGCATGAATCATCCTAAATCTATGTTCCAACTTTCTGGAGTTCACTATATAGAAAAGCTTGTCAACTCCTCAGGACCTCAGGAGGGTTTAGGGTTTAGGGTTTCGGGGAACTAGGTTCCCCAGTAGGCCCTTAATAATAAGGGTACCCTTTTCTTACTATTCGGTTTTAATAAGGGAACCCCAAAAGAAAAATGGTAAAAGGGTACTACTGGGGTACTACTGGGCACCTAGGGAAAGATGGTAACATATCGACGTGTAGATTGTAAGACCCTCGAAGAAGCGATGTCATTGCTGATTCTTCAGACCTCTACCCATAGGCTCCATAGTACATCCTTTTCGGGGTTACCTTATAGGATTCTAAATATGAACCCCAAAAAGGAACTACTATGGAGCCTATGGGTATACTCTCTAGAATCTCCTAGACCTCCCCCAACTACCCTCTATTATGGTGACTGGGGTATAAAATATATGGTTAGTAATTAGTAAGCTCCTATTTAGGTAACTGGAGCCCGAGGGTATACTCAAGGGTTTCAGCACCGGGAGACTTTGCTTGGCGCTCCAGTCAAAGGCGCCTTCGGTCTACCCGAAGCCCGGAAACGCTATGATCTCTCAAATAGTTATTTATTGAAACGATCTATATATATATATATATATATATATTACTTGAGAAATCGTTTCTCTAAAATCTTGAAGCCCTGACTCAAGTTTCCTGCAATTTATATCCACTGTAACCCGGCTCCTTGGACCATTTGATGTCGCCAACGTAAACTTTTCGCGACTCTTCATCATCATCCTGGCATGTGGCAAAGGACCGAGGGCGGCTTGGGGGTTGCAATGCCCAAGTCGAGTCAATCCAAATTTAATTCAACAAAGCAGCACGGGTGTCGGTATCCGCAAAGCCGAAACACTACAAACCCTAAAGCCTAGGCCACATAAACCCCAAACACCAAACCCTACATGTATCTCGAAAAGTTCCAACCCCGAGAAGTATGTAAATCCTAGAGACCACAACTTTTCCACCGGTACATCCCCAAGAAAACGGTCCGGTCCCCTAACCTGGTAGCTCGGCCTTGATGACTCAGGCTTTGCGACTTTGTGTTCCTGTTGCCCGGGAGCCTCATGCCAAATACACAACTTCTCCATAGTACTATCTAGGGTACATCAAGCAGAAGGACAAGATGTCAATACTTCGTAAGCATGTAGCAGGCTTGCAGTGCGAGCCATCCACGTGCCACTACTTCAGGCTTGGGTGCAGAGGTCCAGGGTTCGCGATCCCAAATTCAACGCCGGCTGAAACACGAAGCCCAGCGACGTAAATGGGGAGTTGAAGAGGGTGCCCTGCATGGGAACGTCGGACCGGAGAAAGCTATATAATGGTGGGGGCTTAATGATTAGAATAGCGTTTTGGGGCAAATTATACTATAATTGTAATCAGGCTATAGGAGATTACTAAGGCCTCTATAGTATGCGTTCACATACTACCCTAGCATAGTAGGGCCAGCCTCAACACTTCGTCAAACCCGAACTCCTAAATGCTGAAACCCTGTCGGGCCCCCGTCAACAATACCCTTCCGGTACTTTCGTAGTAGCTTATGGCAACCCTAAAAGCCCAAGACCACCTAAACCCAATCCACCACTCGGCTGCGAGAATATGCAGCTTCAGGCTAAGGCTATGAAGATGCCTGGTACAAACTGGTCTGGCATTCCTCCTCTCCGTCTTCCTCTTCTTCACCTTCGTCATCCTAGCAGCACAAGCGCAACTGAGGTGACTACTGCAAAGTCATTCATGGCACTTCAGCCTTCTAACACAACTACAGTACGGCAGGGTGGAAATGCCGCAGCATTGTCTCCACAGAAGCACGCAGAGACGATTCTTAAGTTGCTCGCACTCCTACAGTAGTTTGAAAACTCCACACCCACGGCGCAAAAAGGCACGATTTCAGACACTTCCCACAGTTTGGCTGTTCCATTACATGCGGGGCTTTCCGAGAATATGCCCCTAAATACTAGTAGGATCCGTACTACAAGGACCAACAAAATAAGGTACCCCCAATTTTCGGAAACTCCCATGTAGGATCGAGGCATGAGCCCGCAGAAACCGCTAAATCGAAGGTTCCGGGCTGCTGACCTTCATTTCGAACTTGAACCTTTGTATGTATTGGCTTTAGGGCTTAGGGTTTAGGGGGTTTAGGTTTAGGGTGGGTTTAGGGTTTAGGGGGTTTAGGTTTTGGGTCTAGGGTTTACATGTCTGTAGACACATATGCAACCTTGCCGAAACCTGCCACATACCCGTGAATGCGCCAAAGCCTCCATCAGATACGACACTTAAACTGAAACCAACGTGTCCTAACCCTACTCTACTTAGGCCTCGTTTCTTTACGGAAACCCATGCTTTTGTTAGTGCCATGGTCCGAGGATCCTTATAAATAAAACGTAAAGATGAAACAAACAGGACCTCCTGAACTGCTGTGAATTCCCAGCTGGCAGCGACCTCATCCGGTTCATCCGGCTCTTCTTCTTCTTCCTTCATGGCTTTGCATTTAACAGCTGAGGTATTGAGGCCGCGCTTGTTTTCCGAAAGGGAGTTTGGCATCTTTTCTTCTCGGAGGAGGTTTAGTTTAGGGTTTGCGAGATGGCCCCGTTAACATCCATGTCTCTTCATCGCACCGTACATTCGTCCGCGGGCCTGCCGGAAATGTTCGTCTGGTTCACAGTGCCCGAACCAACCATGAGCTGTGACGAAGCAAACCTTCTATGTAGATCGTTTCGCTGACTGACAGAGCGAAAGATTCTGTGGATATCGAGAATACCTCGTCTGGCGACTTCTACATGTGCGGCAGCAGATGTCATCTAAGCAGGATGATGGCACAGTTCGGCCGTTTCTGCCGGAAGTCCCAGCGTGCGAGAGACTTCAGACCCAAAACCCGGCTAGCAAAGCGCATTAAGTATAATGGCACGATGCGAAGTGCACCCTGATTCACAAGCACGATCAGCTTATGAAATGCCTTGTAAGACTCGCCCGCAATCCGTAAAACCCTCAAATGCACCTGTACAGTACCACTGCAGTCACAGATCGCTCTTAGGAAGGATTCTGGCGTAAACTCAACCTAAGTTGGGTTGCTGGTATATACCAGAATGAGTGTTTTAGGCATCGTTTAGGCTGTGGTAACTCCCCTTGAAAGAACCCTTATTTTTCCCCCTCAAAGGAACCCTGATTTCCAAGGACCCCTTAATGAGTGTGGTAATTGGCTTACGTACGTCGGCCCCGATGCCCGGGATCTGGGCACCTCGTCTGCTGCATCCTCATCGGGCTCCTCTAGGAGGAAAAGTCGGACACGCAAGGGAAGGGCACATGGGGAGTCTCCCCTAAGGAGCCGTCCTCTCTATGATCCCATGACCCTATAATAGTTGTAGGCTCTGAAACCCTCATATAACCCCGACTCGCTGAAGGTGGGGGGGTGGCTGAGTAAGTAGAACAGCATTGGGGAACAGTATATCAGCATGAGCAGGGACGGAGGATACATGAAGTAAGTATAGCTGTTGTGAAGATCCCGTGGAAGAGCCCGTGACCCTCTGTACAACTTCCCACAGCCCCGGACTTCCGCGTAGGCTGAAATCACACTAAGTTCAAGAACAGCTCTGGCCCATATGCTCAGCGTCCTCGACCTTCGGTGGAGTCTTGCTTTTCTTCACCTGGCATGTCGAATCTCAATGCAAGAAAACCCTGCGACCGTCCATAACAGAACACTGCTGCTTCGTAGTTGCTGAACTTGTGTTGAACAAGTGCGGCCACCGGTGGCGGTTCAGGCTCATCTTCCTCTTCTTCCTCCTCCTGCGTGCACGGCACTGTCGCATGCGATGCAGGGGTCCTTTCTTGACATTCCACGGCGCAACAGTGTGTAGTGCCGTCTGAAAAAAGCTATGGCTTCGTGTCGTTTTGTCAGTAGTTGAACTATTGCTGTTGCCTTGCGCGATAAGTGTCGAGGACGTTGGCGGTCAGTTGCTTTATTGGTGATGATGAGATGGTGTTGATGGTACCGGCCATGTTTATGGCAACGACAATAAACTTGACAATCTAAGAGCAATGCAGATTCTGATACGATAATGGTGATGGTGATGCCGATGGAGATGACTGTAGTATCTGTAGCTAGGGTGGAGTGCTCCCCATAAAGGACCAACACATGGAACAGTGATGGAATTCCCTAGATTGAGCACATTGGGGCGGGGTGGGGGATAACTAGACTGGGGAATCTACCGCATCTAGGAATCCAGGGAATCTAGGAAATCCCGAAGCTTTGATGGAATCATATCTATCTACCTATCTTTACATCTATCTACCTATATCTCTCCGTACCGAATGCAGCTTCGGATTGAATAAATGCGAGTGAACATGAGTATGAACATACATATATATATACATATATAAAGAAAAATCCATATATGCACATATGCATATATATATATATATATATATATAGATAGGTACATATACATGTACAGATACATGAGCCTATAAAAAACACATATAAACGGACCTACACAAATGTACAGAGATTCATGTTATATGTATCTAATGCATGCCTGCATGTATGTACATGTATATATATATATATATATAAATACACATATATACATGTGGTAATGAAGTTTATGACACAGACCCACGCCCTAACACGATGAACGCGGCGATGTGCAAACTCCTCATCATCCTCTGGCTCCTGAGAGGGAGCTGATGCAGGGGTAGCACGGGCCTCGGGCTTAGGGCTTAACGTAGGGGCCTTAGTAATTAGAATAGGGTTGTGGGGGGATATTATGCTATAATTATATAAGGACCCCCCCCCCCAAACCCTATTCTAATTCTATTTATTAAGGCCCCTACATTAGAGGGTTTCGGTTTAGGGCTTGAATTTAGGTTGGGCCTCGGTTTTGGGGTTTGAGCTTAGCGTTTGGAGTTTGTGGCCTGGGGAGTAGGGTTTCGGGTTAAGGGCTTATAGGCTGCATGGCTTCGATTTGGGGTTTGGAGTTTAGAATTTTGGTCTTGGGGAGGTTTTGGAAGAAAAGGCGTAGAGGCCCAGTAATTCCGAAAATGAGGCTGGAGATGCAAACGGTCTATCGCGTTCAGCACGTGTTGAAATTGTTACAGGGCAGCACTGCAGATTCGCCGGTTATCGGAAGCGCGCGGGGTGATTGTTCAGTCCTGCTTGAGCTGGAGTTGTAGGACTGATTTCATCAGGTGCGATGCCCTCGTTTGCTTTTAGGGGCCTCTGGCTCCTCATGATATCTATACATATAGCCTAGTCCTGATTCGTCAACCCTGAAACCTGCCTTCTATAGATACCCCCAGGCTCTGAACCCAGAGCGCGTGAGCTCTAAACCCCCGAACAAGGGTTTCATTGCGAGTATCTCTGTGGTGACTGTAGTTGCTGTACCTATAAATCCATCTACCTAGGCTACATATGTAGGAGTTTCCGAAAATTAGGGGACCCGAAATATAGTACCCTCAATAATAGGATCCTTATTATGAGGACCTTAACATAAGGCATCCCTAGTTTCTTGGAAACTCCCATGTGGCTTCGTTCCGCCGAGACGACCCCAAAATCTCCTGAAGCTGGAAACCCCAAGTCCGCCAACCCCAGTCACGAAAAACCCTTACTCCCCCACCCTTAGACCCTCAACTCTTCATTACAAATCCTAAACCCTAAACGGCCCTAAACCCTAAATCACTACCCTAAATCTAGCCGCAAGTCTCAAGAGTCCTCGACCTTCGGTGGCGGCTTCTTGCCCTTTTGCGCCATCCCGGGCTTCCAGAATCAGAGGCTTCGGATTAGGGACTTCTTCTTCTTCTTTGCAGGGTCCGGGCGTCTGGGTAGGGTTTAGGGTTTATATTACGGTTCGGAAGTTTAGGTTTCGGGTTTAGGTCTATAGAGGCCGCAATACTTGTCGGGCTGTTCAATGGGTTTGCTTCGTAGAGTTGTAAATGCACTAAAAACTCGAAAAAGGATAAAANGGGTATTTGGGATGTGGGAATCGCGAATTAGGCTTCGGGGCAGGGGGTTTGGGGTTTTGGTGTGAGACGGTATCTTGCTCGACTTCTTTCTAGGTTCCCCCGTAGGCCCTTAATAATAAGGGTACCCTTTTTCCTACTATTCGGTCTTAATAAGGGAACCCAAAAAGAAAAAGGGTAAAAGGGTACTACTGGGGCACCTAGCTTTTGAACATACAGGAAGTTTGGGGGCTGTGGTTTGCTCCAGCCTGCCAGAGGCTGTGCAGGGATAGTGTTTATTGCCGTGGTACAGACTTGCGGGGTTCTGCGTGCAAAATTCAGGACTCAGAGTTTAGGGGTGGAACGTCTGCTGAGGCCCGTTAAGTACATCATGATGGGCTACTGTCCTATGTGTATACATAAGGGCCGAAGCAGCACACCATCAAAAGTTGAAACATGAAACACACACATATATATATATATATATATATACGGCATATGTATATACATTTATTCATGAGCTCATTTGTTTACCTATTATTACTACTATTAATGGTATTAATATCCTTGTTGTCACTCTTCTCAATTAACATTTATCTTGATTAATTTTAGTGCTGTTACGTAATATGAATAATAGTCTTATTGTTATTGTCATTGGTGTTACAGTTTTGCTGTTATTGATGTTGTTACAAATGTTATGATTGCTAGTAGTATATCAATAACGACTATTGTTGTTCATACTACACACACACACGTTGTATACATTCGGCACGCGCATGTGAAGAGTACGACCTCAAGCCCAGAGGCAACAATCCACGAACATTCTCCGTGTGGATGTACATTGCCACAACGGTGCCAATAGCAACACCAGGAAGGCTAGTGATAATACTTGGGAGCTTCTGGAACGTCGCAGCTAAGGAACTCGGCCTTCAGCTAAGGCACGCTTATCTTTTCTGCTGGCGGTCATCTTTGCGGTGGTGAAGGGGGCCGTGAAGATGACAAGGCAAGGGCCAACGTGAGTCCAGCTTCATACAACAATGCACATACATATACGTGTATCTATATATACATATATATGTAAACGTATATGTATATGTATCTACACCTGTCTGTATATGTATACATCTACTTTACACTTATGTCAAGTATCAGTCTTTTATCAGCATAGCAGTGACGAACAACAGTGACCAGCATATTAGGCACATCGTGTGCATGTTTGTATGTATGTCTGTATGCGTGCAAATCTCTATAAGCCAGTAAGCATGTAGGTGCGTGTATGTATGTATGTATGTATGTATGTATGTGTGTATGTATGTATGCATGCATGTATGTATGTATGTAAGGGTGTGTATGTCAGTATACATAGATGATTGAGTCCAAAGGCCCTCGAACAACCTCGGCAGAAGGCCTTTGAAGCGACAGCGGCCGCCTCCACAGCCGCCTACGCAACACGGCTCCCAAAACGAAGGGTGTCGGGTCTAGTTTGGGTATTGGGCTTAGGGCTTAGGGATTAGGGTTTTGGGTTTAGGGTTATAGCCCGCTTTGGGGTAACCCGAAACCCGACAAGTTATTATCGGGTTTTATGGAGCTGTCATGGTTTTAAAGTAAACCTAACCTAACCGCCGGATCTTGCGGTTTAGGGGAGATTCTCAGGGGAGGTTTGATCAAGTTTAATCGGGGTGATAGGATGTCTAAAGGGTTACAGGGCTACCACATCTTGAGGGCCTTCGGGGATTGATGGGTTCGATGTCTAATGAGTTCGTCTGAAAGCCTAAATATTAGGGTTCAGGGTTTAGGGCTTAGGTAGGGGCTGGAAGCCTAACTATTAGATTATACTAAACCTGGTTCTCTTCAACCCAGAAACCTAATTCAACTCATCTAAACCGTTAACCCTCAACACTAATTCCTTCACCCTCAACACGAATTCCTACTTATTGCATTGCCCAAAGCCCATCTTGGAAACCAATCACACTGAGCGTCAGAAGCATCATGCACAACAAACTTCTCATATGGAGGCTCATAACATGAAAGCTTTCATATAATATTCAACCCTAAACCCCTAAACCCTGCAGAGATCCCTGGGTTTAGGGTCTAGGATTTTGTGGTAAGGACGGCAGATCACCGAGTCTGCGAGCTCTGTGCCCTCAAATGCCACACCTTAAACCCTGAAATCCCTAAACCCTAAACCTCAAACCCCACCAGAGCAAATCCTCCTATGCTCAGCGACATTTCTTGCGAAGATTCCTATCAAGACATTAGGGATGAGGGTTTAGAAAGTAGCAACGTGCTGCAAAGTAGCGCAATATGTTCGGAATTGCATTCGTAGCTTTGTAGTGTCCTCCATATAGGTACTATGGATCCTCTGGGTGATTGCCAGACATTCCCCAAGGATTCAGCATGCTGGAAGCGGACGATGGATGCCGAATGAGATCTGCTGGTCAGAGCGAAGGTTTGATGTGGAAGTGTTTCGGTAAATATACACCATTGGGCAGGGTGTACGAGTAATTAGGGTCTAGTACGGGGTTCAGGGCACAGGAAGAGTAGCATTCAAAGGTTCACGCGCACACACACAAAAGGAAAGAGGATGAGACACCCTAAACCCCAAACCCCACCAGCGCAATCGCAAAGGCACTGCGTTAGTTGCTTTAATATGGGGCTTGGGCTTTATAGAGGGGCCTTGACTATTTCAAGAGGCTTTATTATATCATAAATCGTAGGAGCAGCTCTGAACAAATAGATTACGAATTGTTCAGGCGCCGGAATTAAAAGCTGCAGCTTATACAATTTAACGGCCGAGGCCTTCCGTCGTCCTATTCTGGCTACAAAGCTAGCTCGACGGACAGCTTCTGCAGAGCTCAGGGCTTTAAGATTTAAAGGCCTAATTCAGAAGCCCGTATTAACAAGTATCTGGAATGGGGCTTGGCGATATGTTGTACTACACCAATAAGGAATATGAGGGAATACGATCAACTACTGCACTGCTTGCCTTGGCTGCGCCACCGGCGGCACCTTTCTTCTTCTTCTTGAAACCCTTCTTGACCTTCGCGAGGATCGGGTCAGGGTCTAGACTTACGGCTTTAGGGTTTAGGGTTTAGGGGTTTAGGGTTTAGGGTTTAGGGGTTTAGGGGTTTAGGGTTTAGGGTTTAGGGTTTAGGGGTTTAGGGGTTTAGGGGTTTAGGGTTTAGGGGTTTAGGGTTTAGGGTTTAGGGTTTAGGGGTTTAGGGTTTAGGGTTTAGGCTTAGGGTTATTGAAGCTTCTTAATCTTCGCAAGGACCCGACCTAAACTTGAACCCTCTGAAGCAAGGACCTACGCGCCTTTGCCCCTAAACTTTAACTCGCTGAAGCCCTAAACCCTAAACCCTAAAAAGACAGTACCTCATCAGGTGAATGGTCAAGCTTTCCGTGTCACAAGTCATTTTTAGGGTTTATAGGCTTTAGGGTTGGTAAGCTGAGAAGAATGTTCTTACGAGTACTGTGGGGGCCTTAATAATTAGTTAGACTAGAGTTTTGGGGTCTCCTTGTTGTTTTTATGAGACTTACTGCAGTATAATATACCCCCAAACCCTATTCTAATTATTAAGGCCCCTACATTGTTCTTAAGAATTAAGAACACACTCCACAAACCCTAAACCCTTAACCCGACCTTGCCAAGAGCACATGGTGGTTCTACTTGGCGAACTGGAGACCGTCATTCTTCTTTGTTGTCACCTCGTTAATGCCCCATTCACTAAGGAGCCCACGTCCCCTACATATCTCTTGAGGGCGAGATAACCCTAAGGGTCCATGTACCCACAAGTATAGACTTAGGTTGGCCGGTTTTAAAAGGCCTGTGGTTTGGCACCTATATATGGAGCACAGTTATAGTAGGTTAATAGTAAATCATATAAAAAGAATATTTAAATATTCTTTTAAATGTTTCTTTTATTA
>BGNK01000290.1:644-178086 GCA_003297005.1 Symbiodinium sp. clade A Y106 | reverse complement strand
GGGGGGGCATACCCGGGGGGGGCGGGGGCCTGCGACGCGGCGACGCGGAACCATATATATATATATATGTATATGTATATATATATATATCTCTCTCTCTCTCTCTATTTATTGATATACTCATTTGTACTCATTTGCATATTTATCTATTTACCAAATCGTTCTATCTCTCTCTCTCTCTATCTCTCTCACTCTGTCTCTCTCTCTCTCTCTCTCTGTCTCTCTCTCTCTCTCTCTTGCTGTCTGTCTTTAGGCTTTTATGTCCTACTTTCTTTGTCGCCGTATGTCCTCTGATGCTTTCTTTCTGTCCTTACATTGTGATTTTAGTTGTTCTTTCGTTCTTTCCCTTCTTCGTATGTTTGCCCGTTTGCCTGTTTAGCTGTTTGCACCGACTTCCCAAAGATCGTTGCCACACGAAGGCGATCCTTGAAGCGCTTGTGTCTGGGGCTGTATACACTGGCCCTCGTTTAAAAGCGGCAGGGTTATGTCACACAGAGTCCTGCCCATGTGGCGCAAGCNAAGATCGTTGCCACACGAAGGCGATCCTTGAAGCGCTTGTGTCTGGGGCTGTATACACTGGCCCTCGTTTAAAAGCGGCAGGGTTATGTCACACAGAGTCCTGCCCATGTGGCGCAAGCAGAGAGGATCATGAGCATCTATTCCAGCATTGCCCTCTGTACGAACAAACGAGGCCAGTTCGAGGCACAGAGCATTCGCTTACGTGGTCGACCGGTATCTTCTTAATATCGCCCGAACTCGAAGACGTGCGACGCGACGAGCACTCGCTCACACATTTTCCGTCGACAGACAATCGAGTGTCAGTTGATGGTGCAGTTTTCGTGGATGGGTCAGCTTACCACGAGCGATGGCGTGCGCTGCGAGTTTCCGCAGCAGCAGTCATTGCCCAAGGTGTTTTCTTGAAGGCGTGTGTGCTTCCGGGATCTGATCATTCTTCACAACGTGCAGAGTTGTACGCTGCAGTCTGGGCATTGAAGCTCACCCACGGGCCAATCACAATAGTCAGTGATTGTGCTAGTGTCGTTGACCGGGCTTTGGCTCTGAAGAGTACAGGGTACAGGAGTCAGGACATAGCTTTCTTCGATCACTTTGACTTGTGGCAAGAGTTCCTGAGTGAAGTTAATGGACAGCGTGTCCGTGAAGTCTGTTTCCTTAAGGTGAAAGCCCATGTTGTTTCTTCTTACGCTGGACAGCCAGAGTGGATGACGGAGGGCAATGCCCAAGCTGACAAGCTTGCTAAGGCCACTGCCGCTGAAGCTTTTACTGATCTACTTCAACTTGTAAAGCCACTGCTACTGAGGGCTGTAGACGTTCAGACACACCTTGTCGCCACTTTGGTGTCTAGGAAGGAGAAGAGATACATGCTCAGTGACCCTGCATTTGACGACTGCATTAAACCCTTCAAAGACTTGCGCATTTCCACATCGTGCTGTTGTGCCCCTACGGCCCGTATTCGAAATAAGACTTCTTTGATGTGTAGGCGGACTTGTTCGTCGCACCTCGAAGGCTGCAGCGCTGTGCTTGGAAGTGNTGTGCTTGGAAGTGCAGAGCGTGCTTTTCAAAATGCTGTGCGGTGCGGGAATGTTGCACAAAGCTTAGCCGATCGGATATGGAAAACGCACCCCAGTTTCAAATCTTCTTTGGAGCATGCTGGTGTGTTCAGTGCGCCATTGCTTCCACACGACTGCGAAGGGATCCGTCTCAGAGGGTGTTTAGTGTCCTCTGCTTTAGGTAATGCTATGAGTGATTTCATCTGCGACGGCCGGTGGANCGACGGCCGGTGGAAGTGGGGCTCGAAGAGAACCACTGAGCGAGTAAGTTGGGTAGTTCTCTGTGCGGACTTCACTGCGAAGTACGGTTTGTTTTCAGGGTTTTTCCATAGGTCCATGTATCTTGGGGTGGTGATCCGCAGGTTTCGGGATTTGTTTTTGTCCGTAATTGCCCGGCACCGTGTTTCAGTAGATGTCATAAGTGGAATGCGACACGCCAAAAGTTTGGGCTTCGGCCAGCNTTTGTCCGTAATTGCCCGGCACCGTGTTTCAGTAGATGTCATAAGTGGAATGCGACACGCCAAAAGTTTGGGCTTCGGCCAGCTAGGTGGAGTCTCAGCCTCCCGACAGTGCTCTTCTCTGTTACACATAATGAGTTGGTGCCTAAGCCTTTCCCGACAGTTACATACACTTGAAAGTAAAGTCAGAACCAAGCCCTTTGCATCTGTCACTCCGTCATGGGAGGAACTGTATGTTTCCCCAGCAGATCAGAACTGAATTCAGCTTAATTCGGAAGTTCGGCTACACGCNGGAACTGTATGTTTCCCCAGCAGATCAGAACTGAATTCAGCTTAATTCGGAAGTTCGGCTACACGCCCTCGAACAGGATTCCAAAGGCTCGCGAGGCCAATGGAGAGAGTGGGTAAAAAAATATAGGGGCCTTATTAACTAAAGTAGGGTTTTGGGGTATATTATACTATAAGTAATTGTTTAGGCCTCTATATCTATACTAAACCCCCATAATAGCCCTTATAGCAATCCTTGTAGACCCCTTTAAAAGGAACCCTTAAGGGAACCCTACTCTAATTGTTAAATCCTGCATTACCCCTAATGAGGAATACACCATAATTCCCATAGTTTAGGGTCCTTAATACTTAAGGTAATGCAGGATTTATATCATCAACCGTAGGTTTCCGCTTCTTCCTCGCGCTCTCTCCGGGATTGCAAAAAAAGTAGGGATGCCTGTAGTGCTGCCACCACCCCACCGAGAAGGCAAAGACCCCCAACCCCCGGGAAGATCCAAAAAGCAGATCCAATACTTCGGGACCCTCTGCTACTACTGTTTAGTTCTTAGTACTGAATGGGGGAATGGATCCCTATGATAGTCCCTAAAGGTCCCTTAATGATGGTCTCTGAAGGTGCTTTATAGTACTCCCTATAGCCCATTCCCCCACTCCCTACTATGCACCAGACAGACTAAAGGGTACTATGTAGGAATGAAGTTCGGAGTTTATCTGGAGGTCGACATGTCGCAACAGTTATTGCCAAATCCGCCATACTTTCGGTACAGGTGTACTGCGGTTGTATTGAATTGCTGAATTCTTCGGCCCCCCCCAAAAAAAACAATTAAACGCTTGCACCCAAACTGATTTAGGGTCATTCACCTGTCAGCCGAGAAGATGTCAGGGCGTTTGGGATTTAGCTAATATAGGGGCCTAAATAACTACCAATACTATTTTGGGGGCTCCTTATTTTAGTTGTAGTCTATCGGGCCCCCAAACCCTATTCTAATTAGTAAGTCCTCCTCAATGTGCTTCGGTTGCACAGGAGGCGGCGTGGGCGGCGGTATCGGCACCGGGCGCTGCACCTCAGAGAGAAGGTCTAACAGCGCTTTGGGGCATATGGGAGTTTCCGAACATAAGGGACCCTAGGATAGTACCCTAAATGGTAGGATCCTTACTATAAGGACCCCGAAATAAGGTACCCCGTAATTTTCGGAAACTCCCACATTACCATTACCAGACTAATAACAACGCACCCTCGGGATTGATGCTGGTATTTACTCATGCATCTACTTTATGCAGACAGGCCCTGCAATCCAGCGCCCTCGAGAATTTGAATACAAACAAAAGTGCTCCTCTGAGGCTACCACAGATTCTAGGGTTTTGGGGTGTTTGAGAGCTCAAGGGTATAACGATTGAGCTGGAGGGCTTGGGCGTAACAGCTTAGGTTTCCTGGATGGGGGGTGGTCAAACAGAGTCTGTCGGCCGGGTCGAGATCTAGAATCAAAACCAGAGTTTGACCAAGACCCGAAACCCTAAAGTAAAGTGCTCAACCCTCAACCCGAAAGCACTAAACCCCAAACCCTCTAAACCCTAAATGCTCACGCACTGAACCCTGGAAGAAACCTCAAACCATATATCAGATCACCAGTCACTCGGTCACCAGTGGGCCCTAAACAGAGAACCTTTTGGGGTCTGGGTTGAGGGCTCAAGGTATGCAGGGGATCGACTGCTTTGGTTTTGCGGGGTCGGGCTTCGGGCTCGGGGGGTGAGGTTTAGGGCTTATGGGGTCGTGGTTAGGTTCAGGGGGTAGGCTTTAGGCTTCAGGGTTTAAGGGTTTAGGGTTCAAGATCTGAGATTCCTGCTGGCTAGTGGGAGTCCAAAAACAACACATGAAACATCAGTACTAGTGAGGAACTAGGAAATATGCCCCAGGCATGACTCCTGACAGGACGCCTCTACCCTCTAAGTCCGAGGCGGAGAAACACGAGAAGGTATAGGGTTGGGGTTAGAGTATACCGCAATCATGATAAGGAACTCCTGTATATAAACCCAAAAAGGTTAAAGGTTACCTACTCAGCTACTAAGTTCAAGACATTTTGAAGGGCATCCCTGAACCCCGAAGCCTAAGCCCAAGACGCGGCGCGTCGCGGTTACTTTGGCTTCGACCGAGGTTTGGGGGCTGGAGCATAGCTACAGTTTAGGGTTGAGCTTCCCTCCCCCCCGCCGCATATCCAAATCGAGCTTGGCGAAGTGTCTATAACCTAAGACCTAAAGCCTAAACTTCTAAAGTGTAAACCGCAAACCCCAACCCTAAACCCCTAAACCCCAGAATCCTAAACCTAAACCCCTAAACCCCTGAACCCTAAACAGCAGAATCCCAAACTCCTAAACCCCTAAACCCCAGAATCCTAAACCCTAAACCCCTAAACCCCAGAATCCTAAACCCTAAACCCCTAAACCCCTAAACCCTAGCCCTCAAGCCGATGAGCCCTACAATCCCTTCAGCCCTCAAGTGTTGCCCCGGAGCCTACTTGGAGGATCATGGGACGTCGTGACTGGGCTTTAAGGCTCCCTTTAAGGGATCTATGGATAGGGGTGCTTTAAGGGTCCCTTTAAGGGATCTATGGATAGGGGTGCGTCAGGGTCCCTTTAAGGGATCTATGGGTGCTATAGGGTTTAGGGTTCTAAGGTACTTGGAGGATCATGGAACTTAGTAAATGTAAATAGGGGTTCTGTAGGGTTTAGGGTCGAAGAAGTAGAGTGACCCTTTACCTTAAACAGGGTTTAGCGTTGAGGGTCTAGTACAGTTCAACCACCTTAGCCAAGGCATCCTACTTACAGCATTACTTGTAACTTGTTTACTGAGCCGCCGGGTCCTTACAGTAGCCTTTATATCCACATGCATTGTATATAAATACACAAAGGTTATTACAATACTATATGTGTCATATATATATATATGTATATATGCATATAAATATACATATATACATATATATATACATATATATTTGTGTCATACATAAATGTACATACATATACAACTTACACAACCCAAAACACCAGAGCCCCCGGAAGGCGAAGTCTTTTTGGAGATCCCCACGGCAAGAAGCCCCAAAAAGAAACCTAATATTGTGCTGCTACTTTTTTATGTGCATGCACATAAAAAGTAGCAGCACAATGTCGGGGCCTTAATAATTAGAAAACAGGGTTTGGGCAGGGGCCTTAATAGTTAGAATCCGGTTTAGGGTTTAGGGTTTTTAGGGTTTAATTTCAGTAGGCCTTAACCTTAACTGGGCTTTTAAGTAACCAGGGAGAAAAAAGTATAAACGTTCATTTCATAATGGTTCCTTTAAGAAAAAGAGTATTAAAGTATGGTACTCCAAAGCCCAGTTAATAATTAGAATAGGGCTATACTTATAATAAGGAACTCACCAAATAGTATAGGTAATTATTTAAGCCCCTACATTAAACCAGCACCCAAGAGCCCTAAATCTGAGTCCTACCTCGATGATCATCGGACTTAGTAACCAGGGGCAACAACAGTTATAATCACGTATAGCTCCAATTAAGGTACTTACTAGGTCCCATGATCCACCAAGCAAAACCCCCTACAAACTCTTTCAGACAAGAAAACAAACCCAGTCCTAAGCCCTAACCAACTCTTCAGATGCGGCGCTTTGTCAGCCTCGGGCGCCTCAAAAAAGTTCGCGATCTCTCGGCACCTCGTCGGCATTTTGAGTTTTCGGCTTCCTTCCAGCGGGGGCTCACTTCTCCTCCTGTGCCGCTTGGACCCAAATTGCGCATGCAGCTTAAACCCCGTGCACGGTTCTTTTGGGGCTTGGAGCGTTGGGGTGTTGGAGTTTGAGGGTTTGGAGGCCCAGCCCTAAACCCTAAACCCTGAGGGTTTTGACGCTTACTGTAGGGATAGGAACTTTAAGGTTTAGGCCCTTCAGGGATTAGGGTTTCAGTTCTTAGGGGTTTCGGGAAATCGCAACAGAATGAGAGGGTACAATACTGCCAGCGTAGACCCCAAACGGCAAAAACAAACGCACGTGTACACCCCGAAGAGACCACAAGGACCTAAACCCTAACCCCACAAGCCCTTAACCTTAAAGCCTAAACCTTTTAACACGTCTAAACCCTGAACCTAAACCCCTAAACACATGCCTAAGCCCTTAACCTTAAACCCTAAAGACGACCCACAACCCCGAAAAAACGCTAACCTTGCAAACCGAAACCCCAAGAAGAAAGCTCGTTCCCAGGCCAGGGCACTGCAAGAAAAGTGTGGCGACATATCGCTCCGCCTGAGAAACCTGCGGGGTTTTGTGGGCTTCTAGAATGGTCTTACATGGGAGTTTCCGAAAATTAGGGGTACCTTATTTGGGGGTCTTTAAAATAAGGATCCTACTATTAAGGGTACTATATTAGGGCCCCCGATTTTCGGAAACTCCCGCATGCTTTTAAGGAGCTGCTTTTTGGGTTCACATACGGCTTGAGGATTCTCATGTATCCACTCTTAGGGCTCAGTACATAGATCAACAAATCAGGAGCTGCATCCCAGGTCATCCTGGCTTAATATAGGGGCCTTAATAGTTAGAATAGGGTTTTGGGGCGCAGTATACCATAATTATAATAAGGAAACCTAAAGGCGGTATCGGTAATTATTCAGGCTTACTATAGGGGCCTTAATACTTACCAATACTATTTTGGGTGCTCCTTCTTACAATTATAGTATAATGATGAATGGGCCCCAAAACCTATTCTAATTATTCAGGCCTCTATGTTACGGGGCTGGGAATTGATTGGATTAAGGTTAGGGGCTGGGTGTGTGGGGTGCTGCCCTCCCGAAAGCGAACACCGGCCACAGACACAACTCCTAAAGATGCCAAACTGCCCTGTATCGTGCTTTTAGGGTTTAGGGTTTAGGGGTTAGGGTGAGGGTAATTGCATGTGGGAACACGGCGCTTGTTGACAGGCTCTTACTACACTCACGGGTCGGGAGCATGACAAACTGCTGCGCTCAAGCTAAGAGCTACGCCGTTGACCATAGTCTGGTTCTTGTTGCTAGACAAAGTAACGAAGCTACCAGATGGGGATATGTAAATGTATATGTACATGTACATGTATATGTATATGTATATGAATATGTATATGTAAGCTAGTAAGGAAGTATGTGCGTTGGCCTGTGTCTGTGTATGTGCGTACATATCTATACATTAAACACATCTAACCTTGTTATTACAATGACAACTTCAGCCCTAAACCCTGAAACCTAAACCATTCAACCACCCGGTACTATAGAGGCCTGAATAATTAGACTGGGGTTTGGGGGCCCATTAAACTATAACTATAATCAGGAACTCCCCCAAAATAGTATACGTAATTAGTTAGGCCCCTATACTCAACCCCCAAAAGACGCCTTATAGTAATCCTTACAGACCCCTTTAAGAGGAACCCTTCAAGGAACCCAATTATTAAGGCCCCTATCTAGAACCCCACTATAGATCCCTTAGAGACCCCTTTAAGGAGCCCTTGAAAGGAACCCCTAAGGTTAGTATAGGCACTCATTAAGGCCCCTGTATTAGGAAACCCCCATAATACCCCTTATAATAATCCTCATAGACCCCATTAAAAAGAACACGAAGGAATAGTATAAGCACTCATTAAGGCCCCGTTTAGTAGGTCCGAACCACCCTGATCACCTCGGCGATGTGTTCCACTTCGTCCATGGGAGCCCTCCTCTCGAGATGGAGAGCCAGCTCCAGATTTTGGGTTCTTGTTAGGGAACTTAACTTAAGTTTAGATGGGTTCCTTTAAGGGGATCTAGAAGGGTATAGGGGTTCCTTTTCGGGGATCTATAAGGGTATAGGGGTTCTTGTTAAGGAATGTAATTTAGGTAACCATAGTAGGGATCTATATGGGTTCCTTTAAGGGGATTTTTCTATCAGCAGTACCACGAAAGTAAGCGTGTTAACGCTTAAAGCAAGGTTTTGAGGTATAGGGTTTAGGGTTTGCGGTGTAAGGGCCTTAATACTTTACAAGACGAAACACAAAGTTTCGGGTATGTGATACTATAAGCACATTACGGAACGCATGGCAAGGAACCGTAAAGAACACTGGGGTTCCTTTGGGCTCTCTGTTAAAGAAAACAAGCTGATAGGAACCCTAAAGTCAAAACCGTAAGCTCTTAATTCAAAATTTTAAAATCCAAAAGTTTAAGGTTCAGGGTTTAGGGGCAAATTGGGAGCTCTACTTTCCAGATCTCTCAAAACCCAAAGACCTGAAACCCTACCATGCCATCTAGAGGCCCCGAGTGCTTTTCTACTTCAACAGAATGCTAGTTTAAACCCGGTACAGCCTGCATTTTGGCGGCCAACGTCCAGTCCGGTTGCAGGCTGCAGGTTTCGTGAAACGCATGCTAGGATCTTGCCATCCTATATGAAAGCTGCCGTTTCAGGAACTGCGAATTGTGCTGGACTATCGGTTCCAAACTTCAGGCTGCGGCAGGAAGAAAGTTCGTCGTACTCCTGCATGTTGCTCTTGAAGACCTTGCAACCCCCTTTCGCCCTAAGACTCCTCCACCCAGTCCTCCGTCCGGAACATTAATGTAGTATAACTTTATTCCGGTGGTTTAGTTCCCCCGCTAGCCAGGCCACGCAAAATGCACTTGTCGGTACTCCGCGTCCTCCGCATAAAGGTATAAGCAAGTGCGACAAAACTTTAATCCTGCCGATGCTCACGGAAAGGCGTTTCAGACTAAAAAATCTGTACCTGCGGACACCTCATGCTCTACATGTTGCTGTAGAAGCTAAGTGTATCTGCTCAGAAGCTGTATAGCTTCAAGGTCAAGGGCATCTTTGGCCACGTCCGCGGTCCTTAGGACAGACATCCCCCAACACAAATGGTTGCCGAAGGCATCCCCGAGCCGAAAGTTTCGAACTACATGTGTACTATCTAACATACACGCTCTAGCGGAATAGCAGAGTACCTCAAAGTGTCGTTTACCCTACGCAGGCTACCGGAGTATTTTCTACCCCGTTTTTAATGTATAGTACTTTTTAGTTCCGGAGGAGGCCCCAGCGCTGACATGTGTTAGGAGTCTATNTACCTCAAAGTGTCGTTTACCCTACGCAGGCTACCGGAGTATTTTCTACCCCGTTTTTAATGTATAGTACTTTTTAGTTCCGGAGGAGGCCCCAGCGCTGACATGTGTTAGGAGTCTATGGGGCAGAGGGTGGGGGGGGGGCTGGGTATTGTAGCATGTTCAAGCTAGTGGGTCGAACTATCGGCCCGGCGCAGTAAAGCCCTTGTAACCCCAACCCCCCAACAAACAACCCTATACATCTTATGAAGTTATGAAGTGCTTCTACAAACATTTGGGAGTTTCCGAAAATAGGGGATCCTAATATAGTACCCTAAATAGTAGGATCCTTATTATAAGGACCCAAAATAAGGTACCCCTAATTTCGGAAACTCCCAGACTTTCCATTTCTTATGAAGCCCTGCAAAAGCCGAAGTCTCCTTGTTTCAGAGGGCGAGGAGACCGGGCCTTCTTGGCCGCACGGCCGCTACCATGGCTGGGGCAAACTTAGAGCTTTTAGCGTGCTGGGCTCTTTTCGGTTCTAGGGTTTAGGGTTCTGGGCTCGAGTTTGGGGTTTTAGGGTTTAGGGTTTAGTGCTGATTCCGAGAAGACAAGACCAAAGTTGCAGGGCTTTCGCGGGTTGCCAGGCACAAAGAGGGTGTAGGGTTTAGCGTACTTGCTTTGCGACTCGTATAGTTCTTTCGTTTCGTGTTCCCCTCGCGAATATCTTCATTTCTGCTTTGAGCACTGAGCCTGCGCCCTTGCATGCTTTCCAGCTTTGAGCTTCTGACAGCCATCTACAGGGCACCATAGCCAAAGCGGCTTCCGCACACATCCAAGCAGTGCAACAACCTTACGCTGCAAGGTGGTGTGCCAGGGTGGAACAGTCGCAAGCAATGCGCTGTCGGAGTTCGGTCCGGTGTTACCAAAAACCCGATGATCTCTTGTATGTGTCCTGAGAGAAAGCAGCATGTAGGCTTCCGAAACTGCAAGCTCGACACTTTGCGCTTTTCGCTTCGCGGACGCCTACATTGGCGGCCTTTTGTGCCAAGCAACCCCAAACTCAAGCTTCAGGCGTTCATACCCTAAATACCCACTATGATAAGGACCATACGGGCTCTATTCAAGGGGAATTGGGGGGCTCCTGGCTAGGGTTTTTCCCCCAACCCAGACCCCCGGGAGGATCCAAAAAGTAGATCCCTTAATGGGGGTTCCTATAAAGTACCCTTAGTAGTATAGGGCCCCAAATTAGGGGTTCTACTTTCGAGATCCTCCCGGGGGTCTGGGAAGTCATATTCAGGTTTGTTGCCATGCGCTGAACACCTCAGAGGAGCTGGCGGTGCTCACCTGGCGTCTTCACCGTTTTGCTTGTTGCACCACGTTGCCGGTTACCCTGAGTGATAAAGCTAACCTCTGGCCTTGTTTAGTTTCCTAGGTAGAGCCCAAAATGCAGAAAATATATCAGGGTACAACTTGGGGACCTAAAGGATGCTACTAATCGGGGATGCCTCCGGGACTGTTAAGGGTCTCTACTATAACAATGGTACCCAGACCCCCGGGAGGATCCAAAAAGTAGATCCCTTAATGGGGGTTCCTATAAAGTACCCTTAGTAGTATAGGGCCCCAAATTAGGGGATCTACTTTCGAGATCCTCCCNCCGGGAGGATCCAAAAAGTAGATCCCTTAATGGGGGTTCCTATAAAGTACCCTTAGTAGTATAGGGCCCCAAATTAGGGGATCTACTTTCGAGATCCTCCCGGGGGTCTGGCCATTCTTTCCGTGGTTTAGACGAGGAATACCAGAGCTCGAGAAGCTCTCTGGGAGGGCTGAGGGTTGACGGTTTAAGGATTGCGGTGTACTGAAAGGAAATATTTTATGCGAGTTAGGTTTTTTTAAAAAACCATAGGTTTTTAGGTTTCTTTTAAAAACCTATCCAGAGTTATGAAAAGGTAACTACACTTGCAACCCTAGGTAAGGCACCTGTAGCGATACTTGCAAACTCCCGTGTCCAAATCGGGTCGGGGGTTGAAGCTTCGCAGGAGTGCAGGCTTGGCTAGATCCTGGAGGTACTTACTTTTGGTTAGTAGGGAACGGAGGCATGGGGTACAATTATAATTACTATTACTACCATTCCTCCATTCGCTACTAACCAAACGTCAGGTTAAGAAGGTAAAGGTCTTACCTGGAGATTGGGGGTTAGTTTAACGTGAAGGCTTGCAGCTGAGGGTATAGGACTTAGGGTTTGAGGTTCCAAAGGGTTGCGCATTTGCAGGTTTTCATTCTCGAGACTCTTTTTGGGATACCACCAAAATGTGGACGACAAGAGGAGTTTTGCCCTCCACGCCGTACCAGTGCAGTACATGCTCTTAGAAGGCGATTCGCAGGTGTTGAAAGCATCTGCATCCGAAGCGATTGGAACCTGAAAGGGTCGGGCCGTACGGTTTTGAACACTGTTATGCTGAGCTTTGCATCAAGCCGAGGGAGTTTTTATTTAGCATTCGGGGGCAGTGTTCCTATGACTCTTCGTTTATGTCTGGCAATGTGTCCATCCTCGCTACATGGACAATGCACAGCGACAGAGCTTTGCATAGAGCTGAGTGCGTGCCTGCAAGTCTTGCCCCTCAACTATCTAGAAACTAAGCGCTGCGGCTATGGCATTTGACCCTGAGGGCATCCTTCAACAGGCCTTTTCTTCAAGGGCGCCCGTGCATCACAAGTCTGCTTCGCGCACTTGTAGGGAACTCAAAATGACAGGGCTTAGTGGAGGCTGCTCCTGCAACATGGCGGCAAACTGCTCTGGGGTAAGGATCTTGAACGCCTTGCTGCCGTCGGGACACTGCAGACCCAGATTAATAGATCCGGCCGGGATTGGCTTGCCTTCACGATCAACAGTGGCGCTCGGAGCGACACCCAGGATTCGGGCGGGAACGAAAGCACGCCACGTCTGGCTCCATACTGCTAGCCGAGTCGAATCCAAGAATCCCGCGGGCTGGCATTCGTAGGCCAGTGCTTTCTGGGTTTGGCCGCCTCGTGGACCGGGACATACTTTGTATCCAGGAACGGTGCGCCTTCCATCCTGCTCCTCTTGTGGAGAGCTTGCCGGGATCCAGGGAATCTCCTGCTTGAGACCAAGGGCCTTTTGAAGAGAGCTCGCCAGGAACCATGGCTCAGACGGCTCGTCCAGATGTCTCTGCACGAAGCAGATTATGGTGCCGGCCTCAAAGCTTCTGTTCTGCCAAATTATCTTGAATGCTCCTTCCGCCCAAAATGCTGCAGCTATAAACACAGTGTTAGTAGATGCCGTAGCTGATGTCCCGCAATTCGGCTGAATAGTGAGATCGACCGGTTTGCGCTGGCCCTGGGTGGCCGCATATGCGGCCTCCCTCCGACGCCGACTGGGATATTGCCTGCCGGGCAGGTTTGCGAAAACATCAGACTTAGCAAAGCAGGTTGGTACAGCAAACAGACCAAGGTGGCTGATTCAGACTGGTTCCGCGGTAGCTACTCATTTAGTTTGTTCTCCGGCGAACCGAGCGGCGGAGACCGACAAGTTTAGAGGCCGGGCCTGCTCCGGGCACGAACTCCAAGCCCACGCCGCCTTTGGCTTTGCCCACAATCTTCAAAGCTTCGGGATCCTCGGTGATCAGGGCTTTCACCGTGCAAGCTGTTTCATTCCTCAGGAAGTACTGTTGCGAGATGCCGACGATGCCCTTGGCAAAGTTCAGGGCCTGGTGCATCAGATTCGGAGGTTCAATCGTGTCAGGCGGTGACGACGTAAAACGGCCCAGGTTGGCAGTCGACATCGATGGCGTATCACGTTCCATGTTGAGTAAGCGAAGAAAACTTTATTTGAGCCAATGTACTCCGTTCTGAGAATTCCGACCGCGACCTTCCAGACCGCTAGTCCAGGGCCTGCCGGGCAGTAAAAGTAAAAGCCTGTACCTAACCTAGAGATAAAGACTTTAAAAGACAACAAAGTAGTATATATAGTCTCAGTGTCATAGGTAGCGATATGTTCGGTTCGAAATTCTATTATGTTATATTGTTGGCCTAGACCCGAAACCCCTAAATCCTAAACCTAAACCCCCAAACCCTAAACCCATATTCTAGGCTTACGGATTCCCGTTCGGGAACCGTGAAGCCTCACGTCTCGCTGAGATCTACGGCTGAGGTGATTTAAGGGTTTAAGACCTATAAAGTTCCACATAAGAGAAAAGGGGAGGCTTAGTGCAACGACGCAGCACTATGCGGTCTCTTGTTCTTCTTCTTTTGACAAAGCTTTGTGTATGTACGTACATGTGTGTGTATACGTATATGTATAAGCACACATTGAAATTTGGGCTGTTACACGGCACAGCAGAGTTGCAGTGTATAGCATATTGTATACGTGTGGCAAAGAATTACGGAAGGGTATAGGCAATCGCAGAGAACTTCTTCAATAGAACCGTATACAATCGTGCAGTATGTTACCTTAAACCCCTGGAGCCGTGCGCCATCCCTTGCCTGGAGGAGGCAGCCTGTCCCTTGTATGAGTCCCAGAAGATGGGCTTCAGAAAACGGCTGGGGTCCCATTTGTAACCCTGTTTAAGATCAATCAGCGCTTGACATGGAATGGTGTGCCCAAGCTGCGAGCTTCTTGTCCACCGCTTGCGGAGTCCAACAGTGTCAGCCCGACGCACCCTACTAGCCTCTAAGCGTTGGGTTGTGCACCTGTGCTCAGGTAAGATGACTCAGAATGATGTTCTAACGAAGTGGAGTAATCAGCAGGGTTGTGAAATTCTTAATGTTGATGTTTTGAACAAAGGGGGTAAGGGGTGGAACCTTACAGACCCTGATGGTCCATGGTCAGTGTTGTTGTGGGCAGCAGCCGCCGGGCGCATATCAGCAATCCTTTCCTCTGCACCCTCTAGAACCTGGAGCGGTGGCCAAACCGAACCCGATCAGCCTTGGCAGAGAACGCACGTTGACCCGTGGTGTCAAGGATGTACATCTGCGAGGACGGTTCACGAGAACCTCCTGTTTATCCAGGACATGTTCCTGTGGACAGTGGCATCAGTTGCAAGAGGTGGAGGTATTCCATTTGTCAAGGAGTTTCCTGATGCTAAGCGGGATGATGGATTCGGGTTTTGGGAGTTAGATGTATGGCACCGTTTTCAGCAGTGGTCTGGAGTTAAGAGGAGCTGTGTTGAGGTGGGCAAGGACTGCCATGGAGCGCCTACGCATCTTTCACTAGGAACCAATCTGAGGCTTCCTGAAGCTATTCACCCTCCAAGGGGTGTAAGATCAGGTTTAGACCGGAAGTGGACTACAAGGTTTAAGCTCCAGATAATCTATGCCCTCGAAGGAAGGTCAACCCCTGTCGACCTAGAGGCGTTGGATAAGAAAATAACTGAGGGTATGAAGTCCATTGGCTATAACACTGCCTCTGAAGGGAATACTGTTGCTTCCTCCCTGAGGAATGATCAGGTGCCTGAGTCTTCCTTACGTCCCTCCGAGGAGGATCAGGAGGAGCAGCTCATTAGGATGTTTGAGGATGAGAGCGTTGTATCCTCATCCGAGGAGAGCACCTGTGCATTGTGCGTGCAACTCAAGAGGTTGTTGATAAGAAGCGTCAGAAGGAGCTTGAGTCGTGGAGGTTACACCTTGAAAATGGACACGTTCCGTATCGCAAGGACTGCCACCACTGTGTCCTGGGCTCGGCCATAAACATGCAGCACCGGCGAGTAAAGCACCCCGAGTCATACACCTTGAGCGTGGACCTGTTTGGACCTCTTCAAGTCCATGAGCGAGGAAGGGATGAAGAGTCGGTTTCGGCGAACCCGCATATAAAGTATGGTCTAGTTGGAGCCTTTAGGGTACCGAAGAGTGTAGTTGGAATCTCCCACCAGGATAAAGGCAAGGAAGCCTTTCATCTTGCAGAAGCAAATGATCATCTGTCTGACTATGAGCCGTCTGAGCCTGGTGATCGCATACAACTGCCTCTGCCTGAACATGACACACTTGGGGAGGTATCACAAGAGATGTTTGAGGAGTTATTTGGGGAGACTGATCCCCTTGATCTGCATACTTCAGCGGTTGATGCATCTGGGGGTGACAGTGATGGCATTCCACCATTTGTGTGCCCTCCGTGGGGAGATGAGGTGTTGCCTGAAGATGATGATGCACTGCTTGATTACGTTGATGAGTTGAAGACTCCAGTTGAGCCGGTTCTTTGTTGGGCTGAAGTCTAAGGCAGGTGCAGATGTGGCAACGGGTGTTCAGAGGTTAGTGTTACACATCAACCGTATGTTCCCTGTAAGGGTACTCCATTGTGACCCCGGCAACGAGTTCACATCGGACAAGCTTAGATCTTGGCTGGTTGACAAAGGAGTACGAATGCAGAACACCCTTCCTACTGATAAACGTAGTAACGGACTTGCTGAAAGGACTGTGGGGGTCCTCAAATCCTTGGCAAGAACTCATTTGAGTTCAGCTGGACTTCCAGCTGCATATTGGCCTCTTGCCATGAGGTATGCATGTGAAACCCATAACCGCAAGGTCCTTGGTAAGCCCTTACTTCCTTTCTTCGGACAGTCAGTCCTTCATAAGGTGAAACGGCCCAACGGCGCTCTTAGTGAGCTACTGAACAAGTGGGTAAAGGCTAAATATATGGCACCCCATCTTTCTATTCCAGAGGGACACGTTCTTGTGAATGAGGAAGGTAACTTAGTAGCGTCAAAGGGTTTCCGTACGGGTGTTGTAGATCCAGGTGCCATTCCGGACATTGGCATTCCTGTAATCATTGAGGACGATGAGGTAGCGAGCCAGAAAGCACCATCCTCAGGTGATCCGCCATTGCCTCCTCCTGTACAACCTCCGGAGAGAAGGGTAAGGGGAAAAACCGATGTAGGGTTTGTAGATGGGGATGAGGATGAGCTAGAAAACCCGGATGAGGTAGCACTGAGAAGACTACTTGATGAAGATTTTTCCGATAATGCCTTCCATCAGGTCGTGATGGCTCTACAGAACTGTGAAGTCAGTTCTAAGGATAGACGGGGACACCTGGAAGGAAGGTTCATTTTAGGTGCATTTTGCCATGGGGGACAAAGGGGAGTAACGACCATAGCCAAGAAGCATCCTGCTGTGGGGAGATTCCTAAATAAGTTCCTTGGTTCGCGCTTGTGTGACAAAGAGCATCCCAGTCAGAACTGGGGTACTCTGTTGCTTACTCAGGTTGCCGATATTCCGTCGCATCGAGATTACCGGAATGAATGGGGAACAAAGAACTGTATTCTCTGCGTTCCAGGCAGAACTGAGCTGTGGACACAATCATTTCAGGGTCTGAAGAGAGGAGACCTACCACCGCAGCCAGATTGGTCATCTGATTCCGTGAGAGTACTGCACCGCGGTGTTGAGGTATTCGATGCGAGAGACCACCACGCGGTTCGTAGACTTCCAGATTGGTTTCTGGTAGGTTATACCCCCTTAGGGATTCACAAACTTGAGGATGTTGATAGGGCCCTGCTCAGCCATCTTCGGTTTAGACTGCCAAGCCACCAGGTCTCAGACCCAGGCGTGATGGCCGTCCGTTGTGACCCCTATCAATGCAAGGCCTTGACATCTGGGAATGAACAACCTGAGCCAGAGGTATCAGGCCCAATGCAATCTTCCCAGGAGGAGGCAAGCTCCCAGGTTGACGTTAATTCTGACCTTCAAGAAGACAGCATAACCCCAATAGTTGGTTGGGACCCTACTAGAGACCCTGCAAATGTACCTGAGTTGAATCTTGAAGAAAAGTGTCTTGAAAGTTTCCTCGCTGAGCGAGGGGTCTCAGGCGTGTATCGTCAACTTAGCGCACTAGGCGTAGAGTCGCCAGCCGATCTGCCGTTCCTGTATCAGGAAGATTTGGTTGAGTTTGGCATCCCACATCTTGAGGCCAAATTAATCATGAAAGGGATTCATCCTGAAGGTACTCTCAGGCCGGATAACCCAAACATGTGTGCACTTCGTTCAGGCGAAGTTCGACTCCTTGATAGGAGGCAGAGACCGATACCTTGGGTGTTTCAGAATAGAACATTGGACTGGCGTGCCCCTCCACCGCCGTTGCCTGGGTTAGGCATAAGGGAACAAGGGAATGGGAATAGTCCTAGATTGGTAGATTGGGAGCTTCATGAAGCAAGGAGAAGAGGAGAGTTCCCAAACTTGTTTGAAGAGCCGGACGAATACCAGCCAGATCCAACGGATTCACCAAGGTCACAGGTCAATGATGCGCGCGCCGCATCATCCTCCGACCCCTTAGCCGGAAGACATGCAGCTGAGAGGGCGGTGGAAGAATACATGGAGAACATGTATATGCAAGAGGTGTGGGGTGACCAGGAGGAGTGGCCACCTGCTGCGTCCACTTATGTTCCTGGTGAGCCAAGTTGCTATGAAGAGTGTTTCCAATATGATGTTCCATACCAGGGATCTATTGAGGGACAATCTGATCAGGGAATAGATGACTTAGATGAATACCAGCCAGATCCGACGGATTCACCAACGTCACAGGTCCACACTGCCTTTGAGTGTAGAGCTGTCACATCTGATCTCCCCGGTCCAGATTATGTGCATCTAGGTATCGGTTCCCAATCTCGTCTCTCTATTGGTGTCCCTACAGCAGATCCATTGGCAGTCTTCCAAGGTCCTAACTCTGAGGTGCCAGTAAGGGGGCCAACCGATAGTTTTGTGTTAAAGGTCGATGAGTCAATGTACACCGATAATGTGGAGCAAATCCTTTCCGATCTAAAGGCACCCCTTCGTGTAGTGCACAATGTATCACCTGCAGAGGTTCGAGCGTTCCTAGATAGATGGATTCCACCTGCGAGGACAGAAGTCGAGGCTCTTGAGAGCATGAAGGCCATTCTTAGGATCTCAGGTCAGGCTGCCGTTGATGCGTGCAAGATGCCAGGGGTTCAAGTGTTACCTGCAAAGACGGTGTTCACCGTGAAACCAGATGGGGGATCTAAGTGGTTTAAGCGTAAGTGTAGGGTAGTAGGCTGTGGCAACTATGAGTCTAAAGACCCTACTCTTGACCTGTACGCGTCTGGTGTGCCAGCTGATGTGCTGCGTGCATGCTTGGTTGAGTCCGCAAGAAAGGGCTATAATGCATTTATCACGGATGTGAAAAACGCGTTCCTACGGGCTGATATACCTAGTGACGTGCAAGGAAAGATTCTACTTCGTCCCCCACGAATCCTGGAACAGATGAACATTACAGCTGCAGGGGAAGTCTGGATGATAACCAAGGCCGTGTACGGACTGCGACAGTCCCCACGTTGGTGGGGAACCTATAGGGATGAGAAGCTTTCCGCGGCTGAGTGGGAGGGACCATCTGGGCGTACTAGAATGCGACAATCAAAAGTTGAAAGCAACCTTTGGACTCTGATTGATGATGAGGAAACTGTCCTGGGGTTGGTTATCGTCTACGTGGACGACATTATGTACCTGACAACTGACTCTGAAGCTCGTGCGGCTCATTCCTGGTTGAAGAGAACTTGGGAGTGTACGGAGTTAGAGCAGTCTTTACCTGGGAAACCAGTGACGTTCCTGGGAGTTGATGTGCATATTGTATGTGATGTGAGAGGAGCAAAGGGCTTCTCACTGGGACAAGAGGGATATATTGATGAGCTCCTTCGCACCTACGGCTTGACAGCTAAAGACCGGCAAGCTCCGTTGCCACGAGAGTGGGTGAGGGAGGCTCCTCAGGAGGAGCTGGACTTTACTCCGGAGGAGCTGAAGAAGGCGCAAAAGATCACGGGGGAGCTATTATGGCTTTCCCAAAGAACAAGATTGGATTTGGCATACAGCGTGTCCTTGCTAGGATCCTGGACCACTAAGGCACCGAAGTTTGTGTTGAAGATGGGACTGAGGATTCTGGAGTTTGTGTCGGCTACCTCAGGCCATAGGCTATCTCTGGTCCCCCTCTCGAGAGCGGAACCAAGACTGGTTACCTACACGGATGCATCCTTTTCTCCTTTCGGATCACATTCTGTTACCGGAGTGGTGATAGAGTATCTTGGCTGCCCGATACAGTGGAAAGCTAAACGGCAGAGTTTGATTTCACTCTCGACTGCGGAGTCGGAGTTGATCTCAGCCTGCGAGGGGATAACTTTGACTTTGAGTATTGAATCGCTGCTTGAGGAGCTTGCTGGAGATCTGCTGACTAAGAGGCTGTTAGTAGACAACACGGCAGCAATAGCACTGGCGGAAGGTTCGGGCACGATGCGCACCAGACATTTGAGAGTGCGTGCCAATTTTGTACGGGAGATGATAGATAAGAAAACTTTAGAGTTAGATCATTGCCCTGGAGACATTCAGTTAGCTGATATTCTAACGAAGGTCTTGCAAGGACCCCGCCATACCACACTGTGTGCGTTGTTGGGTTTAGGACCTGAACCCCTGCAAGAAATTGTAGCTGCAGCAGTGCACGGAGGTAATCCGGAGGCGCAAGGAACCACAACAACAACTTCAGGAGCGGCAACAGGCGTTTTGATACTCACGCTTGTTCTACAAGCTCTTGAGGGAGCTAAGGCACATGATGATGAGTTGGATGTGGATCCAGTGAGCCTTGACCTCTATGTGGTAGTGGTGATGATGGCTTTGAGTATTCTGTTCCTATGGGAGACTGGTAAGCGCTGTTTGAGATGGTGTTGTTCCAGAAGGCCTGATGAGGACATTCGTGTGAGCATGATCAGAGATGATGCTGATATCGAGAGGAGAAGTAGACGGCAGGAAGCAGTAAGGCGTGCTATAGAAAGGGAAACTGGGGAGCTCAGGCTTAGGAGGAGTAGCTCGCAGTCGACGGAAGGTCTTGGTCTTCCAGCTGAGGATGAGGTTCCGAGAACCTCGTTGGATGTGACAGTTCACCTTTCATCTCCGACTCCAGCTGTTCGGATTACCACAGCACTCCGCCAGTTTCTGAGTCTCAAGGCCCTTCCTCTTTCCGCCAGACACACCATGTGGACTGTCCTCAGAACACCGGTGCATCCTCCTCTAATCAACCGCCATGTGTAAAGGGTGATAGGCATTCAACCCAGAGGGAAGTAGCCACTCAGACTGAGTTCTACCAAGGACTTACTTATGAGCAGATGTGTGAGGTTGATCTGTTAACAACCAGTGGTAGAACTCCTTCTGCAGTTCATTTGTATCCAAACTGCCATGCCCTTCGAAATGTGACTAGTGTACAACGCAGAGCCTTTTGTAGGTACTGTTTGACTTCAGCACGACATGGACTCTAGTCAAGATGACTACCATCCCGAAGGGATTGTAGTCAAGGAGGAGTGTAGAGATCCCACGTCGTGTTTGCCAGTGGTTGATTTCCATTTCCTTTGAAGGGCAGGTGCTGATAATGATCCAAACCTGGAGCCCCTTTCGGCTTCCGGGACAAGGGGACCTGAGGTCCCATGTATGCTTAGGCTCATGCCATGACTTTTACGTCACTTGTAAAGGGCAGAGAGCCGAAGTCACATTAAGCGCTAGCATGTAGCACGGAGTGCGCATGTAAGCAGTCGCAGACTTCAGGGCTTGATGTGCTAGTGTGAAAAGTTGGTGTCTTGCGGTAGTAAGCCCATGGTGAAGCAGCTGTTCCAGTGAATTTGGAACGATACAGAAGATTACATGGCCACTGCTCAGAATGACACCCTCAACGATGAGAACCCAAATTCGATGGACCGCCCAGAAGGGGTTCAACATTCCCTTATAGTAACCCTTTAAAGGAACCCCTAAGGTACCCCTCATTTTCGGAAACTCCCTTATATGATATTTGCGAGTCGCAGCCAGCCCCGGCTCGCATGGATTTCAGTACCCCATCGCAATGAGCGCCGCTCTGAGCGCACAGCTCCCTTTGCCGTCTTTGGAAGCACACCCAAAGGGTCCTATGTACCGATATAGTAGAATGTAGGGTTTCCACAGCACATAAGACCCTTTGGGACAATTGGCTCCAAGAGAAGTACAGTAAACCCCGGATTGCTATCCCTCGAGTCATGAAGATCAAGATGAGGATCGCACTGCTGGCCCTCAAAGCAGTCGGGTTGTTCGTCAATGTTCTGCGTGACACGAATATACACGTATCGTGCTTAGTCGAAACCCAGCTACATTGCAAGCGGCAGCAGTGTGTCCGGCTGCAGACTACGGTGACTACAGGTAAAGTCTTGCCTTTTCTGCTGCTGCTTTCTCTTCTGAGTCGTGGCTGACATGCGGGCCTTGACGACTAGAACTAGTCTGCTATAACTATATCGGGACTGTAAGGGAGGATGGCTTGAAATTATGAAAGTAAGGCCCGGCTATTCTGCTCGAATTGTCCATTCCGACTGTTCCACTACGCCGCCTGCGCAAAGCCTTGCATCGACCGGAGGATGCGCCCGCATGCTCTTCCCGCAAATATGTAAAACGAAGGCTATGGCAACTGTCCAGAAAGTCTGGCTTTGACGGAAAAGGCACTCAGCGCCCAGGACTCAAGGAGGAAGGCTGCGCAAGACAAGTCTCAGAGCAATCTCTCCGAAAGCAATCTCTCCTCCGCGAATACATCACAAGTCTGCTGCACGGGCTGGTGCAGAACAGCGGGGCCAAGAGTGTCAATCTTCGGTCACGTGCACGGAGGCTGCTCCTGCAAGTGCGTTGCAAAAGCTGCCGGGCTAACGACTTTGACATGTTTGCTGCCGTCGGGATACTCTACCTCCAGATAGACGGATCCGGCTGCAAGTGGCTGGCCTGTAGCATCAATGACAGGTGTGGGCGCCACACCAAGGACCCGGGCAGGAATGAATGCCTTGCACGTCTGGCTCCACGCTGCTAGTCGAGTCACGTCTAAGAACCCCTTTGGCACTGGTGTCGGATGGGGATCCTTCTTCGGACTTTCGGCGTATCCGGGACTTGCGTCCTGATCGAAACGACAGGCCTCTTGCGGAATGGCTGCCGGGATCGACGGGAGAAGCACCTGCTTAAAACGAGGGGCCTCTTCAAAAGAGCTTGCCGGGATCCACTGCTCGGACTTATCGTCCAGATGCTTCTGCAAGAAGTGGATTGTGGAGCTGGCCCCGAAGTTTCTGTTCTCCCAAACGATCTTGAATGCTCCCTCGGTCCAGAATGCTGCAGATACAAACACAGTGCTCGTAGATGCGATAACTGAAGTCTGGCAATTCGGCTGAATGGTGAGATCGACCGGTTCGTGCTGGCCCTGCTTGGAGGTTCATGGGTGGCTATAAGGAGGGTTCTAAGTAGGATAACTATACTTATAACCCATATTAGGGGACTTATAACCCTACTTATAACTACCCATGAACCCTAAACCCTATACCCTCATAGACTCCCTATAGATCCCTTTAAAAGGACCCTTAAAGGAATCCTTATAACTACCCATGAATCTCCAACTAGGTGGCCGCATCTGCAGCCTGCCCTCCGACGCCGACGGGGTTGTCTCCTTCAGCACGGGATTGTCCAAACATCAAAGCCAAGTAATGTAGTCTAGGATGCCCAGTAACCTAGAAACAAAAAGGGCTATTGGGTAACTTTATAAGGAACCTGGGACTACAAAAAGGGAAAAAAGGCCCCTGAAAGGCCTGGTAGTAGCAAAGCAGACATTCAATCCAACAGCCAGAACAACACGGCCAGTATAGAGTATTGCAGTCTTTTAGTTCGAGGAGCTTTCCAGTTGAAGCCGTTTCGCGAAGTCCGGCTCAGCTGCTATCATGTAGGTAGAGGGGCAGAATTATTATTGTGATATTCGTACTATTGCTATTATGATTGTTACTATTATTGTTACCAGTATTATAGATATTTGTATATATGGCAGACGCAGCTTTTCTGAAACAGGCTCTCCTGCGAACGTGAACTCCAAGTGTAAGCCGCCTTTGGCTTTCGCCACAGACTTTAAATCCTCGTGATCTTCGTTCACCAGCACTTTCACTGTGCAAGCTGTCCTCGGTTTCAGTTATCCTACAACTGTAACGACAAGGAGTCTAACAGTGGATAGCTTGGCCCTTAAAAGCCTTTGAAGAGTACTCATAAGTAAGACATTCTTAGGCCCACGAAGGAAAATATAAAATGCTTAGAGGCCTACCTAGTGTCTCATTCCTCAGGGTGTACGTTTGTGCCGCGCCGACCACGCCCTTCAGGAGTGTGACGGCCTGTTCCGTCATGCCCAGCGGCGGAGCGGACTCAGAGGGTTTAGGGTTTAGGGTTTAGGTGCAACGAGAATGAAGCTAATCCCTATTTGTAACCCTAATTACTAAGTCCCATGATCCTCCAAGTAGACTTCTAGTGACTCTAGTGCCAGAAAGTGGTATGGAAAGAACCCTTTGCTGCAGCAGACCGCTAGGAATGCACAAGGACCCTGTTGCCTCGATCAAAGTAGTCATATTGTCATTGCAACCTCAAGCTATTTGCAAGAGCAAGCCCAAGGTGCACACTCCGGTATCTTGCAAGTGGGCATATCATGCATGATGCTTCAAGTGTGGAATATTTGTTCAACTTTTCCATTCAGCAAGCGACCAAACCTGCCTTGGGCCAATGCTCTTCACTCAGCATCGTTCAGCGTGTGAGACCAAGCTCTGTCAATTCTGCGGCAGGGTGGAGGGTCCATTCGCGCCCATCAAGGTGGCATTAAGACTACCTAAAGCCCCATACACTACAAAATAGTAGGTTATGACCCGGGTTTTCGGATCCCCAGGTAGGTCTAAGGAGCCCCCAAAATAGTATAGGTAATTACTACAGCCCCTATATTACCCGCCTCCGGCCTGCCAGTGGCCTTGGTCTCTTGTGTACGCGAGCACCACGAAGTGATTGTCCTGCCAAGGCGTCGTGTCGTTGTGGAAGGAGGAGTCAGAAAGCCGAAATATATTTTACTATAGGGGCCTTACTACTTTCAAAAAGTTTTGGAGTGCACTTACTAAACTACCCCCTATATTATGTGAACTTCAAGGATCCGCTGTAAGCCCGAGGCACCCTGAGCCCCCGGACCCTTCAGCACCAAACCCCCAAGAATTGATGGTTGGAATAGTAGGGTTCCTTGAAAGGGTTCTTGAAAGGGGTATATTATAGGGGTTCTATCATAAGGTCTTTATGAGGGTATTCAGTGTAGGGTAGATAGAACAGGGCTTTGGGTAGTATAGTATAAATACAAAACGGAACCCGGAGAATTTGCCGGAGAGTAGTATTGCTGATTCATTGCTGATTTTTCAATCTTCTATTTTCCACACTGACGTCTAGGCCCCCGCCCTTTCCAGGGAAACGGGAAATCGCTCTGTAAACTTCAACCCTCTGCATAGCATGTGTTCGGGCATCACCTCTATACACTGTGAACCAAATAACCACAACTGAACCCTTATCGCTACCACACGAAACTCCCAGGACCCACTGACGCTAAACACGAAATGCGTAGTAGACGACCAACCCCAAACCCTAAACCCTAAACCCCAAACCCGAGACCGCTAGACCCCTTACCCTCGCAACCCTAAAACCTTGATTATAATTGAACCCTGAATCCCCTTTCCCGCAAACTTCTGAATCCTCAGTCCTAAATCCCTGAACCCCCAAGGGGGGTTTAGGGTTTAGGGTCTAGCCCTAAATCCCTGAACCCGCAAGGGGGGGTTTAGGATTTAGGGTCTAGCCCTAAATCCCTGAACCCCCAGCACCTTGAAACCTTAACATTAATTAATTCCCAGAACCCCTCGACCCTCTTTAAGCAAAGGGAATAGGGACTAGCGTTCTTGACATACGTACATTCAAAGACAGTCTTGAACCCTAAACCCAATGCCCCATACCTAAGTTCTGAACCAGGGTGGCACGTCTCAGCTGGATCGAATCAGTCTCGGTACGGCACTCGGCCGGAAATCCCGCACATGAAGCCTAACCCTAAACCGTTAAACCCTAAATCCTCACGCCCAGACTTTTACGTCCCCATCACCGAAAAACCTCATACAAAGCAAGCGGAGACCCAACAGCAATGCCCCAAGCCCTAAACCCTCAAACCCCGAAATCCCATAATCCTGACTTAGATAGGCAGTTCAGCACCTTCAAGGCTTAAATGGGGGCTCTCTAACCCCGAATAGGTCGATGCCCTCTTAAATACCCTCACCAAAACATCACCCAAACCCTTTTATAACCCTCAAAGGAACACTTACCGTCGCTAACGGTTCCCCCCTAAACCCTACCGCCAACCCTAAGTTCAAGCCGACCCCCAGCACTCTTTCCAACTGAATTGCTAAGCGAAGCAACCGTCTCTGGCCTCGTTGGACACGCAGCCTTTTCCATGTTTGCGGCACTCATCAACATGGTTCTGAACTGTGTGCAGGAAGGCTCTTGAAACTTAGGGCTTCAGTGCTGTGACCGCAGTAGTTTGTGCTTAGTGTTAGGCCGAGGCTTTTGAGGCTTCGGGTTCAAGGCTTAGGGGAAGTGGGGTTGGATGCTTGCAGTTGGAGTCTTCGCTTGGGCTTGGAAATATTGTGGACTGTTGCTGCTCACCGCACGGCCGGTTTCAAAGCATGCTGGATCCGCGACGTAGGACTGTGCTTCGGTTGCTGGTTTCAACTGTGATGCTCCCATACATGCTTTGCTAGTAGGCACTGCACTTACAACCTTTCTTGATTGAAAAGGCTTTCAGCTCTTTGAAGCTAGTCGTGGCGGCACACGAGCGAATCAGCCGCAGCTCCCACTCCAAGCAGTTCCAGAATCTCACGCTACAACGTGTGACAGGGGATCGACCTAAATCTTAAACTACAGTGATACTCCGATTAATTCTCAAGCGATCAGTCGCTGTAGCCATTTTGGGCTTGTAAGGCTCCTGAACAACAAGGCAAGAGCAGGCTCTTCAACACCCACCCCTAGAGTATGCCCAATAAGTTTAGTAGCCTTAGTAGTTAAGGGTTTAGTCACCGAGTAAGCCTTCCAACATGAAAACTCAAAACTCTAGGCAGTGCGCTTTTCGCTGTGCGAACTCTGATGGACTTTGTCGCCTCCGCCTGTTGTTCCCCGGCGCTGTACATTGGCAGCTCTACATGCCAAGCTCGTGAGGCAAGGGGAGGGGTCGAAGCTCAAGTGATCTGTGATGCCAGACGCAAAAATACAACAGGAGAAAGCGAGAGAGAGAGAGAGAGGGAGCATATGTATATATATATATATATATATATATATATATATATGCATAAAGAGAGAGAGAGAGAGAGAGGAGATAGAGACAGAGAGAGAGAGAGAGCAGATATATACAGATACATATATGTATATATATATATATAGAGAGAGAGAGAGAGCGCGAGCGACAGAGAGAGTGAGAGAGAGAAGAAGAGACAGGGAAGAAATTTGTGGGTAAATAGAAAAGAGTACGTAGGCATGTGTACACTCTTCGGGATTATTGGTAAGCAAGCTGAGTAGTCTGACGGAATTTCTCCTGCAAGGTAGCCGGTGTTCCACGAGATACTGCGAACTCCTGAGCCCGAGGAGGCTTTGGAACAGAGCCGTAGGTGTTTAAGAATTTCCGAAATCCCTCTAGAGTTTAGGGTTGATTGGGTTTGGAACAGAGCTCGGGCGCTTCAGCTACGAAGTTTAGCCTTGAGGCAGGACCTAAATACATGCCACAGGGTCTCGTGGTAAGTGAAAACCTAAACCCCAGTAAACCTCATGAAAGCCCATAATATAGGGGCCGTAATAATTAGAATAGGGTTTTGTGGCCCATTATACTATAACCATACTAAGGAACCCGCAAAATAGTATAGGTAATTTTTTTCGTCCCCTACATGAAGTAATCCTCTGCAGGTGAACAATAGTCCTACAAGATCTCTGTAAAGCGGCATACAACACTTGTGGAAGTAGCGACAATGCAAAAACAAGGAATCGCAGTGCATCGCCAACCGCCAGGGCCTAGACAACCCAGACCCCCGGGAGGATCCAAAAAGTAGATCCCTTAATGGGGGTTCCTATAAAGTACCCTTATGATCCTCCCGGGTCTGGGAACCTTATCAAGGCCGGTAGTTGTGGAACCACAGCCGAGTCTCTGTCGCTAATATCAGGGCCGAAATGCGAGTTTCTGAAAATTACGGGGTACCTTATTTTGGGGTCCTTATAATCAGGATCCTACTATTTAGGGTGCTATATTTGGGTCCACTATTTTCGGAAACTCCCTTATTTATTGTATAGTATACACCAAAATCCTGTTCTGAGTATTGATTATCAAGGCCCCTACACCTCAACCTTACATCTATCCTAGAAGTATTTTTTTGGAAGTACCCTTAAAACCCTCATAGTACCCTTATAGTACCGCAAAAACCCTATTCTCAATATAAAGGCCCCTATAAACTGTCTATAGACTTCTAACCCTAAGCCCTGAACATGAGTACCCTGTTCTAACCATTAAAGCCCCTACCTCACGACCGGTGGGTCGGTTGAAGGCGGCGACTTCGTCGCTGTGCACAGCCGGAGGCGTCCCCAAAGGTTTTGAGGGCGTTTAAGGGTTTAGGGCTAAGGGCTTGACGAGATAGGGTTTGCAGTTTGAGGTTATTTCGGGGGTTTCGGGTTTAGGGTTTCAGAGGTTTGGGGGTTTAAGCTCTGGAGGTTTTGGGCATGCAAAGCCGCCTGGCTAACTACTACAAGGCAGTAGTTAGCCAGAGCTACTACAATGTGTACTACTCGTACTCTTGCTGGTTCTCGTACACTTAGTCTTGCTCCGACTTTTCTACTTCTCCTCGCTCCTGCTACAACTACAACAACAACAACTACTACTACAACTACTCCTACCACCGCTACTTTTGCTGCTGCTGCTGCAGCCACCACCACCACCAGCACCACCACCACCACCACCACCACAACGATCACTACCACGACCACTACCACGACCACTTCCACGACCACTACGACTACTACAAATACTACTACTGCTACTAATTACTGCTGCTGCTACTGCTACTGCTACTGCTACTACTACTACTCCTGCTGCCACTACTACTACTACTACTACTACTACTACTACTACTACCGCCACTACTCGGCGGTTGAACGGGGAATCCGGCTCGGTCTAGCGCTGCTTGGCCAGACGTTTGAAAGATCAAGGTCAGACACCTTGAAGTCTGCGGGGAGGATCTCAATTCCGGTTTTTTTGGCATGGTTTGCATAAGGCACAAGGTGTATAAAGGTTTAGGGTTTAGGGCCGAGGGCTTCAAGGGGTTTATGGCTTTGGAGCCAGAAGGTTGGGGTCAGGGTTGGAGGTTTAGGGGTTCAGGGGTTTTGAGATCTTAACCAGGCAGAACTACTTACTTGCAGGATGAAAGGGCCCAGCAAGTAGGATTATACGTAGACTTATGAAAAAGGGCAGCCCGCCTAAGGCAGTTCTAGACCCAGATACGACCCCTACTTCAAGGCAACCCGTACAAATCAGCTTGGATGGGATGGCCACACGAGGTGCTGCGGCCACTGAATTTTGACAAGAGACAATCACAAGGGTCTCTTTTATGCATGGCCTTAATTAAAAACCAAAAACCCGACACAATGAGCCTCGACGCAACGCTCCATTCAGAACATTGCAATGAAAGCTAAGGCTTTTCGGAGTTGGGGCAGGCATGTCTACCGCTGCCATTAGGGCTAAAGGGACGGTGGCTGTTAGTTGCAGCTGGGCGGTTGTCTGGGATCCAGGTTTAGACGTATGGCTGCGATCCTAGTGAAAGGTTCTCCCCACAAACAGGGGCCAAAGGGCCTCTGCACATTTTCGGAGCTCTAATGGAGGCCGTCGCTCTAGGCCACTACGTTGGCAGCGCCCAGCGCCGGCAATCTCACCAAGGCTCGCGGTGGGAACCTGGCATATTGGGATGATCTTAGCAAATAGTCGGTAAGGTTGTAAGTCAGGGCTTAAGGCCAAGAAGATCCGAGGGCCTTGACATTTAGCCCTTGGAGGGTCGGAGGACTTACTAAGTAGGCAATAATACTAGAGTTACAAGTGCGCTAAGTGGGATCCTAATTTGGTACAACTCTATAAGCTATACCATAGCTACTTACTAAGTCCCCCGACCCTCCAAGTAAGAACAAGGTCTTGGGGCCGATGAGAGAGTACGCATAATGAGGAACGCTCTGGCATACTACCACTACTACTACTACTACTATTACTACTATTACTACTACTACTACTACTACGGTTACTACTACTACTACGGTTACTACTACTACTACTACTACTACTACTTCTACTACTACTACTACTACCACTACTACTACGGTTACTACTACTACTACTACTATATTCAGGCGCTCTCATGTTAGAACTCGGGTCTTTGGATGGATAACAACAAAATCGAAACGCGCAACTCTCGATGCTATGTAATAAGATACAAGGAGCTGCATCCCAAACCCTAGAATTGAGGTTCTCCAACCCTCAATCCTAAACCGGATGTAGCTAATCGGCAGATTTAGGCGAAGTTCTAGTACCTGAGAAGTGGGGTCCCCTATTCCTAACTTTAACAGCCTGTACCCTAAACCCCTAAACTCTAAACCCCACACCATCCCAAACCCCTAAACCCTAAACCCTCACTAATTCTCCTGATCCTCTGAGCCGAAGGCCTGGCATTCCTACGGCTGCTACTATAACCCAGGGCTTTATTGCACTTCACATGGTTCATACGGGTTTTACAACCGTTGCTGGCTTGAGGTTTCTGGCTTACAGTTTAGGGTATTCAGTTTGAAGCGTACTCTGACCTTATGAAGACAGAAACTGGGAACTACGCAAGTATCGTATAGTGTAGTCATGCAGGACTGATCGTAACCACCCTAAACCCTAAACCCTACACCCCGCCCTCAACCTCAACTCTAAAACCCACTCTTCGGTTGTTGCTATCCTTCTTGCTTTGGCCACTATCATTGTGATGTTCTCTCCGGTTGCCATTTCTATATTAGTGTAAAGCTTTAAACCCTAAACCCCCAAACCCCGAACCCCCTACATCCTAAACCCTTCTCTATAGCTTTAGGCTGAGCACCTCAGTGGCCTTCGCCCCCGTGTGGAGAATCCGCTGCGGTGCTTACCTGGCGCCACCAAAAGGTGCTCTTCGAGACTTCTCGTAAGTAGGGTTTAGGATGTTGCAGGGTTTAGGATTTAGGGTTTAGAGGGTTAAGAGCTGTTTTTTTAGAGTAATTAAGTACGAAAAACCAATTAGGATGCCAAAGCCTGGCATGCATAGTACCTACGGACCGAGTAGAGCTGCCAGACTGGCAGGATCCCCCACTACTTGCTGAGTCCTCCGACCCTCCAAGTCCTGCATCCCTCAATTAAGGACACGGACAATACGGCTTTATGGGGATTGTATAGGATTTTATGGGGATTTTATGGGTTTACGCACCTTCAGATACTCCGGGGGGATCCAACAAGTAGGGTTTAGGGTTTCGTTTAGGGGCTCGGGCCTCTAGGGTGTAGGGTTTACGCGTGTAAGGTGTAGGCAGGGTAGATCGCTTAAGCGTGCTCCTACGAAGCACCGTTTAGTAGTATAGGGTTCAAAACTGGCGCACCTGATTTTTAGACCTTTTCTGGCGTCTGGGTAATTAACGACCATGAGGTTAAGTGAATACTGAGCATAAGGACCCCTGAACAAGGTACTCGCCCTCCCAATTTTCTGACAACTGCATATCGCGCAATGTGTAGCGACAAGTTAACCGTTCATAGATCCTTTATCAAACCCCAGGCAAGACCCCGACATAAATCATAGACAACCCTGATAAACACACAAATAAAAAACTGGAAACACAGCGAATGACATACGCAGACACCCAGATAAAGAACACTAAGCAAACGTAACAGAGCAGTGAAGGAGATCCTTGATCAATTAAGGGGGCCCCATAGAGGATGCAAGCAATAGGAGCGCCCTATCGTAAGACACTACTCATTACTACTAGTAAATAACTGCTGGGGGTTCTATTGTGTCTGCTTAAGATCGGTCTCAGTATGGAAGAATAGGAAAGTCTGGGATACTGTTTGCGGCATGTAGGCCGTCACATTGGGGGAATAATGAGAGGTTTAGGGTGTAGGGACTTACTTCATGGCTTGTGGGTGGGGTTTGGACATAGGGGTCTAGGGTTCCTGGCATCCCAAAGGTAGCTTGGAGTCCTGACAATTAATTCTGTTCTTGATGCTGTACTTCCGTATGTTAGGAATGCGTCGAATGGCAGAGTAGCTCCTACCAAAAAGGCTACTTGGAGGGGCAGGGGACTTAGTAAGTAGGTTATAAGTAGAGTTATAAGTAACCTAAATGGGCCAAGCAGTGCATGTACAGCACATCCTCTAAGGATTCGGATCTCGGGCCTTCGTCCAGGATCTGTTGGACTTCTTCTCTGTTCGCTTGGCAGATGCTTCCGCGGATCGCTTACGCAAGTCGCTGCTAGGCATCTCCAGAGGCGACATTTGAACGATGAGTGGATAGTGTGAGTCGCTATCGTTCTCTGAGAGTCGCAACTCCTCGCTCGTCCAGCGCTCTTCTACCGCGCTCTTCACTTCGCCTCGCTGTTGAGGCAGGTTTGTATCAGCTTCCGTCCGCAGAACCCGGCGGCGGCCATGACGATTGGAAAACATGGCTTTGGTTGACACCCGTGCTTCGGCATGAAACACAATGACCCGCTGAAGAAAACGGACAACACTGGTAATGGAGTCCTCCGTCAATCCAGGTCGTAATTCTCGTAGTGTCTCCTCCACATGCCACGGATGCCAAAGAATCCAAAGAACGTCTGTGAACAGGCGCGTCGTCCCGCTGTAACGGAATAACATGACTAGCAAACACCACGCAGACATACGTGCTGCCGTCAAAACCATATCTGGCCACAACTTCGTGAATACTCTGAACATCTTACTAAGTCCCCTGCCCCTCCAAGTACTCTTTAAGTTTCCTATTGTTCAGCTTTACAGAAGTGAGCGGAGGAGCTGGCTGTCGGGACCGGGGTCGACGGTTTTCATAGAAGCTTGACTTTACCGAGGCAGTCTACGCAGGCCGTGCTATTGAGAACTTAGGGTTTAGGGTTTAGGGTTGAGGTTTTCCCATGAACTGGCTTGTGGGATGCTACGAGCACCACAAGGCGCTCGGGGAATCGGGTTCGGAGCGTCGACGGTTTGAGGAACCCAGAGACTCCAATATCCCTTAATTAAGGAACATTCCATAAATCATATTTGGGATCCTGCTATAATCTAAGGTATATTCCTTAATTCAGGGATATTGGATTCTCTGGGAACTCAACGCTCGCTGTGTTGGTGGGAGAGAGCAACTTATCCCGACAGTTTTGCATGGGCTTTTTGCGTGGGGAGCAGACGGCAGTGTCAGGGTCTTGTTGCCCTAGAAAGACTTTTGAATGACGAGAGAACGTAGTGAGTAGCTTAAACGGAGAGACATAAGTACCAAATGGGGTTGTCTTAAATTCGAAAGCCCACCTCAAGTCTTTTCAAGTCAACAGACCTTACTGCCAAAATCAACAAAGTCCTATGCCCTGTAACCACATAAACCCGTTCAAACCAGATGAAACCCCAAAAGACCCCCTAGAATCCTCTGTGAAGCATCAAACTTCCCCATGACACCCAAGAAAGCTCTACAAAACCCTACCAAACCTTGCCGAGCCCTTCTGATGCCCTTCGTAAACCTTTCTCAGTCTCGAGGCATGGGCGTTAATAATTAGCATAGGGTTCCGGGGCCCACTATACTATAGTTATAAGAAATAAGGAATCCCCAAACTAGTATGGGTAATTGTTTAGGCCTCCCATACTAAATCCCCCATAATACGCCTTAGAGTAATCCTTATAGACCCCTTCAAAAGGAGTATCTAGGAATGGGCCTGTGACAGCGAATTCTGCGCGCATCGTCGGCAGTCGCAGGGATTGCACGAGCAGTTTGCTCCCGTGAGTGCTCCGCAACTCTCCATCATACCTTAGGGTTCAGGGTTTAGGGTTCAGGGTTTAGGGTACAGGGTTTAGGCTTTAGGAGGAATGTTTAGGGTTCAGGGTTCAGGGTTTAGGGTACAGGGTTTAGGCTTTAGGAGGAATGTGTAGGGTTTAGGGTACCTGAGGACAATGATTTAAGGTATATGACTTGTTAGGGCCAGGGTCCAAGGTTCAGGGCTTGGCGGTAATCCATCATACGTGAGGAGTCACTGGGAAACTTAGTTCGGGATATGGTTTATAGCTTAGGGTCTAGGGTTCAGGGGGTTCAGGGTTAGGGGTAGTTCCTTTGGGTACGTGTTTAAGCGTTTGTTAGGGACTTTAGATGTTTAGGGGTTACGGCCTGTGGCTTTAAATCATACCGCTGGAAGGCAACTTACGCATTTCCATACTGGGGTTTAGGCGAGCAGAGTTTAAAGCTTACAGTAGAAGCCAAAAAGTTGGAAACCCAATAGCCTCAATCCTTAAGAGTAATGTATAGGGAATCCCAGCACTATTTGGCCTTAATCCAGTTTCCAACTTTATGGGGTTTACTGTAGGTTTTCGCCATCTGGAGGTTTAGAGTCCGCTTGTCCAGGTTGACATTGCAGTGCAGGTATTGCGCTTCCGGTGAACAGCGGTTGTCAGAGGGCAGTGTTTCTCAATGCTCGTACGTTCTTCGTGACGCGGACAGCATACACATCAACTAAGATTTCTTCTCTCGCATCTTCGGATTTTCGGGTTGCGAGCTTTGACTTGACCTGGACTACTGCTTCCTAAATTTCCTTGAATTCCTGACCCCACCTACTAAAGCCAAATACCGTGAGCCCTAAACCCTAAATCGCTGAACGCCCCCTAAAACAACTAAATGGTAGGGTGCGCGTTTCTTAGCCAAAAGGCTTAGGTTTGTGTTCTAGGTTCTAAATAAGATAGGCCAAGGGCTTCCATTACCATCGATAACTGTCGATAACACGCGAAAGCCATCCATTATTCTGACTTAAGGAGTTCTCCTTCATTAAACGGTGTTCCACTTTCTGATGGATGTCTCTAGAGGGCTTGCCTGTTGCGGGATCCGTTAGGATGTTGGCTGTCTGCATTTTGGGATGGCTGTGGGTCGTAAGTCATTTTCTAATATGGGGACCTCAACAATTGGAGAGGGTTCCGCGGTATACTCAGGGGTATACTGAGTCAAACTCCAAGGAAACATATGAGTAATTAATCAGTCCAGAGTAGATAGCTCGGACTACGTATTGTTGCACATGGAATCATGCGGTCTTCTATACCTATAAACTATCGTCTCACTGGCCCAAAACCCAAGGGAATAAAAGTTGAAACTTTCAGAATCGACCACCTTATAAGAACCCCAAAAGTTGAAAAGTTGAGTTTACAGCCAATAAGTAGTTACTATGACATGCAACGCCTACTGAAGTGAAGGCCACTTGCAGCAGAGCATCCTTGCAACATCAGCGCCCGCATGCCACTGCGCTGGGCTTCACGCTCCTTCTTTGGCTCAGTTTAAGGATTGAGGGTCCGGCGACTTAATGTAGGAACCTGATTAAGAAACCTTGGGCCTTTATTAGGGTTCCTTATATGAACCCTACTATTTTGGGGGTTATAGGCCCAGGGTTCTTAATCAGGTTCTTCGATGGGCAAAACGCTGCGCGACCGTACCCTAAACTGTAGAATTCGGGAGTGTGGTCCTTATCGGGGACTTTATCCATCACGAGTGCTTTATGTCCCCTCAGCCCACCACTGGATACTTGAGCTCTTGAAATAAGGACCACTGCCACACTGCCACACTGCCACTGCACCACTGCACCGTGGGACTACTACTCCGACTCCTGCTCCTGCTGGGTGTTGCCGCTAGTACTAAAGATAAAACACCCAACAACCTAGTCTAGTTCTTTAGTCTTTGATTTGAAGGTCTGCAGCATGAGTACTCGCCATGTCCTGTCATATTCCCTATACCAGCCTACTGCAACTTATGCCAAAACATACCTTATCCCGATTCCACTTACTAAGGCCCCTGTATAGCACCCTATAAAAGACACAATGAAGAACGTCTTATGGTAGTATAGGGCCCTTGACAACTGTAGCAGGTTTTTGGGTGTACAGAGCTGTATGAATAACACGTACAGGCGCCTTATTAGCCTAAGGAGGGCTTTAGCCCCAGCTGTTCCTGATACACCTGAGCTCCCGACGTCCATGATCTCTGTGCGAGGTCGCACCCCGATCTTTTCCGCCAGGCGCTGGCAGAAGCTAGCAGATCCGGGCCGCCTTTGCTCGAAGGACGGCTTTGAGATTAGTGTTTCCGCAGGGTTTGGTAAGGTTTACAACTTTTGAAAAGATTTTGTAGGTTTTTTGGACACAAGGCCTTGCGGGACTTTGTTGTTGTTTAATCTTTTGGGTTTAGGGTTCAAGTTGCTAAGGTTGGCGGCTTGGTTTTTGGAACGAGTGTTTTCGGGGTTTCATGCGGACTCAGGGCTTCCGAAGGAGCGTTAATTCAAGAAAATTCGTCGGGCTGTTCTATAGGAGATAGATAAACCCTAAGCCCTAAAAGCCCTAAAGAAACACGTCTTGTGGACAAAGGGTTCCTTGTTGTGACGGGGGGTTCATCGGACATGTAGCGAGGGTTCGTGAAGAGCTGTGTGTAATCGTGATTGCGTTTCGTGACATCCCAACCAGACTGGCAATACTGGGTGGCTCCGACGTTAACAAAGTAAAGAGACCTGGCATGGGGTCGAGTGTGTTCTAATTATACTATACTTCTATTTTGGGAGCCCAAAGAAATTCCGTGACTAATTATTCGGTCCCCTTATTGTGCTGGTGACGGCACGAGGCGCATGTGCTGCCCAATCCCAAACCTCTGAGATTCTCCGCGCCGAGCCCCAGCATGCAACCCGAAACTACACCGCCTGAACCGGTGATCTAATGCAGGGGCCTTAATATGGGAGTTTCCGAAAATAGGGGACCCTAATATAGTACCCTAAAAAATAGGATCCCTATCATAAGGACCCCAAATAAGGTACCCCTAATTTTCGGAAACTCTAAACCCTCATAGTAGCCCTTTAGAGGAACCCTTATAGTGCCCTTATAGTAACCCTTTAAAGGAACCCTAAGGTACCCCTTAATGAACTACAGAGTCGGGTTTGGGGCATTTGACTTGTAGAGGCACGGTACTCTGAGCGGGGTATTGCTTCTGAAAATTCATACCGGATCAGGGTACTTAGTAAGTAAGGTTATAATTACCCTAATTGGGGTTATAAGTAATTATAACAACAGTTACCCTATTTATAACCCTACTTACTAAGTCCCATGATCCTCCAAGTACCTCAATTGTTAGCAACCCCTGAAGCCCACCAAGGAGCTGTGTGAAAGCGGGAGGGCGATAGCGGCGCAACATCAGCGACGAAGAGACGACCTCAAGTGCTGTAGCCCATTTCTCATTTCGGTGTCCAGCGGAAGACCCTACATCACTATGCTTCCTGTGCCCTACCAGGATCCACATTCAGTTACCAAGAAGAAGCTAGAACAAAAAGGGCTTCAAGAAATCTGCAGTGAGCGATGATTTTCCGCCTTCTGACCGACCTTACACCCGAGACCTGAAGCCCTACACACACACACACCCAAAGCAGCAAAGCCCAAAAAAAATGCCTAATAGAAGGGCCTTGAAAATAAGAATAGGGGTTTTAGGGCCCATTATACTATAGTTGTGATTAGGCGCCCCCCCCGTGTTTTGGGCTCCTATATTATTACATCTCTAAGCCTAAGCCTCGAGCCCTGAATCCCCAAACTGCGACAGAAACTCGAGACCCAAAGCCCAACACCCTGAAGTGTGTCATGAAACACACGTAAAAGTCCAGGATGTAGGGTTTAGGGTTTAGCGTTTAGAAATCCCTACACCCCGCCAACCCTCCGAGTTTCCGGGCAGACACGGAAGAGAGCGCCATGGCAAATCCAGACCTTTTTCGGTTCACTGGCGATCAGACGGAATGCAGAGTATAGGCAGCAGGGTAATGTAGGAACCTGATTAAGAAACCCTGGGCCTATAACCCCAAAATAGTTGGATTCATAGAAAGAACCCTAACACAGGCCCCAAGGTTTCTTAATCCGGGTTCCTACATTATGACCTTCGGGCTAGTGATCCGGATTTAAGGGTCTTAGGGTTTCCGGTTTCGGGACCAAGGACAAACATGAAATCACATGAAGAAAGTCATCCAAAGTCTTAGTTAAACTTTAAGTTCAAGTGGGGATTAAGTGCAACTCCTTGCCGATACTTCCAAGACTCCTAACTCCAAGCGTGAGTCCTAAACTTAAACCGAAACTCCTAATGCGAAACCCTAAACCGTACTCTGAAATACAAACCCCAAACCCCACCACCCTCGATCTTAATCCCCGCGGGATAGGGTTTAAGGGTCTTGGGGTCGAGAGGTTTAATTAGGGTGAAAGCGCCTTCGGAAGTAAGGCCATGCTTGGACCCTAAACCCTAAACCCTAATTAACCGTTGTCTCCTTGCCTTAGCTACAACTTGAGTTGACAAACCCCATGATGCGTAAAGCCTCCCCAAAACCTAAACCTTGCTTAGTTGTTCACGGGCTTCGCAAGTACATATGTGATATGTAAGGTTGCAATCGACATGTGCGGGTCAATAAATCTTCTAAGCCCTATCTGAAACTCTACCCCCGCTAATTGCCCAAAGCCCAGAGCCTTCTGTGGATGGTCGCAGGGATGTAGTAAGTAAGCAGTATGTATGTGGAGCTATAGTACCCTAAACCCTAAACCCTAAGCCCTAAACCCTGAGCTCTAGGTACTTCAACAAAGATGTCCTCTGACACCCCGAATAAACTCTAGTCCCTGAGCCCTGGTACCGCTAAAGCACCGAAGTGGGTAGTTGTCAAAATTATGGTCCCCTTTTTTGGTACCCTAAATATAATAGGTGCCCTGCCATAATAATAGGGACCCAGAAAGGGGCCATATTTTTGAAAAAATAATAGGTGCCGTATTATGATAGGGACCCAAAAAAGGGGCCATGATTTCGACAACCACCCAAGTCCGAAAACCACCAGTTTCTCCACCGCTCTGACGCCAGGAGCCCGTGCACGAAGGGAGCCAATGGTCTGCCCGTGATGGCCTCATCTTTGATGGTTCAAGGGTACTGGTTCCTGCAAGGGTACTATGCCTTAACCTACCAAACTCTACTTTTTTGTAGGTTCTTATGATAAACCCTAACATGGAATTTATAGGGACCCAACTTTTTTGTAGGTTTTGGGAGGATAAGGTACGGATACGATAATAAGGGTACTTTAGGGAAAGGTTTCGGGACAAAGGGTTCGAAGGTTTGGGGTTCAAGGGCTTTAAGTGTTGACGGCTTTAGGGCTTAGGGCTTTACTTACCTTTGGCTAGTAGGGAATGGAGGAATGGTAGTAATAGTAGTTATAATTCTACCCCATTCCTCCATTCCCTACTAACCCAAGGTAAGTTTAAGGTTTTAGGGCGTAGAGACCGGGGGGGGCCTCTGGGGCTGTGGACACAACATTTCTTAGGGATGAGGAACTCTTGGCGGCTTGGGGCCTGTCTGTATGGGGCCATTTGGGACTTAGAGTTTGGGTTTAGGGCTTCGGGGCTTAGGAGTTTAAAGTTCGGCTTGTCTCATTTAAGGTGAACTTTTGCGGATCACGCAGCATTAGGTCTCAAAGAGATGGTACATGGGCAAGTATAACATGCAAAGGGTCATGGCGTGTATTGCGCTCTCCGTACGGCAGGCCATGCGCGAGCATCAGTGTGGAACATTTCCCCAGCTTCAGCTCGCCGCCAAACCACCGTCTGCTAAGACTTTGGGTGCCGAAACATCACCCTGAGGGTCCATGTACCCAAATAGTATATACTTTGGCAAGTACCTAAGTAGGGACTACTTTGAGGCCAAAGTATATACTAGTTGGGTACATGGACACTTAGGGTCATCGTTCATGCCAGGCCACCATTGGCAGGATGCCAATGGCGGAGACCGAAGGCCCTAATTCCCCCGTGGACGGGGCGACTGCGACGACCTCCGTCTTCTTTGTCCTTACCTTTGGTTAGTGGGGAATGGAGGAATGGGGTAGAATTATAACTACTATTACTACCATTCCTCCATTCCCTACTAACCAAAGGTAGGTGTCAGCGCCTTGAGCGCGAGAAAATCCTCTGCCGTAGCTCTTCTCTGCCTTTTGATCTTGATAGAGTTGAGGGTGAAGGGGGCTTCACGGGCAGGGTTGAAGAGGCGTGCTACAGAAACGCTTCATCCCTCGTTCGCAGAACATATGCTGCCGGTATCGTGTCCAGGCCTATCTGCGTCTTCTCGTAAGCACAACGGGTGCCGTGCTAATCTGTTTTCAGGTCAGTAACTAGAATAACAAGCCCTCACCAATAGTAACAGCTTCTCCAATCTTACCTTTGGTTAGTAGGGAATGGAGGAATGGGGTAGAATTATAACTACTATTACTACCATTCTTCCTATAGATCCCTTTTAATGAACCCTATAGTCCCCTTTAAAGGAACCCTAAATATCCCCTATTACTACCATTCCTCCATTCCCTACTAACCAAAGGTAAGCAATTCGGAGGAGTCTTCCCGATGGTCTTACCTGGTCTTACCTTCGGTTAGTAGGGAATGGAGGAATGGTATCAATAGTAGTTATAATTCTACCCCATTCCTCCCTTCCCTACTAGCCAAAGGTAAGTTAGGAGCTCCATTGCGACCCTCATGTGTGTCAGCGCTTACAGGCCTTAAACTTTGGGTTCAGGATTTCTGTTATTCGGGCCTTTTGATGTCTGCACGAGATCGAGCATCCCCCAGCCTATGTGGGGAGGGTTCAGGATTTAGATGTTTAGGTCTTCGTAGGGTCTGAGTTTCAATTTCGGGAGCCAAGGAGTCACCTAGTCTCACGCATTTTGAAGGAACGTTCCTAGAATGGGGGTTGGTATCAACAACCGAAGTTCATGTGCTCTTTGCCTCTTAATACAGTGCTTAGTAATTAGCTGGGTCCGGGCGGGTGCAAGAACCTAAGGCCCACGATCCACCTCCCAGAAAACCCGAAAGGGCTTTAGGGGGTTTAGGGTCTCGGGGGCTTAAGTGAAGTCAAGGGCAACATGGGCTCTCTCAGCTTCTATTTCGTCCACTCCTGCGTCCTAGGCCGGTATGTAGAGGAACCTTAATGATTGAATAGGGTTCTGGAGTATGTTCTACCACTCCATATTAGGGACTGGAATATGGGAGTTTCCGAAAATAGGGGACCCTAATATAGTACCCTAAATAGCAGGATCCTTATTACAAGCCCCAAAATAAGGTATCCCTAATTTTCGGAAACTCCCAAAACCCTCATAGTAGCCCTTTAGAGGAACCCTTATAGTACCCTTATAGTAACCCTTTAAAGGAACCCTAAGGTACCCCTAATTTTCGGAAATTTCCACATGATTCCAAGCCCGGGCCCTGGGAGCTCAAGTGAATGCCTTCTCATCCCAAGACCTGTAAGATGGGAGCCTTCAGAATCAGAACAGGGCTTAGGGTTTAGGGGTTTAGGGTTTAGGGTTTAGGGGTTTAGGGGGGAGCCTTCATAATCAGAATAGCCTTCATAATCTTACCTTTGGTTAGTAGGGAATGGAGGAATGGTAGTAGTAGTCGTTAGAATTGTACCCCATTCCTTCATTCCCTACTAACCAAAGGTAAGAATAGGACTTCGTGGGTACATCTTTCTACAAGTATTCTTGCAAAAAGGAAGTCCTAAGAAAATCGTATCATGTCACGGTTAATCTAACAAGAATCATAAGTAGGAACTCAACAAGGAATAGTGAATGGTATTGGTATTTAGTAGTTATTCATTCCGACCTCCATAGTATCTCTGTAGATCCACGTTCAGAGGCGAGTGGCGAAGAAAAGGCCCGCCGCCAATGGGATGCCGAGGCAGTTGTAGCCTCTCCGGGCTTCGGCTTCATCTTGCATTCCTACTGAGGGTTTAGGGTTTTAGGGTTTTAGGGCCCATTATACTATAATTAGAATAAGGAACATAAAATAGTATAGGTAATTTTTAAAGCCTTTATAGGACTGACGCTTGCAAACTCCAGTCACCTCATCGCCGAGCATCCCAATCTCTGAGCCCTTCAGCAGTCGACACTTCCCGCAGACCAAGCTCTCCACCTGAATATAAGTGCTGAACTATATAACCTTAAACCCTAAACCCGAAACGCCATGAAACTCCATATTTAGCAGCCCAAACCTATTCCAATCATCGGGGGGGCCTCAAGAGGTGGGATAAACGCAGGTAGGATTCAGGATCCCTTATGCAAGCGCTCTGAATTCAGAACTTTTCTCACCTACCTTGATCCCACCCTAAACCCGAAACCCTAACTAAACCCCTAAGCCCTTGTGAACCCTATCCCACCCTTGGAGCTCTTTGAAACACATCAAGCGCCTTGTTAAGCCCTCCGGTCCCATCCCTGAAGCCGCTGGCGCCAAATTCCAAACTTCTCACCTTTGGTTAGTAGGGAATGGAGGAATGGGGTACAATTATAACTACTATTACTACCATTTCTCCATTCCCTACTAACCAAAGGTAAGACTTAGAGGGCTATGGCTTCAGGCTTTAGGGCTTCTTTCGGACTTCAGGCCTTTGGGGTTTAAGGAGTCTTTTGGGTTTAAACCCCTAAACCCCCCAAACCCCCACAACCCTAAAACTTACCTTTGGTTAGTAGGGAATGGAGGAATGGTAGTAATAGTAGTTGTAATTGTGCCCCATTCCTCCATTCCCTACTAACCAAAGGTAAGCAAACCCTAAACCCTCGACGCTCTGAGTGGTTTAAAGCTTTAGGGCTTCAGGGCTTTAGGCTTTCAGGTTTTCAGGGTTTAGGGTTTCACGATTTCGGGGTTTAGGGCTGTAGGGTTCAGATGCACCTTTAACTACAGAATCCCAGTTCATTCAGGGTTTACGGCTTTAGGGTTTCAGGGTCCCGGCGCCTAAGGAGAAGAGGAAGTTGAGTTGAATTCGGCGGAAGATGGCGCTGGAGAGGTGCAAGGCCGTGACGACATCCTTGGGCGCTTTCGGGTTTGCGATTTGGGCTTACATAGTGCATTATGGTAAATGCTGCTGCCGTAGTAAATTCCAGTGTATTGTTGGTACTGCCCCTACCCTGTAACAGTCTTGATTAGGGGTCTTAATAAGAGCTATTAATTACAATGTGAACATTATCCAACTGTTACAGAGTGGGTACAGTATCCAAAGTATACTCTATAAAAGTGCATTATAGTATATTGTATTACAGTAGATCACAGTATATCATAATACAATATCTGGTATTCTCGTAGAATACATTATCCGCTAGAGGCTTTGTAAGGTGATTTTTTGGTCTTCCTGCGGTCTTAGCCTGGGGGTTTATGTTACTACATCATGCGTACAATCTAGGCTAGTAGAAGGCTTGGTAGGGCTTAGGGAATCTTGGGTGTTGCAGGGTTCAGAGGATTATTGCAGGGTCCTATGGGCTTGTATATAGGTCTTGTAGGATGAAAGAAGGATGAAAGAGGGGTCGGGGTTTACGCACAAAGAACAAGCGGGTTTGCCATGTAAAGGCCTTCATGCGAGGCTTTCCAAAAACCTGCTTGGTGAAACGATATTGTCTTATTCGATCCGTGGGTCCCCTACCCTAAACCCGAAACCCTATACCCTCGACTTGAAACTGTTGGCACCCAGATGACTTTTAAGCTGTGTCGAGTAGGAGGATACTTGTAACACACATGCACACCCAAGTAGTTGCAAGACTTCGGTGAACTAAGAATCCCTAACCCCCCACACCCCTAAACTAAGCCCTAAACCCTAATCCTAAACATCGCCCCTACACCACCACACCGGAAGCCTGCACACTCTTAACTAATGGGGAGTTTCCGAAAATTAGCGGTACCTTGTTTTGGGGTCCTTATAATAAGGATCCTACTATTTAGGGTACTATATTAGGGTCCCCTATTTCGGAAACTCCAATTTAATTAACTAACTAACCAACCAACTAAGATCAAACCAAGACTAAGCCTTTGCAACCCCATTGCCTCAACCCTCCAAGACTAAAAACATCCTTAAACATCCTTCTGCCTCCCCTAAACCCAAGGCTATAGGGGGCTTAAATATGAGAAATGGTTTTGGGACATATGATCGTAAGTCTGCACTGGGCAGCCCCGAAGAAGAGTAGTGTTTATAATTCAGGCCTCTTTATCACCTGGAACCCCCGCACACCTTAAGCCCGATCTTCAGATCCCAGACCCTCGGGAGGATCTGGGAAGCAGATTACAGCATATGCATTAGGGCTTCAGGGTGTTAGGCTTTAGGGGGTTTTAAGACTTTGAGCCTAGGTTCGCATCCCTTTGATGGCTCCCCATTTGGGTGTAAAGGCTACAAGTTACCGGGGTCTAATTATTTGCTAAACTCCTCCCGCAGGCCGGATTCCTACTGGACTTTCCCCTAGGGTTTTCGCAAAGTGGTGTAGGGTTTAAGATTTAATCAGGGCTTAGCGTTAAGGGTACATGAAAACGCCAACTCCGCTAACCCAAGCTGGAATCCTTTTAAGAACCCTCTCGAAACTCCAAGCGCACACCAAAGCCTGGACATGCCACTATAAAACCATCCCCATAAGACATTATACAATCCTAGCAAAAACACATTTTAAAAACCCTAAGCAAGCCCTGCTATAAACCTCTAGCAGCTATCTAAAACATCCTGCAACAACTCTGAGTCAGGTAACCATGCAGAGCCCATCAAACCCTTAAGGGATCTATGAGGGTTCCTGAAAAGGGGACCTATTATAGAACAGTATAGCCTTTCAAGGGGACCGTATTATAGAACCCTATAATACCCTTAAAGTGCGTGCGAGAGGGTCAGAGAGGCGGCTCTTCACTAAGACCATGTCAGCCGCCTGGTTCGCAGAAACACCAAAACCACGTAAGAAATAGGGCGCTTTATAGAAGTTTACAGGGCTTTATACGGTTCCAAATAGGAGGGTTTCATAAGCCCTTCATTGAGAAGTCACTATCTGAAAACCGTACTCAGAAACCCTCAATTGCTGGGCTTTGAAGTAACCAGGGGAAAAAAGTATAGACTTGTATTTCATAATTGGTTCCCTTCAAGTACCAGGTCCCCAAAAAGTATTAAAGTATGGTACTCCAAAGCACAGATTATGTAAGCTACCTTGCTCCGCGGAGTCCTGTTCTCGGGGCAATAGAACCTGCTGTGTAAGTTCCTTATGTAGTTGCTTTTCGGTGTAAATGTTTAGGGCTACAGTAGAAGCCAAAAAGTTGGAAACCGAATAGCCTCAAACCTTAAGAGAATTGTATAGGGAATCCCAGCACTATTTGGCCTTAACCCGGTTTCCAACTTTATGGGGCTTGCTGTAGAGCTTCTGTTCTCCTGTTCAGTGGATGTTCAATTCATCAGGGTGGGCTCAATTGATGCTTATTGGCTGTATGAACCTTGTTCTTAGTCTTAATGCTAGGATGCGTCCATCATTCTGTCTTCCGCCGAAATGACCGGCCGTGACCTGTTCGAGGCCAAGGTCTCAGATTCGAAGCCCGTGGCTGACCCAAGCACTTCGTCGACTGATCCGGGTTGATGGACTCCAAAGTGTGCAGGCCTGAGGCCGGCCCGGCCGGCAGCTCTCCTTTTTTAAAGGTCCCCTGCTTGGGATCATGTGGCATGACGCCGATCACACTTCCAACCTCTTCGAACAGCTGTCTGTTGAGAGCCTATAGTAAGAACTCTGAAGGAAAGCCAAACTGTTAAGGTCCGAAGGTCCTAGCCAAAACCCACACAGGATGCATCGCTTTTGTACGGTTGGCGCTTTCAGAGGTCAGGATTTAGGTTTCGGCTTTCGGGGTTGAAGATTTGGGTTAGGACATACATTCTGGTTTTCGGCTGTCGGTTTGGAGTTTAGGGCGTTTAGGGTTCAAGGTTTCAGGTCGGGTTTAGGGTTACGGCATTAGGGCTCAGGTAGGGTAGCATACCCCAAGACCCTATTCTTTTGTGAAGGACCTTCTGTGAGCTACCAAGTTCCTGACCTGCTCAATACGGCTCAAGCGAATCCGGGTGGGGTTCCTAACGCGGAGGCAAGGCCCGCACTCTGCGCTTAGAGGGGTCCACCCAAGCGGACATTCGGGACCCACCCCTGCCTGCACCAAACTTATCATAGCAAAAGTAGGGGCATCAATGCTTAGAGTAGGATAGAACAGGGCTTTGGGCCGTATCATGATATGCTCATATTAAGGATCCCTGAGGAATAGTATTACTAGTTGTTCTAGCTTCTATATTCTCCCCCGGCACAGATTTACGATGTAAACTTTCTTGGATGTCCCAGCAAAACACCCAAAGACTCCGAAACCGCTAGGTTAAATGCCACTTTGAGTCATATACCTTGTTTTAACTAAACATGGGTCCTTGCTTGGAAAGTCGGTGGACTGGGTAAGTGGGTAATATGTAATTAAAGTTATAAGTGCACTAAGTGAGATCCATGTTTTTAATTGGGTTATGGTAATTAGAAGTATATCAAATAACTACTTACTAAGTCTCCGGGCCCTCCAAGTAGTATGATTTCAAGGTATATCACCAGGTTCACAATGTAAGAAACCTGGATCTCGCGGTAGACTAAGCTGAACTGCTACCCTAAGCCACAAACCCCCAAAACCCTAAGACCGCAAAACCGTGAGACCCTGAAGCCCTAAACCCTGGAACCTAAAGCTCTAAAACCTAACCCTGAAACCTTAAAGGAACCCTTAAAGTAACTCCTAAAGCTCTAAGGAAGCCTCAATTAAACGCGCCCTTAAACCCCCAAACTCGGACAGCCTCCATGGCAATCTCCGCGCCCGCCCCAATGGCAATCCCGAGATCGGCCTCCGACAGTCGCCGACAGGAACCAAAAAGTTCCGTATAGGGCTTAGAGTTTATACCTGGAACCCTAAAGCCCCAAACCCTAAACCCTCCAACCCCGAAGCCCTAAAGCTCTAAACCCTAAACTCCTAAACCTAGACCCTAAAGCCCTAAACCTAAATTTTAAAACCCTAAAAACCAAAACTCAGAACGCTAAAGCCCTAAAGCTCTAAACTCGAAGGCCCTAAAACTTAAAACCCTAACACCCTAAAGCTCCAAACCCTAAACTGTCTAACCCCAAAGCCCTAAAGCCCTGAAACCCAAAACCCTGCAACCCTATGACTAACCTAAACCCTAAAACCCTAAAGCCCTAAACCCTAAACCGAAACCTTAAAACCCCAAGACGCCAAAGCCCTAAAGCCCCAAATGTCTTGACTGTCGGAGACCCCCTTGTCCTGGGCCAATGCCGGGGCGTCGTTGACGCCATCACCGACCATTGCCTTGAGCCGCAACAGGGCTCAGGTCTTATGTACTCATTTAGTCCAGACTTTGGCCTTAAAGTAGTCCCTATATAGGTACTTCGGGGCCAAAGTAAATACAAATAGATATATGTATATATATATATATATATACATACTATTCGGCCACATGGACCCTTAGGGACAGGGCTTAGGGTCCTTGTTTTCTTTTGTACGGTCTGTTAAGGGTTTAGGGTCGTTGATGTTTCTGTATGGTTCAGCTTATAATTAGGGCTCAGAAATGGGAGTTTCCGAAAACAGGGGACCCTAATATAGTACCCTAAATAGCAGGATCCTTAAAAGGACACAAGATAAGGTACCCCTAATTTTCGGAAACTCCCAACTTAAATAGCAGGATCCTTAAAAGGACCCAAGATAAGGTACCCCTAATGAAACTCCCAACTTAGGGTTCTTGTTTCATTTCGTAGGGTGTGTTGTTAATAGGTTTAGGGTGTTTGGTTCGGGATTGAGAGTTCAGGGTTTAGGGGTTACGGCTTTTCGGGTTTAGGGCTGATTGCTTCTATAGGGTTTAGGGTTTAGGGTTCAGGTTTAGGGTTTAGGGGAGTTTTCGGTTAAGGGGTTACGGCTTTTCGGGCTTGGGGGTTTAGGGGTTCAAGGGGCCTTTGGGTTTAGGGGTTTAGGGGTTTAAGGGCTTTTGGGTTTAGGGTTTAGGTGGTTCATGCCTCAAACCCCTGAAAACATACAAAAACCGTGGTTTTTTCAGCCACGTGATCGTAGGATACATCTTTTCCGGCTTCTGTCTTTTTGCGATCCTGTAAAGGGGTCTGGGTTTATGGCTGCCACAGAGTACCCTTCTGTAGCATGACTTGTTGGTTCCTCTCGGGATTCTGGGTGCAAAAGGAACCCCCCAAAAAGAGAGGCCTAAACAGTTCTCCCAGCATTTCGAAAACCAGAAGCCGACTCCAGTCTAAAAACTTGGTTTGGGGTTTTACTTACCTTTGGTTAGTAGGGAATGGAGGAATGGGGTACAATTATAACTACTATTACTACCATTCCTCTATTCCCTACTAACCAAAGGTAAGTTGGGGCCTTTCGGGTTCAGGGCTTTATCCGTAGTGTGGGCCACTTCCAGTCTTGTCGGAGACGCCCCAAACCCAAAGGGTCTACGGAACTGCTGCAGACGGGCAGCCCTATAGTAATGCAAAGAATTCTTCAGGCTTGCGGGCTCCAAAGATGAACCCAAAGCTCTGCAATACATGGGGGTTTCCGAATAGTACCCTAAATAGTAGGATCCCTATTATAAGGACTCCTAAATAAGGTACCCCTAATTTTCGGAAACTCCCACATCTTAATGACATTCTTGTAACGTGGTCTGGATGCGTAGCAGCATGGGACCACACATGCTACCCTGCAAGAACGTGCCATACACATCAACACCACAATGAGGAAATGATACGTTGGTCCAAGCATTCAACTTCGTTAAACAACAGCTAGGCGCCGATCGGGGCAATATATTATTTAGAACAACCCAGAGGAATAAGCAACATCATCACAGAACATACACCAAAGCCATACATTCCCAAGACCTTTCAGGACACACACGCACACACCCTAAACCCAGGGCCCTAAACACTAAACCCTAAACTGAAAAACCTGAATCCAGACCCCAATGCCTCCCCGACCACGCCCGGAAGATACGTTCAATTCCCAGAGCCCCGGGAGGATCCAAAAAGTACATCCCCTTAAGGGAGGGTTTCCATAAAATACTCTTTAGTAGTGTGAGGTCCCAAATTAGGGGATCTACTTATAAGATCCTCGCGGGGTATTTTGGGCTGGGCTTTGAATATGGCTGGCCAGCGTAGCAATAACCGTAACAAAATACAGGTAGACAGCAAAACAAAATCCCTAAACGTCATGAACCCCAAACTCCAACCCAAAACTTTGAATGACCCTCAAGCCCCAACCCCGAACCCCCAAACACTGAACCCTCAACACTGAACCCCATAACCGAAGACAACCTAAGTCCGAAAACAAGGCACCCTGAACTCCGTTCCCCTTTGAAGGTAAGCAATACATACATGAACTTGTTGGAGATCCCTACATAGGCAACCATATCCAAAAAAAGAGTTCTTAAAATTTAAAAGTGTTCATTACGTAGCTTGCCCCGCAAGAATACCTCCAATTCCCGCGCCACGGTGCTACAAACCTCCGGCCCTCCTCCGTAGGCCGCACCTGCTGCGGCAGTGCGGCAGTTTATGGCGCTTACAGGGCCTATTGTGGTAAGGGCCATCATGGGCTAGCTACTTTTGCAGACCTCTACCTAGACCCCGGAGGATCTAACAAGTAGATCCCTGAAGGGGGTTCCTATGAAGTACCAAAACGAAAACCTGAAGCCCGAATACCCGCATTGTCTGCAGATCGGAGAAGGAGTTGTTGACTTCTCTTCCTGAAGTAGCACTATGGGGTCCTTCGATCACTTGTTTACGTTTAAGGAACCGTAAAGAATCGTACTACAAGTAACACGCTACTATTCAAGCCCCTAAACCATAAGACTCCGTCGAAACCTGTATAAACAACCTCTATAACCCCGTAGAATAACCTCCATAATAAGGCCCTGAAAATTACCACGAGCCCCTTTCGAAACATCCATTAGACTCCATATCCATGAGACTCCGTAAAGCCCTTATAAGGCAGGCCCTGAGAAACCTTCATAGGGCCCTTAGAAATCTGCACAAAAAAAGTATATGGAAGCCTGAATAACTGGATACAACAAGTAGTGGCATTCCTGACGGTTCCTTGTGAAAAGGATACGAAAAATGAAGCCCAAAAGCTTCATCACGCCCTCAATAAATCCAAAACCCAAGACCTGCACAAGACCAGACCAAACCCAAAACTCTACTTGGAGGGGCAGGGGACTTAGTAAGTAGTTTATAAGTAGAGTTTTAAGTACCCTACATGGAGTTACCCCAATTATAACCCTACTTATAAACGACTTACTAAGTCCCCTGCCCCTCCAAGTAAACCGGTCCTCCAAAAAAATCGGTGCTCGCCGGCCTCCCTACCCCGGAAGCAGCCGGCGCGCGCTGCAGAGGCCTGCGGCCTTTCCGAGCCACGATTCTTCTTACGATCTAGGGGCTTCGCTACTTAACCCTAAACCCTAAATCCTTTAAGTGGCTTCTTTAAAAAGTGACCTTTTAGGGTTTCTATAATCAGGGTTTAGTATTCTTCTTGCGATCTGGGGGCTTTAATACTTGTCCTTTAACAGTTTTCTAAGAAACTGGTCTTTAAGGGTTTCTATAATCAGACTGTTCTGGAGCGCTTTAGTATTGGGGCCTTGTTATTTCGACAAGAGTCTTTGTGGCTTGTTATACTGTAAGTGTACAAGGACTATAACGGGAAACTGTTATTAATTGTTCAGACCTCTATGGTAGTTTCTGTCGCTAAAACCTTGGGTTTAGGCTTCGGTTTACAGTTTAGGTTTCTGGGTTAGGGTTTCGGGGAGCAACACAGAGCTCCGGAACTCATGGACTTGGGGCCAGGACCTGACCCGGGTCTTAGAAAGCATGAAATACAACGGCTTGCAAAGTTCTTAAACCTGAACCCAAACCCCGGGAGCAAACCCTAAGCCCTAAACCCAATGTACCCTCAACCCCAAACCCAAAGCCTCAAATCCTATTCCCCTTGCCTCTCCAACCCTAACCTCTTCACCAGATCTTGGTATCCTGCTCGGAGGATCATGGGACTTAGAAAGTCAGGGTGCGAGTACGGTAGTAAGGGCGAATTATATGTAATCATAGCTATAGTCACCTTACTTATACTTACAATCCTCACTACTAAGTCTCATGATCCTCCAACTTGGAGCCAAAAACCCGCCAGTATGGAACCCATATAATATAGATTTCTTAGAGGCGCCTTTTAAAGAGCCCTTTTTCCGGAACCCTGTCACCCTGGTCACTCAGTCCCATGATCCTCCAAGTAGGGATGGTGTTCCCAGATCCTCAGAGGGGCTTGGGAATCCGAGGATGCTCAAACCCTAGCTCTTTTAACCTCCTCAGTCCTAAACCCGAGGCCCTTAACGCGGGTTCCTTAAAAAGGGTGCTATAAGGGTTCCTTTGAGGGGCCCTTGCACCCGGGAAGTAAGATTCTCAAGCTTATGTCGCTGTTTCTGGGCCCCAGAATCAGGAAGCTCCTGACGCCTAAACCCCTATCCTGAACCCTACACCGCTAAGCCCCTGGTCCCTGAAACCCTCAAGCCCTCAAACCCTAAACCCAGAATCCATAAACCCTAAACCCCGGCCTTTGTTGCAGTTCTTTCACTTTCTCCGCCTTCCCCGAGGGGAGGACTCCAGCAACGACGTTCCTGAGCTGACGAATGCGTAGAGGATTGCGGGACTTAGTAACTAGGGTTATAGGGTTCCTTTAAGGAATCTATATGGGTTCTATAAGAGGGGGGTTAGGAGAGGATCGTGGGACTTAGTAACTAGAGTTTTAGGGTTCCTTTGGGTTCTAGAAGAGAGGTTTTGGGGCTACTTTGTGACTTAGTACCCAGGGTTATAAGTAGGGTAACTATGGTTATCCTCCAAGCAGGGCTACTAAAGTCAGTACGTCACACAAAAGGGCAGAATGAGTCCACTGGGGCCCTAGTTAGCGATTATTTGGAAGGAAATGGTACGGGGGTTTCAGCACGGACGGAGGAAATGGGCTCTTCTCTGAACTTCTAAACTAGAGAGTGATGTATATGGTTTTTGGGAGTTTCCGAATATAGGGGACCCCAATATAGTACCCTAAATAGTTGGATCCTTATTATAAGGACACCAAAATAAGGTCGACAAGAACCCAAAACGTTTAAAGGTTACCTTAACCCGGAATAACCTACCTTTTTAGGGACTTATACCAGGAAACCATAATAAGGAACCCTTCAAAGGTTGGGTATTGGGGATCTAAGCAGAGTAGAAGGATCACCCCAGAGGTAGGCTTCTGCACATTACGGGCCTCACGCATTTTGGGAGAGTTTCCGAAAATAGGGGACCCTAAGATGGTACCCTAAATACTAGGATCCGTTTATAAGGACCCCAAAATGAGGTACCCCTAATTTTTTTAAACTCCCTTGTCGCAAGTAAAGGCCTGTTGACCAATGGCCTCCGTCATATCCCCATGATAGGAAGCACCGCCGGCAATATCTACCTTGAGGGGGAGCCCAGTTGAGACGAGCTATATCAAATCCTATAGCATATGGTCCTTATATCTATATGTACATACGCAACATGTAGACACGTCCACGCGCATACACAGAGACGGAGAAATTGAAAAGCTCGAGAGCCAAAGAAACCTAAACCGAAGCTTGAATCCCCAAAGTAATACTTCTGGCCAGCAGCTCCGGTGGAAAACCCACTCGCCGGGCGATAGCTGCCGCAGTGCATGCGTTGTCACCCGTCAGCATGAACACCTGCAAGTGCTTGGGGTTTAGGGTTTAGGAGGGTCTTGCCGCACTCTATCTAGACCTTTCGCCAGGTCCTTCACAAGGGTGGGCTTTGTTTAGGATTCGCGCAGTACTGCCGATTAGAAGTGTTGTGTGGATGAAGACGCAACTGCAGCAGAAACAAAAATAGAAGTAGAAGTAGCAGTCGTCGCAGTAGCAGTGGTAGGAGTAGTCGTCGTCGTAGTGGTACTAGTAGCATTAGAATTAGTAGTAGCAGCAGCAGGCGGCAGAGGAAGTAAGAGAAGAACAGGAGGATGGCAAATGCAACGGTAGTCCAAAATCCCCAGTCCATAAGCCCACGTGGTAGAGGACATGAACAACAAAACTGCACACGGTCTAAGCTTTAAAAGCTGCAATAGCATGGCATACGTCGTCCTTATTACGGAATGACAGAATTGGGGACCTGCCCAGTGAGCCGGATTTAGACAACACTCTAGGGTTTAGGGTTTAGAGTTTGGGGTCCAGGGTTTCGTGCAAACGCAAGCGGCTGTGGCCTGCAGGACCCCCCCCCCCCCCCCCGAACCCCCCCCCCACAGCTACATAGCAACCATCCATTAACGAAACAAAACTAACGAACAAAACCACACACTATCCCATCCACCAACTACACNCCCCCCCCCCCCCGCCCGGAACACACACTCCAAGTGTTACATGTAATGCTTGCATTACGGAACAACGCTAAAGGTCTAACACCTAACTCTTCGACCCCACCTCCCCACGACCCTGCCCGGGAATATCTGAAAACTCTGAACACACAAAACCCCCAAACCCTTCTGATCACAAAATTAACAGTAGTAACACCGATCATAATGAATACGAAGAGATACTATAGCTTAGTTGCCGAGTTCATATGCCCAGAGAAGGCCAAACTTTTATCCTCCAAAGCTTAAAGTGTACTAATTCAGCTACAATACTAAGAAAAGAAATAAGAACCCAGAGCTCTGAAGCCTCACGTCCCATGCGCTGAAGAGCTTGGATTGTCTGTGGAGCCTGGCGGATTCTGAACAAAGGTCTAGGGTTTGGCGTCTAGGGGTTAGGGTTTAGGGGTTGCTCTACAACCCCCACCTCAAATTTTTAAGGGCTTAAGCGTGCGACAGACGGGCTGACATGCTTTTGCGTTGTCTGTTTTGGGTTTAGGTTGGGGTTGAATGGCTAAGGGATTGAGATGCAGCTCAAAAGTAGTGTGTACTTACCTGTTCCTATCGGGACAAGCATGGTCGTTATTAGCGGACTTGTTTCCTGTGAAATGCTTCGAATCAAACCGAGTTGCGGCCTTCAAATATCGGGAATAAACCCTGAACCCGAATACAGGGGCATCAGCAACTAAGAAATAGGGCCCTCCGCGGACGAACCCTAAGTTTTAGACACTGTCCCAATCCTAATCCTAAACCCGTCCGAAAGCGGGAGCCCATGAGTAGCATGGCACTATCTACGCTGAAATTAACGAAGGGAGTCGACACGTCCAGTAACTCAGTGAGCATTGGGATCTTGTAACTTACTGTAAAACCCAAAAAACTTGAAAACCCCATAAACCATGAACGCTGAAACAATCTCTCCGGGTGTCCTTCGGTTGATGGACAAAATTTTGCATGACCCTAAGGACCCTAAACTATCGGAAATATGGTATATTCCTTATAATGGGTAATGCAGGATTTTGTCCATCAACCCTAAACCCTAAATCCCTAAACCCTAAACCCCTAAACCCCTAAACCCTAAACCCTAAATCCCTAAACCCCAAACCCTAAACCCTAAACCCCAAACCCTAAACCCCTAAACCCTAATCCCTATGTTACCTAACTATGAACAGTTTCAAGAGGTCGGGTTTCCGCCTCCAGCTTCACCGTGTCCGCCAGGGCGACCAGGAGTGCCAGCACCTGTCTGGTGCTTAGTAGGGAATGGGGGGGACTTAATACTTAGAATAGGGCTAGGGTTCCTTTAAAGGGGTCTATAAGGGTTCTATAAGGGATCTATATAGGGGTGCTTAGTAGGGAATGGGGGAATGGGTTATGGGGACTATTATGGGGGATTATAATATAGGGACTACTATAGGGATCCATTCCCGCATTCCCTACTAAGAACCAGACAGCCTGTTGCTTCAGAGGGCTTCGGGTTTAGGACCAGGGTGAAGGGTTTTCAACAAGGTTTTTCAGATTTGTCGCCGAGATCATATAGGAGTTGATAGCTTTTAGTTTGTTTGTGTGGGTAGTTTCAGAGTACACTAACATGTCTAAGCTCCAATTCATGACATCAGAGTGGACGAGAAAATCTCTTTCAGATTGAAGATTTAAGGTGTTTAGGGTGTGGTGCGGCCGTTCAGGGTTTAGGGTTTTGGTTTAGGGTGGCTAGCATTCCAAGCCAGCTCGAGCCGCATGCTCTGCAGCCGTGGCATTGAAGTAGTCACCCAGAATCTGCAGCTCCTATTGCCGTCCTACACCGTACACTAGGCGCTACTGTCATTCGGTAGGAGCCCCGTTGTCATGAACAGGTATGCCAGAAGCTGCTCCCGAGTGCACCGGTGAAGCTTCACGAAGTCAGCGGCTTTGGTGCCAAGCGCGTTAACCACTCCGTCATGTGGTTGTTCTGACGTGCAGAAAGCAGGGTCAATATCGGATGCACAAGATGCGCCTGCACGGCAAAACGCAGAATAGGGGCCTTAGCAATTTCATTCGGGTGTTGCGGCATTTGTAATGCAGCTGTATAAAGGAGCCCTAGTCATTTGGGCCGCATAGACCCGTCAAGCGGCTGGTACAGGCTGGATGCTTGCTTGCCAAGAATTTCCTTTCGGGGTGGTTTAGGTTTAGGCTTCTGTTTTGGATCGCCTCTCGCCAACGTGCTTCAGGTTTAAGGTTCAGGGATTAGGGACTGGAGTTCGGGGGTTAGGCTTGAAGGTTTAGCAATTACGGTTTAGGGTTCGCGGATTATGGGGTTCAGAAGGCGACAGGTGCTTTCTGAGACAGTTGGGCTGGGGACTCCCTCCTACAAACCCTGCTATGATTACACTGACACCTACTACAAACTCATTTGCAAAACCCCTCTCCCCAAACTCTTCCGATTGAAAAATCCAAAGCCTTCCAACAAGCTTTCCAGAACCCTTACAATAATCCCTAGTACAACCTTTTGGCTTGCTACGAGGTTTGGCTGGGACCGGTACCCCATCCACGGCCACAAAGACAACGGTCTTGCCATCCTCCTGTCACAGGGCTCACAGGGTTCTTCATATTCAGCTAGGCTCTTTAGGGCTTTCTTAGGCTTTAGATCGGCTTCCTCAATGGTATCTTTGGGTTCAGACGAGCTTCTTTAACTTATCGGATTTTCGGAAAACAAGGGACCAGGATATCGGCCCTACGATTCCTGATTGTGAAGAAGCCGAGACAAGCTGAATAAGGTAACGGTGACACTTATAGGGAACCCTAAAACCTAAACCTAGTTGCCAAGTTGCACCTGCAAACTGGGGATTCGTTCTTCCTACTGTGCAGATCCAAACTGAAACAGGAGAGCGGTACTGCTTTGGAAAGAACTAAATGGTCATGTAAAGCTCTCAAAACTCCCCATAGCCCTATCAACTCCAACAAACACACCTCAACAGAAAAAACACTATAACATATCGTACAACCCTGGACACCTTTCATACACGAAATCTGGAGTCCTTGTACACACCGCCAGAACTCATCAGAACATCCTGCGTAAAACTCTATAGCACTGTTGCTGGACCACGTTAAACCCTCCTCCGCTTTGGCGCCTCAAGTTCGGCCCTCAGCGTCCCGAGTCGCTCAGCGCTCTCTGCACGAACGCCGTTGGCCTTGCATCTTTTCGGGGTTCCTAAGTATGATCTCATAATTTAAGCCTGTAGGGTTTTAGGGCTGGGCTATAGGTTTTACGGCATAGGGCTCCACAAGGGCTTTGATTGGGGCCAAACGGAGCCTCAAAGACGTTAAAGTTTGGGATTCCTTCAGACGATCTGGACTATAGGAAACTTGGCTTTCAGGATCCTATAGGGGTTCTAAAGTCCACGAATAAAGGCAAACCCGAATCCTAATCGCCACAAGTACTTGGGGTTTGGGGGTCTGGGGTACAGCATTTCAAGGCAGATTGCAAGGAACAGAAACGTTTGGGCCAAGTATTTTACTATGACAAATCTGGAAAGGCTGGAAGGGGACAATGACAACATTTAAGGGCTTAGGGGCTTAAGGTTTAGGGTTCCTGTGTAGCTGTACTGCTTCGGGTAGAGGAGGTGTGCACTGTGCACTGCCCTGTGACTGAGTCGGGATTATGAGATGAACGAGTGTTACTTGTTGAGCTCTACTCCGCTTGCAAGCTCCCAAAACCCTAAACCCCCCTTAAAGAGGAACAAGGTATAAACGTTCTTATAGAGATGGGAAGTGAGGGTACTTTGTAATACACGGCCCCGAAGAGCATGAACTTGCTGTTGGAGTATGCTTTAGAATGACTAAAATAAGGCACCCCAAGGAAAAACCAGGTTTTCTTCTGCCTTCTACTTGGAGGATCATTGGATTTAGTAAGTAATGTTATTATAAGTACCTTAATTGGGCAAAAACTAACTATTACTGTTGTTACCTCATATATAACCCTAGTTGCTAAGTCCCACGATCCTCCAAGTACTCTCTTCTTCAATAACCGGGGCCAAAAAAGTTTAAACTTTCTAAGATGGACCAAATAAATAAGGCCAAAAAGTTTAAAGTTCCCCCAATGGCTATCTAAGAGTATAGTGAAGCTGACAATCTGTGAAGCTCGCAGGGTTGAAACTGCGGGATCGGAATCCGTCGGCATTTTGAGCTCTGGGCCTATGGTTCTTGAGCTTCCGGGCTGCTAGGGCCCTTTATACTAGGGATCCAGAAACCTGCTTTTTAGGGGTTCTACCCGACAGAAAGTAGAGTTTGGGAATACATGCAGAGTTTTGGGACTTTGCAATGCGGCGGTTAAAGATTTGGAGCGTGCATATATATATATATATATATATATGTAGATATATAGGTATAGTAGTAGTAGTAGTAGCAGCAGGGTTTTGTAGTAGTAGTAGTAGTAGTAGTCGTAGTAGTAGTAGTAGTAGTAAGTAGTAGTAGGCTGCTCCAACACCCAGACCCCAAGTCCTCGAAAACACTTCACGGAAGGGCCTGATCTTATTCCGCTGGCTTCCCTCATCCAAAACCGCTGGGTGTCCTGGTGTAAGTTCGTGGCCTACTTACTACTACTACTACTACTACTACTACTACTCAGACCCTAAACTCGACTTTAAAGCAGCCTCAGGCTCTGCGGAGCCTCCATCCAGGCCATGTTGCCGATGAGCACTTGGTGCTCAAGCACAGAGGCCTCGAGTCACTGGCATAATATGGGGGCCTAAATGATGACCTATCCTATTTTTTGGGGGGCTCCTTATTATAGTTATAGTATAATATACACCAAAACCCTATTCTAATGATTGGTGACCGCCCCTATATTACCTGCTCCCGCTGCTTTTCTGAAGAGCTTCGGGTTGGCTGCAAGCTTGAGAGCGACGGTGCATCTAATCCAAACACATTGGGAATCCGCGGGCCTTAAAGTAAGGGTTCCATTAAGGTTCCTTTAAGGGATTAGGGTTTAAGGTTTCAGTTACCATGATAGGGATCTTTAGATAATATGGTTTCCTTATTATAGTAACTTATAGTAGAAGCCCAAAAGTTGGAAACCCAGTAGCCTCAAGGGGAATCCCAGCACTATTTGGCCTTAATCCGGTTTCCAACTTTATGGGGTTTACTATAGGTCTGGGGCGGCCAACGAGTGCTCTTCGACCTCCTGCAGTACCAACTTGTGCCAGAGGGTCGATACATGATACCATGATGGAATTGGGGCACAAAAGTCCATCCCTCGTATGGCTTTGGGGATCTGATTCCATAAACGTAGTACATACTTACTACCCCAATAAGCCACACAAATAAAAGGGTAAACTTTCCGATGCCTACTAAACTATAAGAACCCAAAAAGATGAAAGGTTGGGTATTGGGGGTCCAAGAGTATATAGGGAAGACCCTCTAGGTTCTTTGGAACGGTGAACTCTGGAGCTTGGTTGGCTTTCGGCGAGAAGGCTGCTTGCAACGCAGAAACCTATCTCAAATGCAGTAATATCGGGACCTTAATAATTAGAATAGGGTTTTGGGGTATATTGTATTATAGTTATAATAAGGAGCCCCCAAAATAGTATAGGTAATAATTAAGGCCCCTATAGTACACGACGTGGTTTTCTTCTAACAGAAGCTCAAAAGCCAAACCCCTATAACCATCCAAAAGACTCTTAGTGTCATGAGCAGGCCACATTAATGACTACACGAACCTATAACTACCTAGACGCCGACCCTATGGTATACTTCAGAACTGGATCGACACCTTCTCTCTCTATACTATACGTATGTATTCATCTGTACTATACTATACTGTCTAGACATACCATATATATATATACCTACATACGTTCACTTATCTCCTTCTGTACTGGCTGGTTTATATGCAGCATAAGTACTTATATCAGAAATTATGCATACAAAAACCCCCTCTCACACACACATACATATATATATATATGCACACATACACACATGTATACATACACACAGACACGCCACATCCTCATAAGAACCCGAATAAACCTATCCGCTTCCCTGGCCTCGAGACCTCGCCCAGGCAAAGCACGGAAGGTGGCCGGCTCCACCAGGGCCTCTTGCTTCGTCTGTGCTTCCTTTTTCGGTTATCTTCATAAAGTGCTGTCTAGGGTTGTTTTGGAAATTTTTTATGTCTTAATAATGTTAGGGTTTAAGGTTCAGGGTGCTGTCTAGGCCTTTTTGGGGAGAATATTTAAAATTTGGAAGTCGCAGGGCCTGGGGCTTAGGGGTTGCAGGGCTTCTTCGCTTTCTTCAAGAGGCCTTGAGGATCCGTACAGGGCTGGTTAAAAGGCAACTACGGGCGTGTACGTTCTTCGTTGCTATAAGAGTCTTTAAAGTCTTGCGTTGGGACGTTCTAAAACAAGTCATGGGGTATCAAAGGATCTTTCTTAAATCACGAGTTTTCAGAATCTCCGATACTGGGAAAGGCTTGTTCGGATCTTGTATCCGTTATGCAAGATTTGTTCAATAACTTGTTGGGCTTTGTAGGATAAGTTGTGGTGTTGCGGTTTCGGAGGATTGATCAATTTTTGCATAGGGCTCTCCAGGGTCTGGTATGATCTTAAATTCTGCACAACCGTGCAGTTGATTCTGCCCTCCGGATGCTGAAAAGGCAGCCCGAATTCCGAAGCTGGAGGCCAGAACGCCCCTCTACCCCAAAAAGTAAGACAGACGACCTATTTGTCTTGTACTGTGCGCCTAAACGCAGATTAAGGTACATCCTGAGTGTCTGGCCCCTGGGAACCTTCAACGTCATACCCTGATGCTGAAAATCTCAAGCACGAAACCTGAAACTTAAGTGCCCAAACCCTAAACCCTCGACTCTCAACTCTGAGCCCTAAAGCCAACTCCTTGAGCCCTGAATCCAGACGAGAACCGACATCCAAAAGCGCCGAGTCTGCGACGGAAGGAGCTCCGCGATCTGCCAGGAGACGTTCAGCCTCCTGCATATGGAAGCAGTGCTCTGTGTTTGTCTTTCGCTTTGGAACAAAAGCATTGATTTTGGATCGTCAACAGGCTTTCCAAGCCAGGTGAAAACCCCCCAAACCCAAACCAACAGACCCAAAAGCCCACTTACTACGCCAATAAGCCGCAGAAGTACAAGGTTAAACTTTCCGATTCCTACCAAACTATAAGAACCCAAAAGTTTAAAGGTTAGGTATTGGGGATCTAAGCCCAGGAATTCCCCAAACGCTGGAACCCTCCCCGACTCCCCGGGCTGCCTGCGCGACGGCCTGGCCCAGGGGATGCTCGCTACCTGCAGCTATGGGGCTGTGTAGGGCTTAGGTTTTTTTTTCTTTGAACTCCTTTTTGCGTCTGCCCCTAGGTCAGCATCCACAAGGTTAGGGCTTAGGGTTTAGGGTTCAGGGTTTAGGGTTCAGGCAAAATACTATTCTAACTGTTAAGGCCTCTACCTAGACAACCCAACTACCTTCCAATACCCCAAATGAGGCTGTGAGAGGCTAGGAATTAGGGTGGCTTAGGGTTTAGTGGGTAAAAAGCATCTATGGGGCTTTGAGTGGCTTCCTTCTGGGGTTCCCTTAAAGGCTTTGGGCTTTAGGGCTTAGGGTGGCTTAGGGGCCTAGGGTTTAGTATTTACGGAAAAAAGCATCTTTGAACCTTGGAGTGGCTACCTTAGAGGGTTTCATAAGGGATGTAGGGTTTAGGGCTTGATACAGGTACCGAGATGCGACCGCGGGACTCTTGGGGGTTACAAGCATTCGGACTTGGGAGTAGGGCTTCATCGGGTTTGGGCGGTAGGGTGTCAAGGCTTGCAAGCTTTACGTAGTTTTGGGATGGCGGTCTTGAAACTCGCTCTAAGCTGGGCTTTTCAGGTTTCTGCAAGGTATTAACTACATGGTCCTCAGGGCTTAGTTAGGGGTCTAGGTGGTTCAGGCCTATTCCTGGCGGCTTTAGAACAGGACAGACAGAATACGTAGCGGCATCGTGGGGCCCAACCCAATTAAGGCTTGGAGTTTAGGGACCAGGCCTGTCAATCGGCTCAGTTTGGTCTTGCACTTGAAAGGAGCCTCACACAAAACCCAACAAAGTAACCTAACACAGCTCCCTTGCCCATCAAATGAAAACCCAATGTATGACATGTCTCTTAAGAGACCCCTACAAAGGAAATCAATACCCCTAACAATGATAAACACGAAATGGAACCAAGAGCTTTATAGTAAAGCCATATAGCAAGCCACTGAGTAGCTCAGGCAGTGCATTCACACTGTCAGACACGGCTCTTATCAGCCCACATTCGACTAAAATAGACCCCTTCTCAAATCCTGCCCATACAACCCTTGAACACCCTTATACACCGCCGATAGCACGATAGAACCCTTACAGCACGGTGGGTATAGAAGTGTTACAAAACCCTTTTCGGAACCCCTATTATAGAGTGTAAAGGCAATGAAGTCGCCACTAGCATGATGTCTGTCATGACGACTACTGAGTACTGGGATCACTGGCGTGTAGTCTATGACCGCTCTCATGAACTTGAAAGTGTGTGCAGCTGCCCGCATTTCAGCTTTGGTGTTGGTGCAGGGGCCGTTGAGGCGTGTCTGGCGTACCGTAGCTTCCCCACTATTGGCATCGGGGACCAGCAGGGCAACTGCGAAAGAGCCCCGGTTAACCTTGCTCCTTCCATCTGAGCAGACTTGTAAAGTAGCTTCGTTCTCTAAGTTCTCCGGCTGCGGGAACGCAGGCTCAATGGTAATGGGGACTGGGGAAAGGGCAAGGGTAAATTTCGCACCAATCTGCAGCAGGGATTTGCCTCCTAGGTCTACTCTGGTGAGGTGTGAGGTCTAGATAGAAGCAGAATGGCTCAAGCTTCTGATCTCTAAGCCAAACATTAACAACGGTTCGCCAGGAATCGTTATCAAGGGCACGATCCTCTCAAAAAGAGGGGGGCCCTACCTAGAGGACTCAATGATTCCCAAGCAAACTTTATGAGACGATAACTATTCGACCAAAACCCAACCTGCCCTCTATGTTTTTCCACTTGGTAAGCAGCCAAGAGGTTTTACGAATGCGAAGTATCCCAATGGTAACTGGCGTATACCATAAGCAGCATGTCATGTGTCTAAGCATACCTTGGAAAGGGAATGGAGTTTTCATAGGTCCACCATAGACCTATGAAACTCCGTTCCCATTCGAAGGTAAGCAAAACACATCGACATGCTGGCTGGATTTCTGGAGATCCTTATAAAGGAAACCAAAACCCATTTAAAGCAAAAGACCACTGGTGTTTGCGTGGTAGAACGTGCAGTTTTCAACAACAAACGGCAGAGCTCAGTTGAACAACACAACCAGTAACCAAGAGCCTTATAGTAAAGCCATGTAGAATCCCAGGTCAGAGGTTCGCTAGTGGAGGATGAACGAAAATCGCACCTAGCGTTGCAAGGAGGGCTGTAAGCAGGGGTTGGTGTTTGGGGTTTAGTGGTTGGCGGCCGAGTTAATGTAGGAACCTGATTACGAAACCTTGGGCCTTTATTAGGGCCCCATATATGTATCCTACTATTTTGGGCCCTTTCCGTTCTAAACACCCTCCAATCCAGAACCCCGCATAGAAAGCTTATTTTAACGTAGATTAGTTGGGTTTTGGCTGCTCTGAAGCCGACCTCTTTCCGCGCTCCCCGCCAGGAGGAGCAAGGGCAACGAAGTAGCCACCGGCCTGGCAAAACAAAGGAGCCTTTATTAGAATAGGGTTTCCTGCATAGGGTTTTGGTGGAGATGCTATGGTATAACTAAACAGTGTCAGTCTAATTCGGGTTTTGGTGGAGGTGCTATGGTATAACTAAACAGTGTCAGTCTAATTCGGGTTTTGGTGGAGATGCTATGGTATAGCTAAACACTGTCAGTCTAATTCGGGTTTTGGTGGAGATGCGATGGTATAGCTAAACACTGTCAGTCTAATTCGATAGTCAGGAACCCTCAGGAATGAAACTACTCAAGCTTCGATATTGAGAGACTGAGGCCAGGGAATGCCCTATACAGGTTCTGTAAGCGTTCTGAGAGATCGTTTAGGGTTCTGGGTTTAGGGTTTCTAGTTCATGGTTGGGATAGGATTAAAAATTTAAATTCTTAAAAATCTACATTTTTATTCCTTATTGGCTTTAAGTACCCATAAAAATGTCAAATGTTACTCAACTATGACAAAGGTTTACTGGTTCACAGGTTTATGGGGTGCGGGGCTTTGAAGTGCGTAACCAGGAAACTTCTTCAACACCCTATTCTAATTATTCAGGCCCCTATGTCATAGTACCCTTATGGTAACCCTTATAGGACCCTTTTAAAGGAACCCTATTCAGACACTCCCTTGGTTGCTGAGTTGATAAGCCCCAAAAACTTTCATTCCATGATGGTCGCTTTGAGGAGCGGGCCCTCAACATTGCAATAAAGTGCGGTGCTCCAGAACCCAGGTTTCTGGGCTTTTAAGTAACCAGGGAGAAAAAAGTATAAACTTTTATTTCATAATGGTTCCTTTAACAAAAAAAGTATTAAAGTATGGTACTGCAGAACCTAGGTTTTGGGGGCTCCGGGCTTCGGGTTTAGGGTTTCAAGGCTCGGGCGAAAGCCGGCCGTAGAGGGTTGCATACGGGTGGAAGATTTCGGGTTTAGGGTGTTTCAGGGTTTAAGGATTTAGGGTTTGGAATGTGGGTGGTTGTCAAAATTATGGTCCCCCTTTCGGGTACCCTAAACAATAGGTGCCGTATTGTAATAGGGACCCAAAACGGGACCATAATTTTGACAACTACCCATGTAGGGTTCTATGAGGGTCCAGGGTCTTGGGGTTTTGCGGGTTTTTGGTGGTTAAGGATCTAGTTTAGGATGCAGGCTCTAGGGTCTTGCAGTTTTGCTGTTTCAGGGTCTGCTTGCAAGGCTACCGAGTTTGATGCTTTACTTCTACTCCTCTTGGGGCTGTCGGATATTGCTCGGGGCTGCACTAGGCAACTAGCAAGGGCTTTGGGGTATATATTGAAATAGAATATCTGGGGGTTCCAATCGGATGCAGCTGGTGATTACTCTGACCCCTGTATCGCACTTGAATGACCGGGTTCGAGGTTTTGATGTCTGGGGCTTATCATTCTGGATTAGATTATGTGGGGGCTCGAGTGTTCGGAAGAAGTTTGATCGCTGAACCTGAACGGTTTCCGACCCACGAGACACCTGTTTCCTATCTGCGCAACCCAGTACTAGGTGTAAGACTTCATTCCTATCAGCACCTCTACTTACCAAAACCTACTTTTTTGTAGAGTCCCTATAAATTCCATATGGGTGTAGGTTAAGGTAGACCGTCCTAGAAGCCTTGGTAACTCGAGCAGAATAGCAAGCAACACCGACAACGGCATAGTTTTCATCGGCCATCTCTATAGACGACCAGTATAATATTCCTCAAAACCCTATTCTAATTTTTCAGGCCCCTATGTCATAGTAGCCTTATATTAACCCTTATAGGACCCTTTTAAACGAACCCTTTAAAGGAACCCTCTTCAGACACTCCATATAGGGCCAAGCTTTATGGCTACTTGGAGGAGCTTACGTCTGAGCAAGCAAGGTTAGAAGTACCTTCATTGAAGTTACAAGTAGCATAATTGGGTAGTTGTCCCTTTTTGGGTATCCTAAATATTAGGTGCCGTACTATATTAAGGACCCAAAAACGTGACCCCAATTTTGACAACTATCCAATCATAGTTACCTTAGTTTTGGCCCTAATGACTACAACCCATGATCCTCCAGGCAGAAATCTTTAAACTTACCTTTGGTTTGTAGGGAATGGAGGAGTGGGGTACAATTATAACTACTATTTCTACCATTCCTCCATTCCCTACTAACCAAAGGTAAGTAAAGCCCTAAGCCCTAAAGCCGTCAAACCCTAAAGCCCTTGAACCCCAAACCTTCGAACCCTTAGTCCCGAAACCTTCCCCTAAGACTAACCAAAGGTAGGCAAAGGACCAGGCCCGACTCACCGACCCACACACACACACACAGACAGTTGAGGTTTTAGGGTCCTATAACGTCGAAGGGTGTGCCCCTGAACCCCAAACCCTGAACCGCCCAGAGACTCCAATATCCCTTACTTAAGGAATATGCCGTTAATTTTAGTACATTCCCCTGCAAGGCCCGGCACCACCCTTTAAAACCTCACACCACCCCGGCGCCCGGTCGTCGGAGCGCCCGCCGCTGCGAGATGCTGGCGAAGGTTCGCGAGCGACACCTGATGCACACATTGAGTTTTTGGAATTCTGCAGGTAGAAAGAATGCTGTGAAAAGTCTTTCGTGCCCTAGGGGCTTGTAGAGTTTTGGGTTTTAGGTTTTGCGGGTTTAGAGCTTCCTACACCGGTTTTTGCAGCGATCCATACGGGTTTCTACAGAACACTGCTTTAAAACAAAAAAACCTACAAGAACCCTGTCCCAGACCCCCGGGAGGATCTAGAAAGCAGATCCCCTAATTTGGGGCCCTATACTACTAAGGGTACTTTATAGGAACCCCCATTAAGGGATCTACTTTTTGGATCCTCCCGGGGGTCTGGGTTTAAAACAAAAAAACCTACAAAAACCCTGTAAGGCTCGTGGAGGTCCCTTATGCAGGGATATGCACGGCTTTCAGGAATTCGGAGTTTCCTGCCTGCGGTTTAGGGTTTAGGGTTTCGGGTTCAGGGTTCAGGGTTTAGGGTTTAGGGTTCAGGGGTTTAGGGTTTCGGGTTCAGGGTTTAGGGGGTTTAGGGTTTAGGGTTGAGAACTATCCCGGTTCAGGAGGGCTTCAGGTTGAGGTATTTGGGTGGGAAAGGGATTGAATTAAGGGTTCCAGGGTTTGGGGCTTTATAGGATTTTCGTGTATATGATTCAGGGCTTTAGAAGGCTCAGGGCTGTGTAGGGCTTTAGAACGTAAGCTTCGCAGCTGACGGGCTTCATTTAGGGTTCCAGGTTACCCTGAGGGTGTTAGGGCTCGGGACGCGATCGCATATCCTGGATTGTTGACCGACTGTCTCTCCGGGGATTTAGTAGTTTAGGGTTTGAGGTTTTGGGTTAGCGTAGATAAGTGCAGGCATGTCCTTCAGACAGCGCGAGTTCGTGTACTTCGAACCCCACGCGGCAATAAGGCTTCGTGGTGTATTCTATCGTCTTCGTTTTCTTTATGATACTCTCCTTAGTTGAGGCTTGGGTGACCGTTGGGCAACTCGGCGTCCCTCTGCGCGTTCCTGCACTCGGATTCATACTTCATACTTGGTTCATGGACTTAACCTTGAACCAACTTAACCGCCGGGCGTGCCGTTTGTGAATAGCAGAACTAGGATCTGCGGCTTTCTGGTTCAGAGTGCGGCCCAAGACAAAATTCGCTCCGTGGTAGATGCACCGGGCCGGAAGAGAATGAGATGGAGCGCAGAAATCGGAGGCGCTGCGAGATCTCTTGAAGAGTCTATAGGTCTAAATACATGTGTATTCAGCAGAGCGCATGTTCTCGAGTTGTGGCCTTGCTGGCAAATTCATCTCCATCCTCTCAGCTCTTATTCTATTGACTCGTCCACCTGGAAAATCTGGAAAGAGCGGCTCCATGAGGGAGCACTTCCGAAAGGCTTATCATGTTCTCATCAAGCCTAAACCCTGAACCCTAAACCCTCCTCCATTCATGAGAGCCGCTCGCTTCCTCAAGGGCCTCCTGAAAAGTCGAAACTCTCAAGGCTCAGGACGCTTTGGCTTGCGACCAAACCACAACGATCCCAGTGCTCAATCGGATAAACGCAGGCCCCTAAACCCTAAACCCCTAAACCCTAAATATAAACCCTAAACCCTAGGGCCCGTTTACGTAGGCTCCGGACCCGAAAACCTCAGTCTTTGCAGCAGTCGCGTCGGTATCTCTGCGCCCAAGTTTCCCGTACTCCAGAGAACCCCACAGAGGTCGCAGAGTCCTTAAGACAACCTTAATCTCCCAAAAACCCAACACCCTAAAATCCTGAACATTTCCTCACCAACGCTTTTGAATTAAGGAATACCCTCATTCCGCCTGTTTCGTCTCAGTACGACGGATTCCCCGAAATTAAACAAGCCAAAGGGTACTACTTCTGGAGCGGGATATGGTTCTTAAACTTGCTTTTTGTATGGTGGCTACAATAGCTGGTAGCTTTCTCCGTGTCCAACTGCTACGTGTACTGTACTTACTCTAGCAGTTGAGGGCTTCTGTTCATGAAAGGCCTTGGGATTAGCAAAACATGTGACGACACGTGTCCGAGATTCTTGAAGTAGATCCTGATCCAAATTTAAAAGCCCAATACTATTCCTAGGGTTCCTCAGTATCATGCTACAAGTATATTATAACAACCAAACCCTATTAACCATGTGTCTCGCAGGCCTCGTCATCGCGACACAGCACCTTCCAAGGGAAAATCTGCGAACAAAAGCTCCAAACTCACAGGGTATCCTCACTGTATGGTTTCCGGTTGTGATGTTGAGATATCCTGGCAGCTTTGGATGTGAGAGTCGCAAATAGAAAGCCCAGGCGAATTCAGTAGGGTTTCGGTGGCTTTGTGCTGTAAATATGTATATATGATGAAGGCCATACGCCTGTCTGGTAGCAACAAGTGGGGTTTTGCAGATCCCTATAAAGGAAACCCTCCCCCCCAAAAGGAACATTAACAAGCTAAGCAAAGGCAACCAAGAACATGCGGCCTTGTCTTTCCCAAGCTTACTATAGGCGTTTTCATGAGTACAATAGGGTTTTGGGGGTAGAAGAAAACAACTGGTGCACGCCCGACAAGATTTCAGAAACTGCAATTTGACTGCTCAGGGCACAGAGTGCTTGGGTTCTTAGGGTTTCGGGGTCAGGTGTAGGATGTAGAACCTGGGGATGCTGAGCCTTCGGCACGAATGCACGAAACATAAAGTTCATCCCCTTGACGTGCCTTGTCAAACCTTGCGCATAAACGTCGAACACGATGCCTCCCTGCTACCTACACCTAGTGTTGGCACGACAATGCCGCTAGCGTTAGTCTTGCCCGCGCGTGCCTCCACGTCCGTGACACGCGGCCTTCCCTCGGTGATCGTACCCGTTTTGTCCTGCACCCAAACAGAACCTCAAAGACAATGAGACATGGGGGCTTCTTAATATTAGGGGCCCCGTTTCAGGGTCCTTCTTTTACCCGTTCTAGAATCGTAATTCCTAAACCCTGCACCCTATGCCGGTTCTTTGGTGTCTACATTTGTGGCTCCTCTTTGGCTGGCCTCCTGTTCTACCCACAAAAGCGATGCACTAAATCTTATTGAACCCTTAAGCCCTAACGCCAATGCCCCAAAACCCTACACACGAAGCCTAAAAGCTTAGTCGCTGAGTTCATAAGCCCCCAAAAGCGTACACTTTTAGTTTTAAAGTGGGTAGTATTATCCCAAAAAGTGTAAAGTGTATCCGCTCAGCTACTAAGAAAGGACTTGGAGGCCTCAAGCCTGAAAGCCCTGAACCCTGAAAGGACCTGAAACTTCAAGGCCTAAGCTCCAAGCCCTAAGGCATACAGGCCCTGTAACCTAAATGCGTCCTAACCCCCGACCCTGCCTTTGAATCACAGCACTAAGCCCCAAACCCTAAACCCCAAACCCGAAGCCCTTCTGCGATTGCAGGCGAGTATAAGGTTCAAGGTTTGAATTCAGCGGGCCCTACGTACACTACTCGATGTAGTAGATGGTGCTACAAGCCCCACAAGGCCGTTCCCGTGGGGTCCATGCATGGTTCAGTGTCCGAGGATTGGGGTTCAAGGCCCTGGGTTCGAGACTGGAGCATGGTCTAGGGCCCCTCAAAAAAGCACATAAGCAAAAATTCAGATAGGGATCTCCCATATAAACACCCTTATAATGAAACCCATTAGTAGGGATATCCCCATAAGATGCTTATGCTTATGTGCTTTTTGGGTCCCTAATGGTCGGTCTTGGTCATCTCTGGCTGTCATGTAGGTAGCAGGGCTTTACTCTCTTGTTCAACAAACGGGCCCCCAAAAGTTCAACAATTTTAAGATAGAGCTACTATATAGGGCCAAAAAGGTTTAAAGTTCCCCCGTTCACTATCTAAGTTTAAGAACACAGCGCCTCTGGGCTCAGGCTTCTGGTTTCCCTGGTTCATGGTTGGGATAGGATTATAAATGTACAATTTTATTCCTTATTGGGTTTAAGTACCCATAAAAATCATAAAAATGTAAAATGTTACCCAACTATGACAAAGTTCAGAGCCCCGGAACTACAACCCCAAAACAAGCAGAATGACAGCTTGACGCTGACCACTATGCCAGGCTAGATCCTGGTGGGAACAAGCAGGTTATTCGTAAAACCGTGAACCCTGCCGGTAGCCCCAAACCCTACGAAATAGTAGGTCCTGAGCCCTTCGACCTTACTATAACGTAGAACCCCTACAACCGTAGGTTTCGATCCCCAGAAATATACCTAGACGCTCGAACAACAGACAATCGTCAAACCCTAAACCCGAGCCGTTTGGGGTTCAGAGATTCCCGTCGGTCCAAGACGACAGCTTCGATCTGGTGTGCTGCCTTGCCAAGTGACATGTGCTTCTTAGGGTTTAAGGATTAGGGATTTAGAGTTTGTAGTTTAGGGTTGCCCCCCTCCCCCACTCGCCCTGCAGCGGTCAGTGCCTTAACTATGTAATACATTTTGAGACACAAGCATTAACAGTGGCTTGGAGTACAATGCCTCTTGCAGCTCTTCAATCAACTCAACAAAAGGAGTCTGGGTAGGCGGGGTTCAGGGGTTTCGGGGCTTAGGGTCTTAGGTAAATGAAGCGGGCTAGGATGGGTGTCTCTGGAGATCAGACGGTGACATCCATACCACTACCTCGTCAAACTGAGCCAATAGGCCATGCGGTTTAGGGTTTAGGGGTTTAGGGTTAGAGCCAGGGAAACATTGGAAGTTCGTTCTGAACAGCAGCTCTCGATTGGCCTTCTCTTTGTCTGCTGCTCCAGGCACACTTCTCGAGGAGCGAAGCAAAAACTCGAGCTCCTGTCCTGAGGGTATGCCTACTATGCCAATAAGCCACAGAAATACAATGTTACAAGGTCAAACTTTCCGATTCCTACTAAACTATAAGAACCCAAAAAGTGTAAAGGTTAGGTATTGGGGATCTAAGGAAATGCAAGGCATAGAGAGGGTAGGGGATATTACGTTTCGATTCCTGGATCCGGCCCAGATCTCGGGAAGAGTTCGACGTCCTTAAACAAGCTACTAAAGCCACCGGCCTTTAGATACGGAATCTACCCTCAGTCATGTTGGGATTCTTGAGTTTTGCTGCTTTACTCCTGCATGGAAGGGATTTGGAAGTTCTGGGTAAACAGGCCAGAGTCAATATTCCTTGTTTTTGCACTCGGGTTTAGGTTGCACGGCTTAGGGTCTACGGTTTAGGGCTCTGTGCCGGGTCTAGAATTGCGGCTTCAGGGTCTGGGGTTTAGGGTCACAGACATTCCCGCAGGATACTGGATACGAATGGCTTCCAGGATGGCCTTCCTGTCGTACTTGTTTCCTGCCGCCAAAACAAGAGCTGAGGCGCTCTTCTCGTCCAAGCGCAAGCCGTCGAGGAGCTTGATGACCCTTGCCAGCTCGGGGTACGGCGGAACCTTGTTATCGGCAAGCTTCCTCTCCAGCAGGCGAAATCGCCTGACAAAGGCCACCCTGCATGGGAGTTTCCGAAAATAGGGGACCCTAATATAGTACCCCTAAATAGTATAGGATCCTTACTATAAGGACCCCAAATAAGGTACCCCCTATTTTCGGAAACCCCCGCATTCTGCCGATCGGCCGATCGACCCGAATTCCCGGAACGAGCCGCCCTGCCGGAAGATCTCTCTCTCGCCGAACGAAACCTCCGAGTCTGACTGCAACCTTGCGATGTAGGGTTTAGGGTTTAGGGGTGTAGGGGTTTAGGGGTTTAGGGGTTTAGGGTTTAGGGGTTTAGGGGTTTAGGGTTTAGGGGTTTAGGGTTAGGGGTTTAGGGTTTAGGTCGGACGGGCGGCATGAGGTCTGTTTAGTCCGCCGCGGAGCTTCGAAAGGCAAGACCGGCAACTTAACTGGAAAGTTTAACTAGGTGTCGATTTCCACAGTCCCCAAATCCCAAAATTATTCATAAATAGGGCTCTATATTCAGCAATAACGGAAATTGAAAATTATCCCACATCGATATATAGTTAATGGCACAATCTAGGACTATGAATCTGCCAAGCCCTGCTTAGATGATCATGGGACTTAGTACGGTTGATGGACAAAATCCTGCATGACCTTAAGGACCCTAAACTATGGGAATTATGGTATATTCCTTATTATGGGTAATGCAGGATTTTGTCCATCAACCGTATTATAAGGTGTAAGTACCATAACACTGGGTTTAAGGTAGAAGTAAGTAAACGTGTAGCTGCCTTATTTATAACCCTGGGCCCTAAGTCCCATGATCCAAGTACACTCTAGAAGATAGACTCTCAACCTTAAAGAAGTCCATACTAAACCTCAGAAGCACTAGCCTCTGAACCATAATCTCGAAACCCTAAATTACAGTGCATGATCTTCCGTAGTTCCTTGCATAGACCCGGAGCACTTAAAGGATCTGAACAAAACGATACCTGCAGAAGGTATCCTACACTTTCCTTTATGCCCTTACGACTTAAGATAAGCCATTTGTTGGTCCTAAACCCTAAACCCTAAAGCAAGATAAGCCATTTTTTTGGTCCTAAACCCTAAACCCTTCTAACAAAACCCTGCAGATTTCAAAATCCCACCCCCCGGCCTCCAAAGCGTGACCACCCTTGATGAGGACGCCTTCGGTTTGGGAAGTACTGTTCTTCGATCTGTGTGCTTCTCTAGTTCGTGGCAGTAATGTTGAATATGTTTAAAGCTGCTCATCCCTACTGCTTACCTTGATGTCCTTGAAAGTCCAAACCAGAGAGGAATATCTCAAAGCTTGAACCCTAAACCCAAAATCCAAACCCGTAAACGCAACACCCAAAGCCCTATGCCCAAACTAAAACCCTGAACCCTGAACCCAAATTCAATACCAATAAAACCCTACAGTAGAAGCCAGAAAGTTGGAACATGGCTTTAGGAGGATTAGTGCTAGGATCCCTTATGCTTTACCTTAAGAGCATGAGGATAATGATGTTCCAACTTTCTGGCTTCTACTATAAGCCTCTCGACTCCTTATTAAAAGGACCTCAAAACCCAGACCCCCGGGAGGATCCAAGAAGTAGATCCCTTAATGGAGGTTCCTATGAAGTACCCTTAATAGTATAAGGCCCCAAACTAGGGGATCTACTTTCTAGATCCTCCCGGGGGTCTGGGAATAAGGCACCCCTAGTTTTCGGAAACTCTAAACCAAATTTCTAAGCCCAAAAACCTCCTCATATCAGACCTCAAGTCATGGTAACGGTTCCGCTGAGGGATTCTTCAAGGCTTCCTTGAATAAGGTGTGCCTTTCGGGGCTCCCTTAAGGGCTCCGATAATTCCTTTAAGGGTTCCTTTGGTTCCTTACGGCTCCGTCAATTCCTTTAAGGCTTCCTTTGGTTCCTTACTTTGGGAGCCACATACTTGCATAATTTGAGGTCCGGTGCAGTCATTGTGTGCTTTTGGGCTCTCTGGGAACTCGCCCCTGAAGGATCAATCACGGTTTGGTCCACCCCCCGATCCCCTAAACCCTAAACTCTGAACCCTATAAACCCTAAACCTTAAACCCTAAACTCTAAACCCTATACACCCTAAACCTTAAACCCTAAACCCTGAACCGAAAACTTCTGATATAACTCCGTTGTGCTCTCGGGGCGTGCCTTGCGTGGCTCCGACTCCTGTTCCGACCATCACCTCAGCCGTCTCTGAATCCCAAACCATCTGACATTAGTATGTGCAAGAGAAACCCAAGACTCTAACAAACCCTAAACCCCCATACTACTGATTTGATTCCTTAGAGTTTTGTCGTATGACTGTGGTATAATATCAGACTTCTGCGCGCACACATCCCAAAACTCTACTGTAATCATTGAAGCCCCAATATTAAGCCTGAAAACTTGCAAACTTTAATAATCCAAGAACTTTGCTGTCGGCTTTGGGTTCAGGTTGGGGGTTCGGGCACTCAGTGCAGTGTTTAGGGTGCTGGGTATAACGACAGCCCATGCTCCTTGGCAGAAATAGCGCCCGCATCCTGTCTGCTGGCCCATGACCAGACCCTGAATCCTATATCCGAAAAGACTCTCACGTTCAGAATCTTTTCCGACTTACCCCTGGCTCAAACCAAAGACCCTAAACCCCCTAACCCAGAACTGCACCCCAAACCTGACCCTGAAACACAAGTTTTTTCGCGCAGCACATCTAGCGTTTCAACCCGGGAACCAAGAAACCCAGAGCGCAACAACAAAGTCCCCATGGTCCTTAACGAATTATCGTAATATAGGGGCCTTAATTATTAGAATAGGGGTTTGGGGCCCATTAAACCATACTTAAAATGCAATTATTTAGATAATTTATACTACAAACTGTAAAAATAAGGAGGCCTAAGGTACAATACTAGTACCTTTCGGTCTCTGTATCACTCCCAACCGCCAGAAACACTGCAACTCTGGAATGCCTGAGAAGTGCTCTGAAAAACAAGGCCCCATGGCTTGCTCTAAGGGATTACTTAACCCCTCACCCTATACCCTAAACCATAAATCCTGAATCCCATACCCGAGACCCTATACAATACATCCTAAAAGCACCAGTAAGATGACTTGCTGTCGTAGCTGCTGCTGATTATAGTCGTTGTATAGGGCCTCGTATAGGGATTATAATACCCCCAAGAAGGAAAAAAGGCTAGCTACTCTACAACTAAGTTTCTGCCTGAGTTGCCGCTGTGGGCGCTGCAAGGCCCAGGGCACAGGGGCAAGCAACGACCAGCACGGAGATTGCCATCATCAGGCCTCTTGCAGCTGAATTTGGGTTTTCAGGACCGGGTTTAGGGTTTAGGGGTTTAGGGTTTGGGGGTTTGGGGTTTAGGGTTGAGAGGGCACTAAACCATAAATCCTTTAAACGCCAGATCTAGCCTATGTCTGAGACCCGAACCTCTTAACATGCTGAAGCCTTAAACCCTCAATCACAAGAACCTCAGAGTCATAGGGTTTGCCAGTACTGCTGTTTTTCTTTCAGTCCATCCATTCCTACCACTACCTGGGCTGGTATTTAGACCCCCTCATTGCGAAAGCCACAGCACCAAACAGCTTTTGGTGTGTCTCACCCGCATTCTATCGTAGAGTACCTTACATTGGCCTTACAGTTACTGAATTGGACGTCCGCTAAAACCAACCTACATTCCAGATGCCATATGGGGGTTTCCGAAAATAGGGGACCGTAACATAGTACCCTAAATAGTAGGATCCTTATTATAAGGACACCAAAATAAGGTACCCCTAATTTTCGGAAACTCCCATATATAACTACATAGGCAAAGGGACGTTAGGGTATGTACTCGCTTCAGCTGCGATGGACTTCCTATGGACAAGTTGTTGAATCCACAAAAACGTTCACCTTCTACTTGGAGGGGCAGGGGACTTAGTAAGTCGTTTATAAGTAGGGTTATAATTGGGGTAACTCCATTTAGGGTACTTATAACTCTACTTATAACCTACTTACTAANGACTTAGTAAGTCGTTTATAAGTAGGGTTATAATTGGGGTAACTCCATTTAGGGTACTTATAACTCTACTTATAACCTACTTACTAAGTCCCCTGCCCCTCCAAGTAATTGGGGCTTTTTCTGCCGGCTTCATTTAGGGCGGAGGACTTGATTCCTTAATGCTTCAAGGGAACAGCAAGAGGCATTCTCTATGTCGTACAATAGCTCACTAAAGATCGAAGCCCTCTCCTTACGCCCAGACCGATCGCTGGGTCTCTGCTCCCCTTGACAGATGGGTTTCTGGCAGAAGGTGAAGTCGTTATGGTGCTCACTGTTGCTCACCTTGGTTCTGGCATATAACAGAAATGGGACGGGTTGACAAGCTCGTGAGTTTGGTGGTTCAGGGGTGTATCTTTTCAGGGACAAGGAAAAGACAGGAAAAGCCCCTCGTTTAGTGTTCCCTACCACTAAACACATGGCAAAATCTAACTTGAACTCTAAACCCGAAACCCTACATCATGGTTCGTGAAGCTCTCCAGCTTTGTGCGATCCCTTTATGGGTGCGGGTAGGGACTTCTACTGGACTTTGAAGTAACCAGGGAGAAAAAAGTATAGACTTGTATTTTATAATGGTCCCCTTTAAGGAACAGGTCCCAGAAAAAGTATTAAAGCATGGTACTCCAAAGCCAGAAACCTCATCCCGAAACCCTAAATCCCAGACCCAAAACCCTGAACCCTAAAACCCTGAACCCGAACCCCTAAATCCTGCCCTAGCCACTGTTTCTCCGGATGGTTCTGTCAATCCCGTCGCCTTGCTGGTTCTCAATAGAGCAGCGCTCTTATGGTCTACAATCTTTGCAGGAACCCAATTTGGGAGTTTCCGAAAATTAGGGGTACCTTATTTTGGGGTCCTTATAATAAGGATCCTACTATTTAGGGTACTATATTAGGGTCCCCTATTTTTGGAAACTCCTATATACATCTCCTGCCTGAAAGGAAGTAAGCTTTTTGGGCCACAACCAAACTTCACTGTAAAACCTCCGCAGACTAGCTTCCTTGTACAACGCTGTTGCACCCCATTGCAACCCGACGACGCCTGTAATGGCCTCTTCTCCTCTCATGCCTGACCGTACATCCCTAGACTCCTCAGCCCTGCATAAGCCCGAGACCTCTGAAGCCTTAAACCTTTAAAGCTTCGGGCCCAAAACGCCTCAGCCTCACAGGTTTAGGGATAGGGTTCAGGGGACAGGGTTTCGCTAGAAGATCGTAGTACGTAGATACAAAATCGAAAGTGTTGAGCCCTGAAGCTAGACCCTGAAACAGAAGAGCTCATCTTGATAATTGCCTTGGTCATATCCACTACTTCCCAAGCCCCTTCAACAACGAACACTCTGTAAAGTCCCATACTGGAAAAATGTCAAGTTCCATTTTTGGATCCTTTCAGGGCTCCTGTAACAGTAACCTAAATCGGGCTGCCCTTAAGGGTGGTTCCTGTAACGGCACCTGATTAAGGGCCCCTCTTAGGATCCTAAGACCCCTTTAAGTAGCCGGTAAAAGAAGCCTAAACAAACCCATAAAGAGATCCCAAACCATGAAGGAACCCTAAGCCCTAAACCCCTCAAGAAAACCCTTAAAGCGTCTCTATTCCGGAGACGAGTCACTGCATCCAAATGCACGAGGCCCGTCCCCAAGAGACACATCCAAAGTACCTGTGAGCCGCAACTTAAGGGATTGAGAAGGGTTTAGGGCTTTTTTCTGGTTTGGGGTTCAGGGTCTCCTTTGGGGTTGGGGCCCTGCAAAACCCCAAAACCAAACTCTAGAAAACAACAACTACACAAACTGCAACACAACAAGTGTACGTAGATCAAATAGCTTTGAAGCCGTCTCGAAAGCATCCCCAACACACAAAACAAAAAAGCAAACAACACATAACAGCCCGGCACCATAAATCTTAAGACCCAGGCACAAAACAAAAACATGAAAACGCAATAACACCACACCCGGGCACGAACGTCGCCAGGCTCAGCACCAGAACCGTCGGAACAAAGACGCTCGAGACCCGGTCGGCGAGCTCCTTCTTTTCTTCTTCTTTTGGGTAGATAAGTCTCTATAAGGGGCCCATAAGCCTTTGAATGTTTTTTGTGGGGTCTGGTCTATAATTAAGGGGCCTATATGCGAGCTCCTGTTCTTCTTGGGTAGATAAAAGTCTCGAAGCAAGGCAGGGGCCTTAATAATCTATAGTAATTTAAGGTAGTACAAGGGCCTCAATAATGGCTGAAGGGTCGATTGGAGTTGAATGGGTTTAGCGTTTGGGTTGAGCTTAGAGTTCCTTCTCCTTCGGTTTAGGGTTTAAGGGTTTAGGGTTTAGGGTTTAAGGGTTGGACAATAAATTTGTGCGACTGTCTTAGAGGCTTATATAGCATTTTGTAGGCTGGTCACGAGTGTTATAAGGGTTTTATAAGTGGTCCTTATTATAATACGGCACCTAGTATTTGGGTACCCAAAAAGGGACCATAATTTTGACAACCACCCATAGTGTTTCACACCAATTGTGTCAGGGATCGAACCTGCTTTCTGGAACGGTTCAGAAGTCAATACTGGTGGTCACTACAGTAGAAACCAAAAAGTTGGAAACCCAATAGCCTCAAACCTTAAGAGTAGTGCATAGGGAATCCCAGCACTATTTGGCCTTAATCCGGTTTCCAACTTTATGGAGTTTACTATACCTCTATACCCTAAACCCCAAAACCTCTATACCCTAAACCCTAAACCCTACCTCTAGGGTTTACTCTAAAGCCCCCTGTAGAGCTTTTACTGTAAAGATCACCGAGCGGCCCGGAATGGAGCCCCTGGTTTCCCTACAGTAGAAGCCAGAAAGTTGGAACATCATTATCCTCCTGCCCCTAAGGTAAAGTATAGGGAATCCCAGCACTAATCATCCTTAATCCATGTTCCAACTTTCTGGGATCCACTATAAACCAAAAACCTCCGAAGGCTTCAGGGTTTCAGGGTGTAGGGTTCCAATAGCCAAAATTTGGTTTAGGGTTGAGGGTTTAGGGTGTAGGGTTTAGGGTGTAGGGTTTAGGGTTTCTAAAGGAACAAAGGCTTTATGAAATACAGGATGCCAACCACATGCTTGATCGAGTAGAAAACAAGAACAGTCATACTCCAAACGTGCAGTGCCACTGAATGTTGTTCAGGATGAGGGTCTAAAAAGCAGATCTCCTAACTCGGTACCCAATACTACCGAAGAGAACATTATTGGAACCCCCCCCCCCCAAACCATCCCATCCTAAAACGAATATGTTTTGGATCGTGGACTTGGGTCTTAGGCTGTAGAACCCCAGGCGCATTGGTAAGACCCTCACTCGCCCCTTTTTAACAGCCTTATGCAGCCCTTATAAAGCCCTTATATAGCTTGCTAAAACCCTCAAAATCACTGAAAGGCGCTTTACACACCCCTTTTTAACACCCTCATAATCCCCTTTAGCACCTGAACCCGAAATCCTTTCAAACTTAAACCCTCAGAAGCCTAGGGGTCGATTTTGCTCATTTAGTATCCACTTCTTTTTTTCGACTTTGGCCTCAAAGTACTCTCTATTATAAGTACTTTCAAGCCAACGTATATACTAGATGGGCACCCGGACTCTTAGAGTACTTAGAGTATCATGGGAATTAGGTACCAGGGTTATAAACAAGGTAGCTATAGCTATACTTACTTATGACCCCAATTAGGGTACTTCTATCCTTACTTAGTAAGTCCCATGTAAGCTGTTTAAAACCATGTCCTGAACGGGAGCTCGTTGCGATTGCGCTGCTTCGACGAGGCCAACGATCTGAGCAAAAGAGTTCCGCGAAGTGTACCAGTAAGGCTTTCTAGGTGTTCGCTGAATTCTATCGGTGTTTGCAGCTTTTTATGAGCTTTTTCTGGATTTTAGAAGTTTGTACTGCGTTTGTGTATGGGTTTTTTCGCTATCCGGCTTGATCGAGCTTTTTGGAGTTGTAAGTAGGCTCAATACGAAGTTTTATGAAGGTGTGTCCAAAGTTTTAATAAACGGGATTTACAGAGGTTCTGAAGGTTTGATGACTGTTTCCTCATGGCTGAAATAAAGTCGTATTGTAGAGTTTTTGTCAGGGCTTGACTAAGGTCTTGTGCAGGGGCTTTACGATGGTTTATTTGGGGGCATTTAACGGATGTACTAGGACCGGGATTTTCGAAACCTCCATGTTTACCAGCACTTGCACGGGAAAATTATCGTCATCGGGAAGCAGCAGAAATGCTCATCGTCGTCGTCCTCATCTTCATTCTCCTGATCAAGCTGAACAAGTCAATTTAGAAGATGGTGACCAGCCCATGATCTAAGCCGTAAGCCCTAAACCCAACGCTTGTCCCGAAACCCTAAACTCCAAATACTAAACCCAACACGAAACTCTAAACCCTAAACCTTAAGCCCTAAACTCTAAACCTTAAACTCGAAGCGGCGCCTGGGCTAATGCCGAGCTTTCACCCACTGCTTCCAGGCGGACCTGCTAAAGGAGAGAAAAGAGGGCTTGGATTGGTGGCCCTCTTAAGCTTAGGGTTTAGGGGAGGGTTTAGGGTTTCGGGTTTAGGGGTTTAGGACCACAGCTGCAATTACCACTCAAAAGAGCCAAACAGGTACCCAAAGAATCGCAACAAGCCTAAACCCCGATAAACAGTCTTACTTCCCCAATGAACCACAGAAATAAAAGGCTAAACTTTCCGATTCCTATACTAAACTAGAAGAACCCAAAACGTTTATAGGTTAGGTTGTGGGGATCAAAGCAGTTGCGAGCTGCCTGCAGCTGGCCGCCATGGTTTGCAGTGCCCCCGACCACACGGTCTCCGGGAGCCTTTGGCAGCTTTGGTTGCAACTGTGAGCTGCGATGTTCCGGAACGCTTAGGATGGCTTAGGGGTCTACCTAGACCCCCCGACTACGCCCTAGTATACCTCAAATACCCACTATTAAGGGGCCATACGGGCTCTGTTAACGGACCCTTGGGGGTCTTGGCACGGGTTTAGGGTTTCCGGTCTAGAGGTTTATGGCTGTTGGGGTTCAAGGGCTTATAGTTTTATGATAGGCCTCTCACCCTGCTGTTCATTCGTATACTTGTCATAACTGCAGCCTCGCGCAGCAGCTCAATACTCCCAGCTTACACGTCTAATTGCAAGCAGCTAACTAACAGTGACAAGCACAAAACCTTTCCTGCATGCCTGGGCCACCGTTTGTGCTGGAGGCACTTGGACCCCAACGTACATGAACCCCAAACTGACTCTTAATAATTAGAATAGGGTTTTGGGGCCACTATACTATAATTATAATGCGGAACCCTTGTTAATTAGTTAGGCCCCTACAGTACTCGCCTTCGAAGATCCGAAAACGATTGCTTTTTATCATTTTCCAAAGAGAAGCAGAACCCCTCAAACACATCGACCACCCCCCCAGGAACAGGACTCCAAAGCGAAGGGAACCTCGGTTCTGAAGCTTCAGCCCAAGAATCCCAAGTTATGGCATCCTGAAGGGAAGGGGGTCCCCCGGGGGGGGGGTGGGTGGGTATACATATATATATATATATTTATATATAAACAGTTATACATACATATATATACATATATATATATAATATCTGGCATTTCTCCTCTTTCAGCAACCCCCCCCCCGGCTTTCATCAATCCGGACGAGACCGCTAGCCCCGAATGCCACAAAGCAGCAGGCAATTGCCGCATCCCAGACCCCGTGAGGATCAAAAACGTAGATCCGCTGATCTGGGACCCTATACTACTAAACGGTCATTAATCAAGGATCCTAAGAACCCAACCCTAAACCCTAAACCCAACCCTAAACCCTACACCCCAAACCCCTAAGTCGATGACGTGAGCCCCAGCAAAGACAAGTCCGGCCCTGAAGGCCTGAATACACTACTTGTCGGGTATCATGGGGAACTGAAGGTCAACCTTTTCCATAATATAAGGATTTTATAGGGATTATACTACCCCAAAAGGTTAAAGGTTACCTACTCTACTACTAGAATACTGAACCCTTAGACTTTTAGAGGGGCTTTAGGGGACTTAGTAAGGGTTCTTAATGGGCTCTATAGGGTTCCTTAAAGGGATCTATGGGGTTTAGGGTTTAGGGTCTACTTGGAGGGGCAGGGGACTTAGTAAGTAGGTTATAAGTAGAGTTATAAGTACCCTAAATAAATGGAGTTACCCCAATTATAACCCTACTTATACACGACTTACTCAGTCCCTTGCCCCTCCAAGTAGTACTCCTTAGACAGCTGTAGAGATCCCCTCTGGTAATGTAGGCACCTTGGGCCTTTACTAGGGTTCCTTTAAAAGGGGTCTATAAGGGTTACTATAAGGAAAAAACTATAAGGGTACCATAAAAATGTAGGAACCTGATTAAGAAACCTTGGGCTTTTATTAGGGTTCCTTATATGAATCCTACTATTTTGGGGGTTATAGGCCCAGGGTTTCTTAATCAGGTTCCTACATTACCCTTTGGAGGAACCCCAGACCCTAAAACTCTGTACAAAGGTACCGCTTCGAGAAGCTTCTGCAACTCCTTTGTGGCGAGGTCAGACTTGACTGAGCCACCGTTCTTGTCCGGGTGCACGAGGCGCATGAGTCTTCGATGCCCCTTCTTCGCAGCGGACTTCATGGAGCTCAGATCGCCCACAAGACGGCACCCGAGGCGATTGAGCAAGGAATGCTGACTCCACACCAGGTCCATGGCCATGTGGCGCAGCTCGGCGCGCGCCACCTCTTCTCTTACCTTTGGTGAGTAGGGAATGGAGGAATGGTAGTAATAGTAGTTATAATTGTACCCCATTCCTCCATTCCCTACTAACCAAAGGTAAGTTCTAGGGCCGTCGTCATGACCAAAAGCTCCGAAGAAGTCAGTCCTTTCAGCCCTTATAGGTAGCCCCAAGGCCGTTAAATCCCCTAAGCCCTAAGGCTTAAATCCCCTACTTGGAGGCCCTTTTGACTTAGTAAGTCTACTTAGTATCCCCTAGAAACCATATTATAATTATAATCCCCCTTAACCCACCTTACTAACCCTACTTACTAAGTCAAAAGGGCCTCCAAGTAACCCCTAAAACCCCTCAACCCTGAACCCTTAGCCTGAAAACTGAAACCAATCTTTCGCGGACTCTGCCTTGGGTACAGGCAAAGACTCACCGGTCAACGCCGACTCGTCCACAGCCGACTCGCCTACCGGTTAAGGGTTTGCTTCGTGGCTTAGTGGAGTCTTTTTGCTTTTGAGCTGCTTTTTCCGACTGCAGACACTCTCCAGACTACACTCCGAAGGCCTAGTCGACCAGGAGAATGAACTGCCCTTAAGTCTCATCCCCTGCACCCGTGGAGTTTAGGGTTTAGGGCTTACTTAAAGGATCACGGGACTTGGTAACTAGGCGTGTAAGTGACGTAACTACAGGTATAAACACTTCTACCTCCAATCAAAGTACTTACAACCTTGCTTAGCCATGACCGTTCAGACCCAGCCCGTAGGTCGTATAGGGGCCATACTTGGAGGCCCTTTTGACTTAGTAAGTAGGGTTAGTAAGGTGGGTTATGGGGGATTTTAATATGGTTTCTAGGGGATACTAAGTAGACTTACTAAGTCAAAAGGGCCTCCAAGTACTTCTTGTAGTAGGAACTACCAAGGAGACATCGTCACTGGTTGTGCGTAGCCGTTAAGTAGCTACCCCCCTCAGACAGAGGTAGGCACCAGATGTGTTTTCTAAAGGCCCCTATGAGAGGTAAGCTACAGCAAAGAACACCGCACCAAAAAAAATATAATGTGCCCCATGAGACTTATAATTACTCTAGATTCAGCTGCATCTAAAAACAGAGCATCCGCAAAGGCATCGCACCTTTATCAGACCTCAGGTAGGTCTGTTTTCATGAGTTTTAATTTGGCGGGCTTAGACTCGGTTTAGACTCTTGTTTAGAGAACCGTACTCGATTCTAATCATCCGGTTTGCTGAGGTCCTACAAGAATATCAAGACTGAATCGTATGGTAGGCCTTCGAAAATCTCTAACCTTTAAACCTACACTCACCAAGCTTAGTAACTAGGGCCACAAGGGTTATAGATTGGTAGCTAGAGCTAGAACTACGCTACTTATAACTCGAACTACGGTACTTATAACCTGACCTACTAAGTCCCATGATCCTGCAAGTATGTCACTTGCTTCCGGGCCTGACTCCACCGTTCCATCTGCTGGCACCTGCAGCAAGCACTCGTGGCATGTCTCTAGGGGGTGTAGACGGGTTCTATGAGAGGTCCCTTTCGCGGTACTATACGGGTCCTATACGTAGTTGCGGAGTTCATAAGCCCCAAAAAGTGTACACTTTGAGTTCTAGAAGGGAGACTACTATCCCAAAAAGTCTAAAGTGTACTCACTCAGCTACTGAGTACCTAGAGGCTCATACCCTACCTCTTTTTTAGGGCGCCTACTTTTAAGATAACAGGTCCTAACCATAAAACTAGGTATCCTAAAAAGGGGCAGGGTATGAGCCTCTAGGTATAGGGGACTCAGGTTCCAGGTTTTGGGTTCTACTTGGAGGGGCTTTAGGGGACTTAGTAAGGGTTCCTAAAGGGCTCTTTAAAGGGCTCTATAGGCTTCCTTAAAGGGATCAATGGGGTTTAGGGTTTAGGGTTTACTTGGAGGGGCAGGGGACTTAGTAAGTAGGTTGTATGTAGAGTTATAAGTACCCTAAGGGAGTTACCCCAATTATAACCCTACTTATAAACGACTTACTAAGTCCCCTGCCCCTCCAAGTAAACCCTAAACCCTAAACCCCATAGATCCCTTTAAGGAACCCTATAGAGCCCTTTAAGAACCCTTACTAAGTCCCCTGCCCCTCCAACCCGACCTTCCAAAATCCCTTAATTAAGGAATATACCTTAAATCATATAAGGGATCCTACTATAATTTAAGGTATATTCCTTAATTAAGAGATTTTGGAAGGTCTGGGAAGTAGGGTCTACGGGCGTAATTTGGCTCCAGGACCTGGACACGCTAAGTTGCGGATTTCCCCCCGGGCTCCGGTTTTTTCGGGTGCAGGGATCAGGTTGGAGAGTTGAGGCTTTGGGGCATTTGGGGTTATATAATAGGGTTCCATTTAAGGGTCCAGAGTCTACTTAAAGGCTCATGGGACTTAGTAAGTAAGGGTTTAGGCTTCCTTTTAAGAGTACTATAGGGTCAGATTTTTCGGGTCTGAGGTTCAGGCTTGAGGGACGCCCTGCACTCCCAATGAAACATTAAAGCGCCCGTGCGGCAAAAGCTGGAAGAACATCCCATGTGTTTCATCCAAACGTCGAGAGCCGTTCAGCGACACAGCCACACGAATCAGGTTAAGGGCTTACCTAGATCCGCCAATGTGCTTTGCTCTTGTTCCGATATCTACCATACAAACTCTAAGCTCTACACCCTCAACTCCAAACCCCAAAACCGCCTATACGACGCACCAATTCGGGTGAATGTTTGAAGGGAACTCCAGCCTTAAACCCTGTCATATAGGCTATAAACTCTAGGCCTTATATCTCTAGGGACCCTAAATCCTCAGCCCCAAACCTTACACCCCTTAAAGTAGCCCTATGGATCCCTTAAATCGACCCTTAAACTTACTTACTATGTCCCGGTGTCTATTGCATGGTTGAGGTCATCTGAAACATGAAAATTTCACTTCCTTCCTGGGCTTTAAGTAACCATAAAATGTACAATGTTACCCAATTACTGTTGATGGACAAAATCCTGCATGACCCTTGGGAATTATGATATATTACTTATACTGGGTAATGCAGGATTTTGTCCATCAGCCCTAAACCCTAAATCCCTAAACCCTAAACCGCTAAACCCTAAACCCTATGTTACCTAACTATGACAAAGGTTTCTGCCGCCTTCGATCCCGGAAGCACTCGGACAAGGTCGCCCTTGACGAGGAGCTTGGCATCGACCTGAGGAGGGTCAGAAACTCTGTACTTTTGTGGACCTTAAGAATCAGAATAGGGTTCCTTTAAAGGGTTCTTAAAAAGGGTTCTATAAGGGATGTATTATAGGGTTCTATGATATGGGGGCCTTGATAATTAGAATAGAGATCCTTCCAAAGGGTTCCGTTTATAAAGGGGTCTGTAAGGATTACTATAAGGGCTATTATGGGGGTTTCGTATAGGGATGTATAGGGCCCTTAATAATTAGATAGGGTTTTGGGGTATAGTATACCATAATGATTAACCCCAATTACTTATAAGCCTACTGAGAGACCGCCTATGGGGCTCAATAGTAACCTAGGTTCCTGAGTAGCCCCTTTATCATAAGGGTATACCCTTTTTCCTACTATTCGGCTTTACTAAGGGGGCCCTAAAACAAAAAGGGCCAAAGGGTACTACTCAGGAACCTAGGAAGCTGGGGCAGAAACTCTGCACACAGGGTGTAGCTTTTAGCATTGAGGGTTTAGGGTTTCGAGTTTCGGTTGAGGGTTTAGCAAGTCTCGGTTCAGGGTTTAGGGTCGGTTGAGGGTTTTAAGGTTTCGGTGTAGGGTTGGTTTAGGGCTTCGAGTTTCGGGGGAGGGGTGAGGGTTTCGGTTTCCAAGTAGCTGGCCTAAGTCACCAGCTTGGCAGCACATTCTTAAACCTAGAAAACAACCACTCGCGCAAAGAATCCCATCACATTATAGGAAATCTAAAACCCTAAACCCCTAAACCCTAAAGACCGTCTTCGCATCGAAGACCTCTCGCAACTGTGAAGCATTGGCATGGCCACTTCAACTCTGAGGCACCGGGCAAGGCCCAGCATCGCAGTCTCCAAGTCATCCGGTGAAAGCGCCCGGCGGAGGATGCTTCTCGGCACGCGTCAGGGCAGCAGTGTGGCGGATGGCGGACGGCAAAAAGACGTCCAGCGGTGAATGCGACAATCTGGCCACAGGAAACACCCATGCATAGTCTAGAAACTTGCTCAACGCTGAGCTTCTCGGAAACCCTGCAATTTCGACAAAAATGACGCCCATTGTCGAATGTTGCGGTCTGACCGTCCAGGTCAAACTCATGCGACGTGAAATTGACCGCAACCACACTCCTGCCACTGCCCCCAGGAGGAGTCTTCCCAGTCGGCGGAGCTTCGCCAGGCTACATGCCCAGAGACTCCAAAACCCCTTAATTACGGAATAGAGCTTAAATTACAATAGGATCCCTGATGTGATTTATAAGGTATATTCAATAATTAAGGGATTTTGGAGTCTCTGGGTGATCCAACCTGCCGGATCTCCATCCATCGTCCTCGGCAAGGGCACTGCTCGACCCCAGGTTCTTCAACTCGTCGTCGATGAGAGCACCAGGCGCACGTGGCGGGTCCAGCTGAATTCAAAGCCAATCCCAAACCCACGCAGAACCCCGTGAAGCCTTCGGAGTCCCGACGAAATCTGCAAATAGCGATAGCACACAACCACAAAACGACACTACTTACTACGCCCCGGATACTTCTTCGGGAAATTCGGACGTTTGCCCTTCACCCCCGCCCATAAGTATCGACACTGTTCCGGCATGGAACACTGAAAAGTTGGACAAAAGGGAACCAGTATTCTCAAGTGGTAACCTGGACTACGACCCTACCGTACGAGCCTTAATAACCAAAACTGGGTTTTGGAATCTATTTTTGTAGCTATAATAAGGAGCCCTAAGGAATAATCTTGTGACTTATGTAGGCTTCTATAGTACATGGGCTCTCCTCCAAGTAGCCAAAAGCTCCTCACCCTTACAGAACACTTTCAAGGGACCCTTAATCCCTTAATAGAACCCTAATCGAGCCCTTTCAAGGGACCTTAAGCTTCGACCCTACATGGGCTCAGACGAAAGATCTCGCGATGCGAATGCCGATACGATGCAAACCACACATCTCTTGACGTCATTTCAGGCTACTTTGGATGCTGCCGATGCAGCACCCAAACTCTCCACTCTGGAGCTTAAAACTTTGAGCCCCTGAACCCCGAAAGCCTAACAGAGGGGTCGATCCTGGGCCCCCGCAACTATGCACGATGAGTCTGCAGGGATTGGAGCCCTCAACCCGGGGGTCCTTGTATACCTGCTGCCTACTTGGAGGGGCAGGGGACTTACTAAGGGTTCTTAAAGGGCTCTATAAGGTGCCTTAAAGGGATCTATGGGGTTTAGGGTTTAGGGTTTACTTGGAGGGGCAGGGGACTTAGTAAGTCGTTTATAAGTGGGGTTATAATTGGGGTAACTCCGTTTCGGGTACTTATAACTCTACTTATAACCTACTTACTAAGTCCCCCGCCCCTCCAAGTAACCTTACAAAATCAGTGCCGTGTGAAGGGGCATATCGTTCGCGACCGGAGCCATCCTCCTCGCGAAGCTGGCAATCCGGTCTACCCGGAACTTAATTCAGGCATATCAGACTCTACGGGCTCTTTTACGGAATCTACAGGGTTTCCTTTAAGGGCTCTTTGATAGGGGCTTTATGGGTTATGGACCTTTGGGAGGACCTGAAACGTAGATCCCCTATTTGGGGGCCAGGATACTTTACAGGAACCCCCTTAAGGGATCTACTTGTTGGATCCTTCCAGGGGGTCCGGGTTGCGCCATTCGGGAGAGCCCAAAGAGGCCCTTCATGAGGGCACTTCTATGTCGAGTTGCATGGATCATTTATGTGGGCTGGACATGGAGGCTCCTCATAGTGTCCTTTTCATGCGAGTTCCCCATTCTTCGGGCGGGCGGGCTGGGGGAGGAGGGTTTAGGGTTTAGGCACCTCAGTGGGGACTTAGCAAGTAGGTTTTGTAATCTTTAAACCTTAAACTCATAAACATTCCTAAGCCCCAGCGTAAGCCGAAGGTACTTGCAACTCGCTCATACATTTTAGTAAAGATATTGAGATAACATGAAGATATCTCAGAAGAAACTAAACTCTATCTAAGTATGGGAGTTTCCGAAAATAGGGGACCCTAATCTAGTACCCTAAATAGTAGGATCCTTATTATAAGGACCCCCAAAAAGGGGTACATCCATAATCGCTTTGCCAAAACCCCATTTGCCTCGAAGGGCCGGGGACCCCGATCTGTCATCAGGGGTTTGGGGTTTAGCGAAAGGGGTTTGGAACGATTCGGGAGTGTACCCAGAGACTCCAATATCCCTTAATTAAGGAATATACCTTGAATTATAGGATCCCTAATATGATCTAAAGAATATTCCTTAATTAAGGGCTATTGGAGTCTCTGGGTAGTTGCTTACAGATTCAGACTACCTGAATCTAGCAGTGACTGTATCTAGAACTCATATATAGTCAAGCAGCTACGCTTCTGGGACGCAAAACTGGGTTCTGGTTAAGGGGCTTGACTTAAGTTACCATAACACAGAAACAATACTTTCTACTATAGACCCCTCATATGGTACCTTAAATTATAAAACCCTTCACAAGAACCTAGGAAGACTCGGCTAGAAGTGCACGTACTATGAAAATACTGCGCATCCTGCAGTTTGGGAGTCTCGCCATGGCCGTGGCTTCAGGGTTTTAAGGGTTTCAGGGGGTTCTAGTTACTCTAGTTAAGGGATTTCATTTAAGTTACCATAACAGGGATCTATAAAGGTTCCTTTAACGTTTAAGTTACCGCAATAGGGATCTATAGTAAGTAATATGGTTTACTTGGGGCTTCTCGCAGGATCAAAGGATTCAGTAAGGAAGCTCAGTAGGAAGCCGAATCACGGTTGAACTAGAAAGACCGAAGTTGTCAAGCTACTTGGAGGGTCATGTGACTTAGTAAGTAAGGTTATAAGCAGCGTAGTTGGAGTTGTATGAGGAATCATAACAAGAGTTGCCGCATGCGTAAACCTAGCTTCCAAGTTCCACGATCCTCCAAGCAAACCCCAACCTACCGTAAACCCTAAACCCTAAACCCTTTAAATCCTAAATCCTAAACCTTAAACCCTAAACCCTACAACCCTATACCCTAAACCCAAAACCCTAAAACCCCACAACTCTAAAACCCTAAAGCCCTAAACCCTAAACCCACCGTAAACCCTAACACCCTAAAACCCTATACCTGTCTGCTGGAAGGATCCCGGACTTCGCAAAACCCTCTGAAAGGGCTTACTCTCACTGGCCCAAAACCCAGGGAAATAAAAGTTGAAAGTTTCAGAATCGACTACCTTATAAGAGGCCCCAAAGTTGAAAAGTTGAGTTACAGCAGCCAAGAAGTAATGTAGGAACCTGATTAAGAAACCGTGGGTCTTTATTATACTAGGGCTCTTTTTATGAATCCTGCTGTTTTGGTGTTACAGGACCGGGGTTGCTTAATGATATACTAGTCTATAAGTGCCGATACAAAGGATCTGGAGAACTAGGAGCCCTAAAGCCCTAAGACGCGGAAACCATTACGAGCAAAAACAAAACAACACAAAACCGTAAACCCTGAATCCAAAAACCTGAACGTTCCCTAAAACCTTGCTTTCCTAAAAGAGAACAGCTGAAACATTAGACTTCCCAAAACCCCAAACTCCAAAGAAAGCCGCTCCCGTACCAGGAGGGCAGTCTGCGGCTGCAGGGACAGCAAAGCGGTGATGGCGTCGCCAGTGCTGCCCTTCCTTTGAGCGAAACTTTAAATGAGGCCCTGTTTTCGAGGGACTAGAAAAGTCTGGGGAACTTGATTTTTCAGTTTGTTTTATTCCATGCTTTTTTCGCGGGTCCTCACAAAACGGGGCTGGAAACTCAAACACTTACGCTTGTGCTTTTGTTGTGTTAGGATTTCAGGCCTTTAAGCAACTTGGGAGCGCGGCCTTCAGCCGGAAACCCTAAACCCAAACCCCTCAGCTCGCGAACATCCCTTTCAAATAATAGACTTGGCACTGGCGGGAGAAATTACAGCGTCATTATTGTCAGGATTATGGCATGCTGCGAACGAAGCCTTCAATTCCTAGACCCCTCCCTAAACCCTAAACCATGGACCCCTGCCCTAAACCCCAAAGGCTAGACTGTCTGGTTCTTAGTAGGGAATGGGGGAATGGGTTAGGGGACTATTATTGGGATCATATACGGACTACTATAGTGATCCATTCCCCCATTCCCTACTAAACACCGGACAGCAGAACCAGATCCCTTAAAGATCCCTTAAAGGACCCTTGAAGGAACCCCCAAACCCCTATAGTAGTATTAGGAACCTTAAAACCAAAAACCGCTATAGTAACCCCTTATAGTAAGCCTTGTAGTAACCCTTTTAAGGAACCCTTAAAGGAGACAGTAGAACAGGATCTTCTCTTCAACTCTCAACCTCCGCTAGCACAGCCCCTCCGGGCTCCCGATTGTGTTCCAAACCCGACTGAAGCTTTAGTAGTTGGGCGGTTGTCAAAATGATGGTCCTGCATTACCTTAAGGACCCTAAACTATGGGAACTTGGGTATATTCCTTATTATGGGTCATGCAGGATGTATATCATCAATATATGGGCGGTTGTCAAAATTATGGCCCCTTTTGGGGTCCCTAATATAGTACGGCACCTAATATTTAGGGTAGCCAAAAAGGACCCAAAATTTTGACAACCACCCAATTAGGGTATCGGACTTAGGGTTTAGGGCTTTAGGGTTCTAGGGTTTAGGGTTTTAAGGTGTCGGGTTCTAGGGTTGAGGGTTTCGGGTTCTAGGGTTTTAGGGTTTTAGGGTTTAGGGTTTTCGGGTTCTAGGGTTTAGGGTTCTAGGGTTTAGGGTTTTAGGGTTTGGGGTTTAGGGTTTTGGGGTCGGGGTTTAGGGGAGCCCTTGAACCCCGAAACCTATAAATCCTAAATGGGAGTTCCCGAGAATAGGGGGCCCTAAGATAGTACCCTGAATAGTAGGATCCTTTTTATAAGGACCCCAAATAAGGTACCCCTAATTTTCGGAAACTCCCAAATCCTAGATCCCCAAATCCCGAACCCTTAATCTAGAATGCTGATTCATTGACGCGCTGCTCTGTCAGGGCCCCAAGAATCCCTTTCCCGTAAATTTAACCCCCCCCCCCTCCCCACACCCCAATAACAACTCGAACAAAGTGTGTTGATCATTAGGAGATATGTTTTGTCCCCAATGTCACATTGGGGAGGATCTTGCTGCTTCGCTGACTCCTGCTCCCGCTTTGGCGCTGACTCCTGCTGCGGCTCTTGCAGTTGCTCCTGCTTTTGCTCTTGTTCTTAGTCTGCTTTCTGCTCTTGCTCTAACATCCTCTAATTCCAACCTACTTGTCGGGTATCATGGGGAACTAAATATACTACTTCAAAAGGTTCAAGGTAACCTACTCTACTACTAGGCCAAACAGGGTTTAAGAGGCAGGGATGAGACCAGGGAGATTTCCAGGAAAGTGTTTTTATCATTAGGGGTGTTTACTAAAAGGGGGAAGCCAAAAACCGGAACGGTTTGTTAATCAGGCCATAAACTCCAAAGCTTGAAATCGCAGAGGTGAACCCCTCAATTGTATGGGGGGGGGGTCGCTGTTGGGATAGATCGTGCCACGTAGGATCCTTTGTTGGAGTACCAGTACTGTTAACCTAACCCTTTAGCCTGCTGCAGCACTGCAAGGCAGGGCTTGTTCCAAGAATGGTTAGTGCCCCTTACCTCTTAGGGTTTAGGGGGTTATGGGGTTGAGGGTCTTCATTCCTGACCGCTAAACACGACTTCCTAGTCCTGCACGTTTATGATGGAGCCCGTACACCCCGACCCATCAACTCCAATCGCAAGGAATTTGGAGGTTGAGCGAAGCGGCGCGCGACACTCCAGCCACTTACCCAAGAGCACCTAAGAACTTCAGAAGAGGACGCTGTGGGAACCTATCGGTTCGTAGGTTTCGGTATCGGTTGCATGGTGGCTTTCGGAAGTCTCACAGCGTCCCTTCGGTAATATTTAATAGTTAGGTTGCCTAGAACTCTTGGCTTTATGGTTGTGTAGGGTTAGGGTCTAGGGGTTTAGGGTTTTTTCCTTGCGGCGTTAGGAGCATCCAGGACGATACTTCGGTATCCTACAGCCAGTTTCCCACTCGCATCGACATGATAAAAAGACGCCGAAACCCCAAAGTGAAACGGCAGCAAACTCTAGGGTAGGGTTTAGGGTTTGGCATTGTTTCCATGAAATTGATGAAAATCAAAACCAGAAACCCGTCAAGCCCGAAACCCTTAATGCTCCAGAACCAGCGGCAACAGCAAAAAACACCAAAACTATCCTTACAGAAGACTTTACAGGAGCCCCTTTAGAGGAGGAACCTTTTGAAGGAACGGTTTGGATGGGCCTCGGAAGGACAACATGCCTGAGGGTCCTCTTCGATGCCCGCAATGCTACTTAAAGGATCAGGGGACGTAGTAACTAGGGTTGTAAATGCGGTACCTACAGTTATAAGTCCTTTCAACCCCAATTAATTAGGGTACTTACAACCTTACTTACTAAGGACAAGTCCCATGATCCCGCAAGTATGAATCGCCGGATGGGCCCGACAGCATCCTTTCTGGCCTCATGTGATCTTGCAAAAAACCATATCCGACAGCTCCGCGATGACACGCCCTCAATGATGAAACCGAACTCTTCGCAACAAAGCCCTACGCCCTAAACCCGACCCCCCAAGCCCTACACCCTGCCACAGCCCCACCATTCCCCCCTCAAAGAAGAAACCAGAACATAAAATAACTCAACGCCAACTGATGACGAAGGCCGGCGGAAACCTAACGCGCCACAATTTGGGTACTGCCCCCACCCTGTAACCATTTGTATTAGGCATCATAATCAAGGTTATGTATATATATATATATATATATATATTCTGAACAACAACAAAATCCAACTGTTACAGCATGGGGGCAGTATCCAACTTCAGGGCCCATCTTCAGGTACGAGGGCTTCGGCACAAAGGCTTAGTATAGGGGCCTTAATAATTAGAATAGGGTTTTGGGGCTTATTATACTATGGTTGTGATAAGGCACCCCCAAGTTAATATTGGTAACAAAGGCCCCTATATCAGAAGCTTTGCGCAACGCGCTGTGATTACGTGGTGGTATCGGTTGAGCTTCAACGCGATTCCATGTCAGTTTTGTCAGTAAAGTTCTTTACATGTGCATACATATACATACATATACATATACATGTATGTACATATGCAATGCCCATTCAATGGGATTAATTCATGAAGTGGCAATGAATTGGCAGTGTTCGGCTTCCTGACTGATTTTGACATATTGCTCACTGCATAAATTCAATTGCACATGAATGTTAAAGCAACTAGTAGACAATGCCCATCTAATGCCATCTAAACATACAGTGGCAATAAATGGGCAGTGCTCATTTACGTCCCAGCTTAAGCTAGCTGGTCTCCGGGGTGTTTCACCCACTGTGCAGGCACGGCAAGGCTCCTAGAGCTTTCGGTTGCAACATCCGTTTAAGCCCTACCTGATGCTTGGCACAATATTATGGAAACTGTGCCTTGAGCCGTAACAGTGTCAGTGGCATGCTAGATGCAAAAAAACCTATACGATCCACGCACATACTGCTGATGCAATACATACGAAATGTTGTGATTGTGCCATGACTTATATATGTATAATTGCTTATATGGATACATGTATCTATGTATGTATGTTTAGTAAACAAAATATACACATATCCCTTCCCTCTTATGTTAAACGGCCCTCTCTCCCAGCAAGTGACTAGGAAAGTGTGTTGCTTCTCTTGCTCTTGCTTATGCTCTTGCTCCTGCCTCCAGACCGCATCAACGCCTGTGGCGCCCCTCTGAAGTCCATGACAGCATGTCAAAATACAAGGTTACTGTAACAAGCTTGTATCACAAAAACGAAAATAGCCCCACGGCGCCTAGACTGGAATTGATCGGAAGCCAAGCCACAAAGGCAATCAGCAGGGAGGAGGTATCAAAGTCCAGGCTCATGACCGCTGCCTCTACATCCACGGATCAGGAGACTAACTAAGCAAATAATAACTGGAGTCGCTGCCATGGGGCAATTGGCCCCCATGCACCTTTAACACCCTTAGACAACCTTGCGCAGCGCTGTCATATTGGTTTCGCACCTATGTTACGTGAAACTAAAAATCGGCCGAACAAATTTCGGATCCCGTTGTATTGCTAGTGATTCAGACACATCGTATTCACATTAGCGGTTGCGTGTGGGATCCGAACTGATTCAACCGATTGAAGGCTAAACGATCAGCTCCTAGCTTTGTTTAGGCAACGCCCTTGCAACCTACAAGTTAGGGTTTAGGGTTTAGGGTTTGCACCCTATCTTAGATTATCTTCGCTTGGTATAGACGACTATAAGTCGAGGACCAAAACGCCGAAGGCTCTAAGCCTAAATCCCACTCCCCCGAAAGCGGGAATTCGCTATGAGTCATTGCCCTGATCTTAAGATACCCGGGAGTTTCAAGCAAAAACCTCCAGTGATCGTTCCACGATAAGCTGCTGACTGGTTGTACATAAAAGATAACCCCAACCAAGGTACTCAGAAACCTAGTTGCCGACCCTGCTTCTACAACCTAGAAACCCGAAACCCCTAAACCCCTAAACCCTAAACCCTGATTCTACAAGTTTCAAACCCGAAACCCTAAACCCCAACACCCAATGCTGGGCTCTAAACTCCAGGTCCAAGGACGACGAGGAGACTTCTTAGGTAGTTTGATATAGGAGCCTTAATAATCTGAATAGGGTTTTGGGCCCCATTGTACTATAATTATAGCAAGAAAACCCCCCAAAACAGTATTGGTAACTATTTAGGCCCCTATTAGCCTATAGCATTCGCAGGATTACAAGTTCTACAAGTCCACTCTTATGGGACTACACTACATAGTAGATCTACTGATCTAACTCCATTCGGCTAATCTCTTACCCTGCAAGCACATCCTCACCGCAACCCATAAACGCTCGTAACACCCAAGTTATTGACTCATATGCAAACCCAGTGGACCTCCCTAGAAGCATAACACCTCACATGACAATGAAGAAAATCAAAGCCTTTAGGGTCCACCTGGACCCTGTAGAGCCTACCTTGTTTAGGGACCCAAGAGTCCTTCAAAAGGCAGGCATTTGGGGCTGAGGCAAGGTTTGGGGGTCGAACCTCCAAGGCCCTACACAGAGACCCCAAAAACCCAAGCAGCATACCTTAGATCATAGAGGCATCCTTTAGATTTCAATGAAATCTGTAGGAACTATCGCTTGAGTAGGATCCGATCAAGGCCCTCAACCCTAAACCCTAAACCCTAAAAATCCACCGAAACTCCTACAAGACATACTCCCAAAGCCCAAACCCCAAATCCTAAACCCAGTCCAAAATCCTTGACTCCGAAAGCACCAAACCCGAAACCCTAAAACTGAAAAGCCTCAAGCCCCAAAGCCGTAAAGCCCTTAACCCCTAGAGCCTCCAACCCTGAAGCCCCAAGTTTAGGGCTTTAAGGTCTAGGGTTTAGGGGTGTAGGGTTTAGCCCCAAAGCCCTACACTTTTTTGGAATATTTGGGTAAGCATGGCTTCCACCAACCTCCTTTGCGAGGAGTTTGCAGACCAACTGGGCACCTTCTCAGCCATGGGAGTTCAATTTTACCAGGTGTAAGGTTTAGCGCTTTATAGGGCTGCATACTTGGAGGATCATGGGACTTAGTAGGTCGGGTTACATAAGTACCTTCATTGGAGTCCAAAGTAATTGGTAACTCTGGTTACCCGATTTACAACCCTAGGTACTAAGTCCCATGATCCTCCAAGTATGCGTCTTCGGACTCTAGAGGGCCACAGCGGGCTTCAGGGGATCCGGGGATATCCTGTACTTGGAGGGGCAGGGGACTTAGTAAGTAGGTTATAAGTAGAGTTGTAAGTACCCTAAATGGAGTTACCCCAATTATAACCCTACTTACAAACGAGTTACTAAGTCCCCTGCCCCTCCAAGTAGGGTCTCACAGGGAAAGGCTTCTTTAGAGCCCCAAAAAAGCACATAAGCCTTATAATGAAGCCCAATAAGGTAGGGATATCCTTATAAAATGCTTATGCTTACGTGCTTTTTGGGTCCCTAAGGAAAGGCTTCTTGGGGCTCAGTGGAAAGGGCATCGACGGGTCTCGCAGGGTTGCCCACGGCTCTGAAGGCAGTAGGCTTTTCTTGAGGCGGGCGGGGGGGCTTTGAAAAAGGATGAATTACTTTGAGGACCAGGGGATTGAGTAGCTAGGGTTATAACTAAGGTAACAAAAAAAGGTACTTATAACTCTAATTGAAGTACTTATAACCTTACTTACTAAGGTCGGATATGAGCCTAAACCATTGTAGGTGAATAGTCTACTTTGCTTATGTTGTACTTCTGGAGTGTCAGAAAATGCGCTACCGCAGAGTGGCTCCGCATATTCTCGGAAGACTCACACTGCACACCTGCTGAAGCAGCTGTCTACGGCCATGCTATTCAGAAGATGTCAATGCAGCAGTGCTAGCCGGACCCGATTTCAGGAGAGGAGTCTGGCCGAAGGTTCAGATGATAAGCCAAGCCTTTTGTTTGGTGGTCCCTAGATGTATTTGGGAATTTCCGAAAGTTAGGGGTACCTTATTTCGGGGGTCCTTAAAATCAGGATTCTACTATTTCGGGTACGTACTATATTAGGGTCCCCTATTTTCGGAAACTTCCATGTGAGCCCAGGGTACTGTCGATCGCCAACCCATGACCACTGAGAACACACAGCACTACCGTACTACCATCCCGGACCACTTCCCAAACGATGGCCCCAAACCCAAAACCTACAGGGGGCTTAGTAATTAGAACAGGGTTCCTTTAAGGGTTCCTTTTAACGGGGTCTATAAGGATTACAATAAGGGGTATTTTGGGGAATGTAGTACAGGGGCCTCAGTAATTAGAACAGGGCTTGGGCTCCGTTATGATACAATACAATCATCATAATGAGGAGCCAATTAATATCCTACTTGTCGGGTATTATGGGGAACTAAAGGTTAACCTTTTTCATAATATAAGGATTATATAGGGATTATACTACCCCAAAAGGTTAAAGGTTACCTACTCTACTACCAGGTTATCGAACCCTGAGCCCCATAAAACCATATAACGGCTGGCATCGAAGGCACAGGAGGACAGGTAAGCGGCTGTAGTACCCAGAGCCACCATCGCGGACATACCAAGCTTTCCTCGGAACTGCAACGCTAAACCCTAAAACAAAAACCCTGAACCCAAAACCCTTCAAGAAAGCCTCAAATCATCCGAAGCCCTGAGAAGAACCCTAAGACCAGTAAACGGGCTCTAAACCCTCGCTCTGAATATGATAGGTACTGCCCCCACCCAGTAACAGTCTAAAAAGAGGGGTCATGTTAAGGGCTATACATAGTATACTTTAAACAATATCGAAATGTTCAGAGTGGGGGCAGTACCCAAAACCCAAAACAATAAGCCCCAAACCTTAAAGCCTAAACCCCTAACCCTAAACCCTAAACCCCTAAACCTTTGGGCTTCGGTCAACATGTAAGTTGGAGCTTGCTGGGCTTTTAAAGTGGGTTTAGGGCTTTAGGGTTGAGGGTTCAGGATAAGTACCCTAAATGGAGTTACCCCGATTATAGCCCTACTTATAAGCGATTTACGAAGTCCCCTGCCCCTCCAAGTAAGCCCTAAACCAGTAAACCCGACATCCTAACCGTAAGCCCCCTTAAACCCTAAGCCCTAAACCCTAAAACCCTAAACCATCCTAAACCCTAGTCCATCCTAAACCCCTAAAACCCTAAAACATCCTAAACCCCTAGAGCCCTGCAGACACAGCAGCGGTGCTTGAGGCCCTCGAAGGTCTCGCGATAGAAAACCCCGCCGCTGACGAACTGCACCGGCGTGGCCAACAGGAACATGGCAATGCCAGCCTCAGCCCAGAGAGTAACAAGTCCTCAGAGAGACTTTAGAAGGCTTTTGGAAAGGTTTGCTGGTGTACTTATGGGGTTCTGCCGTCCTTCACCATGAGCTCTAGCTTAGCCCAGAAGGAATGGGCTTCCAGTGCTTACAGGAAAGGCTCCTCACTGGTGTTTCTAGTGTATTCAGCCGCCTCGGCCCAAATAGTAACCTTTAAGGGGCCAAGTGCTCAGTAGGGTTGTGGGCACGAGAAGAAGAATTCAGAGACATTCAGAATGTATTTGGAATATGCAGGAAGGTTTGGTCCTGAGAGCCCTACTAGTCACTAGTTGGATACTTCAGGGTGTTGGAACCGCTGAAAGAACTTTTCGACTGGGGCGCGATGTCGATGCCATTCAGCATCAAGTAGGGTTTCAGCGCTGGCATTGGTGCGACCACCCACATCAGGAGCCTGCAGCTACTGCATTTGGGTAGTTGTCAAAATTATGGCCCCTTTTTGGGTACCCTAAATAATAGGTGCCGTATTATAATAGGGACCCAAAAAGGGACCATAATTTTGACAACCACCCATTTGAAGGGCATCAATAACTTGTAATATAAGTCCGTCGGGTTCCTATTCATATACTTATATCTTATATGGTACCTTATTTTGGGGTCCTTGTAATAAGGATCCTACTATTTAGGGTGCTATATTAGGGCCAGCGACGGCTCTGAATCTACACGGGTTAAAATCCCAACGCTCTGGTTGCTGTGGGAGGTTCGTATACCCAGAGGGGTGTGCCTCATGTAGGGCCCCTGATGATAAAGATACTGATGCTTAGTGTCCTAAAAACTACTTGGAGGATCAGGGGACCTAGTAAGCAAAGCTATAGGTAGCTTAATTGGGTTATAGGTAGTTATAAATAGAGTTACCTTGTTTATAACTAACCGTAGTCCCATGATCCTGTAAATAGGTTTCCTAATTCTCTGAATGGTCCCTGTCATGTGAGGACTGCATTAGTAACAGGTCTTAGTCTAGATCCTATAGGTACAAAACGTAAACCCTGCACCCCTAGCCCATAAAGTAAGCTATCATATGCAATTACCCTGAGGGTTCACGCTTTAGGGCTTAGGGTGATTATGTAGGTTACTATGGGAAAGATAGGATGAATGGGTACTGTTCCCATAGGGCTATTGGAGCAACAACAGAAGATATACTGAGCCCAAACACTTATAAACCAACCACTGGAAGACCAGCGGAACGACCAACTTGGCCACAGATGGAACTTTCACTTGGTGTCTTTTGGGGTTTTTGGGTTTCAGGGTTCAGGGTGTAGGGTGTCAGGGAGTTTCAGGGTTTAGGGTCTAGACTTTCAGGGTTCAGGTTTCGGGTTTCCAAGTTTTGGGGGCTCTTCCGGGTTCAGAGTTTTGTTTGTCGCAGAATCTGCGCTTGTTTTTTTCCGACACGGCCTGATGTTGCAGAATTATGGCGGATCTTTCATAATCAGCCAGATCCCTGCGATTTCACGAATATTCAGTCATTAAGTGATGACGACGTACATACTTCGCCCGACGGAGTTGTATAGCATGAGCCCAACTCAGAGCCAGCCAATGCGCCCCTGTGCCCGAATCCCGATATGCAATGCCCTGGAGGATCATGGGACTTGGTAAGTAGCAAGGTTTGTTCAAGAAGGTAACTATGGGTATAACTACTAGTACCTCCAATCAAGGTACTATTAACCTTACTAAGTCCCAGGATCCTCCAAGTATACCCTACACCCCAAACTTTACACCGCAAGCCTGGCACACCCTTAAGCACCCTTAGAAGCATAGCAACAATAGTAGTTCTTTAACTTCCCACGATCCAAGGCTAAAAGGAGGGACCCTTACTAAGGACCCCTAGGCAAACTCACCTTAATATAGCTCTTATTCACCCATTATATTGCCCGCTACCCAGACCCCCGGGAGGATCCAAAAAGTAGATCCCTTAATGGGGGTTCCTATAACCCCAAATTAGGGGATCTACGTTCTAGATCCTCCCGGGGGTCTGGGCATAGGGTAGGGATCCCCATTAAGGGTCCCTCCTTCTGCCCTTTGACACGAACCCTAAAGAAACCCTGGAACCCCTGAGGCCCTACACCCCAAACCCTACTTGAAGGGGCAGGGGACTTAGTAAGTAGGTTATAAGTAGAGTTATAAGTGCCCTTAATGGAGTTACCCGAATTGTAAACCTACTTATAACCAACTTATTAAGTCCCCTGCCCCTTCAAGTATACCCTAAACTGCATACCAGGTTACCATATATCCACCTCCTGCATCCTAAACCCCAAAGCCCAAACCAGCCCGCAAACCCTATCATTGTAGTATAATGGGTCCCAAAACCATATTCTATCGGTTAAGGCCCCTATATTACGGATTGCTTTTTGGGGAGGGGTCCTTATTATAACTATAGTATAATGGGCCCCAACACCCTATTCTAATTATCCTAAACTCCATGCACTAAGTCGATCAAAATCCGGAACCCTAAAGCCGCGGCACACGATGGGCAAGGTGAGTACGAAGGCTCCTAGGAACGAGCGGCGCCTCGGATTGCATCCGCGTTCGGGTTTTAAGGGGTTAAGGGCTTTCGGTGTTTAAGGTTGTTTTTTCATATTCTGTTTGAAAGTTGGGTTTAAGGGCTCAGGGTTTAGGGCTTGGCTTTATTTGGTTTTGCGTTTTTGCAGATTGGGTTTTTTAAGGCTTTAGACGCCCAGGGGTTTGCTCTTAGGGGATACAGACTTTAAGGATTTTAGGACTTGTAGGGTTTCGGACGGTTTAAGTTCAGGGCTTGGGGCTTAGAACATAAGGCTTAGGGCTTTGGAGGCCCAAAAATTTAAAGTTTCAAAGTTTAGGGTTTAGGGCTTTCGGGTTTAGGGAAATACCTGTGGATCCAGTAACGCGTGTGCTGCTTTAAACTTCGTACCCTAAAGTAACTTCTGGGTCCTAACCTCTGCTTTGGTGAGCCATTGCCGTGTAAAACAAGCTGTACTCAAGGTCTGCCGGGCCGTGTTCGAAACGTAGTGGAACCACCACAACATATTTTTCGGAAAGGCTTACCTGAACTGCCAACTTTCGATGTTCTTGACTCCGGAAGAACTAGCAAAAGACATCCCGACAGACATGGTGCTAGGTGTCGGTTTAGCTTGAAGCCCGCAACAAGCTGCGTCCTCCCGCCCACTAAGAAGAATTCCGTTCACCATGATCCGACTAGTCTCACAAACACTGCCGCTGCATCTAGCCCTAACCCTCGACCTATCTTAGCCTATATAATTGTAGCATACCGTTTTGGTGTTCTGTTTTTGTTGATCCTTTTTGGGGTCTGGGTAATCTTTGTGGACGACGGTGTAATGTAGGTCTTAATGAGCAGAAGTTGTAACCTTCCCTTGCAGTCCTGATTTAACTATATATATATATTTATATTTACTGTGTCCGTATATATATATATAATCAACTGGAGCAGCTTTTGGGGTGTAGGGTTTTTAGGGGCCATGAAGTATATTCCAATCTTGATTAAAGCCCCAAAAAGTACATATGCAAAATAAGGACAGGGATATCCCATATAAAGCCCCTTGTAATGAAGCCCAGTCGGTTAGCGACATCCGTATAAAAAAAAGCTTATGCTTATGTCCTTTTTGGGTCCCTAACTGCCATCCCCGGCCACTTCCCAAACGATGGCCCACAACCTCAAACCTACAGGGGCCTCAGTAATTAGAACAGGGTTCCTTTAAGGGTAGGGATATCCTTATAAAAAGCGCTTATGCTTATGTCCTGTTTGGGTTCCTAAAATATTCATCCTACTTGTCGGGCATCATGGGGAACTAAAGGTTAACCTTTTTCATAATATAAGGATTATATAGGGATTATACTACCCCAAAAGGTTAAAGGTTACCTACTCTACTACTAGGTAAGGTCGGGCCATAACACCCGCCAAAAAGTTCAAACTTTCTAAGATAGAGCTAATATATAGGGCCAAAAAGTTTAAAGTTCTCCCGTTCACTAACTAAGTTTTGGGTCCCTAGAATCTAGAACAGGGTTCCTTTTAAAGGGGTCTATAAGGATTACAAAATGTCGGGGCCGGGAGCCAGCCAACGGCTTCCGAGGCCCGGCGTGCCTTGCGGTGCCGCGGGTGTTGAGGGTTTCTAGGGCGTAGGGTTAAGGTTTAGGGTTTAGGGTTTAGGGTTAGGAGGGTTGAGGGTTAAGGGGGTTGAGGGTCCCGGTACTATAAGAATTTAGGGTTGAGGGATTATAGGGCCTAGGGTTAAGGGGGTTAAGGGCCCCGGTGCGACAAGGGTTTAGGGTTGAGGGTTTAGTGTGCATTTAGGGTTTAGGTTTCGGGTTGAGGGTTTCGAGGCTCAGGAGCTTATGGCTTAGGGTTTATAGGGCCTAGGGTTAAGGGGGTTCAGGGTCCCTGCAAGGGATCTACAGGGGTACTATAAGGGTTTAGGGTTTAGGTTTCGAGGGATTATGAGGGACTATAGGGCCTAGGGTTAAGGGGTTACGGTTAAGGGTAAATGCAAGGGATCTACAGGGGTACTCTAAGGGTTTACTTGAACGGCCAGGGGACGTAGTAAGTTGGTTATATGTAGGGTTATAAGTTGGGGTAACTCCATTTAGGGTACTTATAACTCTGCTCCTAAGCCTCGAAACCCTAAACCCTCAACCCTACCCCACATTATAACCCTACTTATAACCAACATACTAAGTCCCGTGCCACTTCAAGTAGACCCTTAGAGTACCCCTGTAGATCCTTTACATTTACCCTTAACCCCCTTAACTCTACCCAGACCCCCGGGAGGATCCAAAAAGTAGATCCCTCAGCTAGGGTCCCAAATTATCTACTTTTTGGATCCCCCCGGCTTCTAACCCTTACTCGGTTTCTGAAGGAAGCCCACACTTCAAAGAGTTAGGGTTTAGGGATTTAGGGTTTAGGATGTAGGGTTTAGGGGTTCAGGGTTTAGGATGTAGGGTTTAGGGGTTTAGGGTTTAGAATGTAGGGTTTAGGCATTTAGGGTTTAGGATGTAGGGTTTAGCGATTTTGGGTTTAGGATGTAGGGTTTAGGGGTTTAGGGCTTAGGAAGTAGTGTTTAGGGGTTTAGGGTTTAGGGGTTTAGGGTTTGGGGTTTAGGGGTTTGGGGTTTAGGGGTCTAGGGTTTAGGGGTTTAGGGTTTAGGGGTTTGGGGTTTAGGGGTTCGGGGTTTAGGGTATTTAGGTCCGATAAGGTTCTGCAACCACAAGTCGATGGGTCTCGCACTTGTCTGTTTAGGAGAAGCGCGTTTCTTCAAGGAATTTTTCTTGGAGGAACATGGGACTGAGTAAGTAGGGTCGTAAGCATCTTATTGAAGTTTGAAGTCATTATGATTAAAGTTACCTTAAGTATAACTTGGGTGCTGCCCCACTCAGTAACAGTTTAATAATACTCATTATATAGATATATTAGGACCTTAATAGTGGCCCCATTATAGACTGTTACTGTATGGGGGCAGTACCCAAAGTATAACCCTTGTGTCCCATGGTCCTCCAAGTATATGGGGATCTCTACGAAAACTCTGATTAAGGCAACTGGTTTGATCACGGGTCTGCAGCATGCTTTTAAGCGTCTACGAATTCCTTACCTAAACCCCCATATAAGAACCGTATAAAACTCGAACTGTGATACAATCCTTCTTAAGGGAGTGGCGTTCGTGACGCATCTCACTGTTTTTCGACAACTTAGCGAGCTTCCGGCGGTAATGCCGACGTCTCGTCTTGCAAACCTTTCTTAGAATCAGATTCCAACAGCGCAAGGTAAAAGACCAAGTGACCACAATGAGATGCGTGCATTCGGGCAGTTTTGCTGCAGCGGGGCCGACGGCCAGCCATTGTCAGCACCATCTTCAAGCAGCAGACGTGCAACCTCCGGGTGACCCAAAACTGAGGCAAGCATGAATGCTGTTGTGCCGCTATTGTCAACGTGGTCTGTGTTCGCACCAGCTTCCAAAAGAAACGCGCGACCTCCAAGTGACCATGCTGAGCAGCATGCATGAGGGCTGTCCTTTCGACACGGTCCCCACGGTCTTTATCAGGATGGACAACAGCATTTTCAGTGAACTCAAAGTCGGTGAACTGAAAACGCTCTTTCAGTGAACTGAGCCCCCAAATTCAATGAACCAGGGCCCAGTTGACAGTTCATGGCCCCACCCCCCGTCTCCACCCAATCTAACCCAACCTACCCCAACCCCACCGGACCGCTCCCAGACTAATCGGACCGCCCCTGCACTTCCCAACCCTGGCCCAACAAGTTTCATTCACGAACAAGACCCTGAGCGACCCCAACCCAACCTAAGCTGACCCAACCTGACCTAACCTACCCAACCCAGCCAACCTAATCTAATCTAACCTCATGGCCAGCTTCCCCGACCCAATCAATGTACCCTAACCAAACCGAACCCGACCTAACCTAATTTGATCCGCAGCTTCCCTTTCCAAACCAAACCAGACCCAACCTGACCTACCTCAACCTACCCTAACAACCCTGGCCCCTGCAGCCAACCTAGCCTAGCCCAACCCGACTACCCCAACCCAACGTAACTAACCCACCGCAACCTAACCCAACCTGCCTAACCTGTCACAACCCAATCTCCCCCCTTATCCAACCTAATCCAACCTACCCCAAACTACCCTAACCTACATAAGCCAACCCACCAACCCATCCACGTGACCCAACCGACCCCAACGCAAGTCGATCTAACCTAACCTAGCCAAGCCAACCCACCACAACCCAACCCACAGACCTAACCCAACCTACACCGACCTATTCCCAAGCATCACCTCACCCAACCTGAACCGACCTAACTAACCTGCCCCAACCCAACCAACCCCAACCTAACCTAACCGAAGCCAACCTACCCCAACTTAACCTAACCTGCCACAACCCAACCTCCCCCAACCCGACCTAACCTAACCTACTGAAGCCAACCAATCTACCCGCCTAACCCAACCTCTAGCCAAGCTAACCCAACCCAACCACTCCTACCCCAACCTACCCGAACCTAACCTAACCAACTCGACGCAACCCAACCTAACCTGACCCAACCTACCCAACCCAGCCAACCCGACCTAACCTAACCTCGTCGTCAACTTCGCCGACCCAAATAATGAATCTAATCAAACCGAACCCGACCTAACCTAATTTGACCCGCAACTTCCCTTTCTAAACCTAACCTGAACTAACCTGACCCAACCTGACGCACCTCAACCTACCCTGACAACCTTGGCCCTTGCAGCCAAGCTAGCCTAACCCAACCCAACTACCCCAACCTAACGTAACTATCCCACCGCAACCTAACCCAACCTGCCTAACCTGTCACAACCCAACCTCCCCCCATACCCAACCTAACCCAACCTACTACCCCAACCCACATAAGCCAACCCACCACAGCCCAACCCATCCACCTAACCCGACCGACCCCAACGCAAGTCGATCTAACCTAACCTAGCCAAGCCAACCCACCACAACCCAACCCACATACCTAACCCAACCTACACCGACCTATTCCCAAGCATCACCTCACCCAACCTGAACCGACCTAACTAACCCGCCCCAACCCAACCTACCCCCAACCCTAACCCAGCCCACCGCATACGTAACCTGCCACAACCCAACCTCCCCGCAACCTACCCTAACCCAACCTGCCCCAACCTAACCTAACCTATCCAAGCCAACCCACCACAGCCGAACCCAATCAACCCACCTAACCCAACCTACCCCAACCCAACTTCCAGCCAACCTACATAACCCTACCCAACCTACCCTAACCTAACCTAACCTAACCAACCCGCCGCAGCCTAATCCAACCTACCCAGCCCATCCACCTAACCCAACCGACCCAACCCAAGTCGACCTGAGCTAACCTAGCCAAGCCAACCCACCACAACCCAACCCAACGACCTAACCCAACCTACACCGACCTCTTCCCAAGCATCACCTTACCCAACCTCAACCAACCTAACTAACCTGCCCCATCCCAACCTACCCCCAACCTAGCCTAACCGAAGCCAACCTACCCCAACAACCTCCCCCCAACTTAACCTAACCTAACCCAGCCCACCGCATACGTAACCCGCCACAACCCAACCTCCCCGCAACCTAACCTAACTCAGCCTGCCCCAACCTAACCCAACCTACCTAAGCCAACCCACCACAGCCCAACCCACTCTACCCACCTAGCCCAACCTAACCTAACACAACCCACCAACCCAACCTACCCTAACCCAACCTAACCTAACCAACCCGCCGCAACCTATCGCAACCTACCTAGCCTGTCACAACCCTACCTACTACAACCTGACCCAGTAGCCTTGCCCAACCTGGGCTATTTCACCTAACCACACCCGACCTGAATTCCTAAACCAGTGGCCAGTTCACTGAAAGAGCGTTCCAATTCACTGCGTCCCAGTTCACTGAAAGAGCGGTCCTGTTCACCGAAAGAGCTATGTTCCGTCTTTATCAGCACCAGCTTTCAACAGAGCACATGCAACCTCCAAATGAGCACAATGAGATGCGCGGATTAAGGCTGATTGGCCGTCATCGTCTCTGCAATCTTTGTCAGCACCGGCTTCCAGCAGCAAACGCGCAACTTAAAAGTGACCCATACCACATGCGAGCATAAGTGCTGTTGTGCTCTTATTGTCAACGCAGTTTGTCCTAGCACCAGCTTCCAACAGTACGCGTGCCACCTCCAAGTGACCATGCAGAGCTGCAGGCATGAGGGCTGTCCACCCGACACGGTCCGCACAGTCTCTAACAGGGGCCCAGCAGTCTGTATCAACACCAGCTTCCAGAAGCAGACGGACAACCTCTGAATGATTTTCCTGAGATGCGAGCAGCAAGCTTGGAGCACCAGACAGCATGTGCTCGCCGTCCCGGAGAAGGCCGGCATCCAGCAAGAAACGCGCGGTTACAGCATGGTTCCGTCTAGCATCTTCAAGATCTGCCTCAGCCAAACGTGAGATACTTCCGCTTGAAAGGCCGGAAATGGTCAACAGCACCATTTGCAAATCCATGCCCGCATTTACAGTGCTGGTATCAGCTACAATTCTGCCGTCATACAGAAGTTGCTGCGTATAGGTTGGAAAGCCATACAGTTCAAGCAAATGCCCTTCACAGCACCTGTGTCCGGGAAATCTTCTGCCCTCATGGTGGCCAACTCTTGCCCAGACGGTCTCCAAATACGAAGCATCGCAGAAGCAGCCGGCGACTTACACAAGCTCACACCTGCAGAGTGAATATTGCTTAAATATGTTGCTGATTCTAGTGAGGAATACGTTGAGGTAGCTTCTTGGCTGGATATCCCTATGCCGTAGTCCCTCAGTCCCGAGCCAAACTATTGCACCGGCGAAATACTTGAGCATCAGGACATCCTCTGGTCCAGTATCTTGGGGAACTAAAGGTTAACCTCTGGGAGTATACAGGGGCCATATAGGGATGGTTGTAAGGCGTTGGGCCCAAAAAGGCACATAAGCCAAATTTCGGGTAATATCTCACATAGACCCCTTGATAATGAAGCCCAACAAGGTAGGGCTATCCCTGTAACATGCCGATGCTTAAGTCCTTTTCGGGTCCCTCAATAAAGGCCTTTGTCAAGTCTGTGGGGCAGGGCACTTGTTCTAGCAGATTACAGGACTTGTGTTAGTGTTGATAGATGGCCAGCATGGCAGTTCTGCTGAGCCTTTGCCTGCATTTCAAAGGGCACAGCTGCGGCGTCTATAGCCAGAGATAGACACCGAAACGCACACCACACCAGAGTCGAATAGAAACCTATGGGCCCCAGACCAACCTGTGGATGCATCAAACCGAAGTTTCCTCGCTCTCGTAACAGTGCTTGAATAATCAGGGGTATCGTACATAGGTTGGATGTAACTCGGCTACTCGGTCATGTAATCTTTCAATATCGACCGCGAAGATATAGGTTCCTTACTGTGAAACAGCCCTCTCAAAAAAGGACCAACCCAACCCAACCCCGTAATTCTCGGAGTGCCTACATATTCAGTTCCTTGCGCCTTCTGTCAGTGATTCCGGTGCACGCTGCAAACCTCAAGACCAATCGATTCAAAGAAACCCAGAGACTCCAATATCCCTCAACTAAGGAATATACCTCAAAATATAGTAGGGATCCCTTATGTGATTTAAGGAATATTCCTTAATTAAGGGATATTGGAGTCTGGGAAACCCACAGCCCTCAAACCCTACGACCTCAAAGCTCTAACCCCGGGAGGCACTGAAAAGTAGATCCGCTAGTTTGGGACCCTACGCCACCAAAGGTTCATTTTATGGGAACCCCGTTACCCAGACCCCCGGGAGGATCTAGAAAGTAGATCCCCTAATTTGGGGCCCTATACTACTAAGGGTACTTTATAGGAACCCCCATTAAGAGATCTACTTTTTGGATCCTCCCAAGGGTCTGGGAAACCCCAAAGCTGAAAGCCCCAAGAAGTCCCACCAAATCCTGTGAAAGGGCTTAGGGTTTAGGGTTTAGGGTTTAGGGCCTCCAACCTCAACACCCGAAACGCTTCCCAAAGGGTCCTATGTACTGTTACGGGGGTTACTTCCCTAAGTCATAATAGTAATTCCGACTATGGAAACCCTACTTTCTACTATATCGGTACATAGGACCCTGTGGGTTGTGCCAAGAATCTGTATAAAAGCCATATACTTGTGCACAAAAGCCCTGTTCTAGATCCAGTATAGAATGCCAAAGCGCCCAAGAACCTGGAGCTCCTGATGGGGTAAGTGTAGGGGCTCGGGGTTTCGGGTTTAGTGTTGAGGGTACTTGGAGGATCATGGGACTTCGTAACTGGGGTTATACTTAAGGAACCGGTCGTTAGAGTCCTCAAAAGCTCAACTTTAGGTAATAACTCCCATGATCGTGCCAGTGTGGTTTAGGGTTGAGGGTAACAATACCTGCGACAGAAGGCGCCTGGGCTCGTTGCAAGGGCGACTGAGAAGCTGCTTGCGCGACGCGGACGTTGTCCAGGCCTTCACTTGCCCTTTAAGGGATCTGTACGCTAAGTGTCCCTTTACGGGAGCTATAGGGTTGGGCTAGCTATATATTCGGAGCCAACACCAAAAAAGCAAAACAGCATACCAGTAAACATCATCGTTTTTTTTGTGGCGGGTTCTCAACTTCAGGGGTTTTTTTAGAGCCCACGCAAGTTTTGGAGTGCAGGGTTTGGGGACACGGGTTCGTAAGCATCAACCTACAACTTCTGCATCCATATGGGTGGTTGTCAGACACCTAATATTTAGGGTACCCAAAAAGGGACCTTGATTTTGACAACTGCCCATATTTTGTTTCCTTTCGCTGAAACTCCCTAGTATAGAGATTCAAAGTCATCAAAGGGTCGGCGAGGCTGCTTGAGGAAAGTTTGCTGCAAAAGGCTACGCTCTTGCAGCTGACTCTACTTGGGCATAGTAAGTAGGGTTATACGTATCAAAACTGGGGTTAAAAGAAATTATTACTGCAGTTACCGAAATTATAACCCCAGTTACTAGGTCTCGTGATCCTCCAAGTACCCCATGCTTGCGCTTGACACAATCCGCCACTGCCTGGGCTGAGAGCTTGTCGCCGCCCAGCGAAGTCCCCACAATGTTAGAGCACCAAAAAAGCACATAAGCAAACATTAGGATAGGGATATCCCATATAAACCCCCTTGTAATGAATCCCAATAAGGTCAGGATATCCCTATAAAATGCTTATGGTTCTGTCCTTTTTGGGTCCCTAAAATGTGATTATCAGTGCTAGTGAGTTCGATGTCACACGGGAAGGTGTCCAGCGAAGCATCAGAAACCAGCTATTAAATAATACAGAACCGAAAACAGTATTAGTATAGTATACTGGGCCCCAAAACCCTATTCTAATTAATAAGCTCCCTACATCATCCTTGACTATGGTCGCTGTTGGGAGTCAAACCTTGTATTCGTATTCAGGCAATATAGGGGGCCTCGATAACTTTATCAGGTTTTTTTTGGGTATATTATACTACAGTTGTATTAATAAGGATCCCCGCAGTAGTATAGGTAATTATTCATCTTATTAACAAAACTATAGTATACTATGCCCCAAAACCCTATTAAACGTATTAAGGCCGCTATAGTAAGCAGCTCCAGATCTGCCATCAGAGGCCACCGCTCGCACTAACTTCCGGCCCTTAGAGGATCGTGGGAGTGAGTAACTAACTACGGTTATAAATAAGGTAACTATATAAGGTAACGATATAAGGCAACTATGAAACGTAACTATATAAGCTAACTATGCAATTTAAACTGCTTACGACTCCAATCAGGGTATGCATAACCTGACTTACTACGTCCAAGAACCATCCAAGTAGCCGAACCCCAGTTTATTGTCCCTCAACCTTCAAACCGTAAACCCTAAACCCTTGTAGCCTTAAGCCCTACTTTCCCTGAAACCTAAACCTGAAACCCTGAACCCCAAAAGCCTAAAACCCCAAACCCAGATTTCCCGAAAGCACTGCTGGCATGTGCCTGCCTAGGTCCTCGAGGCAGAAGATCAGTTCCTTGCAGGTTTTAGCCTTTAAGGGTGCAAGGGTTTCGGGTTTAGGCTTAGGTGTAGGGGAGCGTTTAGTGCTTTGGGTTTGGGGTGTGGGTTTCATAAAGGGGTCGGAGGTCCTTCTAAGGGTTCTTGTTGAGGACACTATAAGGGCTCCCATAATGGGAACTCTGCTACAGGGGCTTGCAACGTTTTATAGTAAGTTCCCATTGCTTGAAAGGCTCCAGTAATTAGAAAAGAGTCTCGAGTTTGCTGTAGTTTAGCTATACATAGGGAGCAGAAGAGGATTTTATTAGTATGAAGTGACTCATTATGGTCACTTTTCGGGTACCCTAAATACTAGGTGCCGTATTGTAGTAGGGACCCAAAAAGGGACCATGATTTTGACAACCGCCCAATGGTTTCCTTACGTAGGCCCTTGAAAAGGCAGGTTAGTGATACTTTAGCGGCCAGTGAGATTTTTATTTCAGATCCGAGTAGCTCGCAACACTCGCTCTCGCTGTCCGTCACCGCCGGCTCGAAATTGGACGACGATGCTCCTCAGAGCACAGAGTCTCAAACTCCTCTTTAAGAGTTAAGGGTTCCTTTAATTTAAGGGCTCTTTTGAAGGGTTCAGGGTTTAGAGGGGTTTCGGGCTTCGGGGTAAGGGTTTAGGGGTTATGGTGTTGGGATCTTGAAATAGAACCCCCGAAACAAGGGGCCAGTCTCAAGATATATGGGTGGTTGTCAAAATTAGGGTCCCTTTTTGGGTCCTGAATATAGTACGGCACCTAATATTTAGGCACCCAAGAAGGGACCATAATTTTGACAACCACCCATATAAATCGTAGGGTACCCTTATTGGGACTCTAGTCTTTAGTTCCTCTCCGGGCCGTGGGTCAGGCTTCCAGTTGAACTAAAGCTTCCCAAAGCCCTACACCCGAACCCCTAAACTCCATAACCCTGAAACCTCAGTAGCTGAGTGAGTACACTTTGCACCTTTTGGGATAGTATTCTCCCTTCTAGAACTCAAAGTGTACACATTTTGGGGCTTATGAACTCCGCAACTAGGAAACGAGCTTAACGCATACCCCAGCAACACACTTAAGGATGCCCTCAGTTGGCTTGACCCTTGAACGCTGGACTAGACGCTACATCCGGAACGTGAAACGTAAAACCATGATGGCTTGCATCGAACCCTTAAGACAATCTTAAGATGTTTCAGTCCTTGAACACCCGAACCGAAATCCTTCCAACAACCCTCAACACTTGAACCCTGAAACTTACCTAAACAGACACCCCTGTTAACTCTAAACCCAAAAACCCGATCAAACGCTGACCCCGAAACTCGGTACCCCGTTAGGAAGCAGAGCCCCTTAGTTCAGTTTAAACAGGAAACCTCCGCCCAAGAAAGAAAACGGACAACAAAAAAAGCAGGGCGAAACTGGACACCCCAACCCTTCAAAGGATCCCAAATAATCTGGAACTCCCACTCCCCCCTTCTCAAAAACTCAAAAAGCGTCCTACCATTCTATGGGTTAACATATGGCCTTTGCCAAGGTATCTCTGAACCCCAAGACCCCCACCCGTTTGATGACTTCTACAAGGAGTCGTAGTAACAGTGCCCATCCCTGGACCCTTACCGGGAGCTTCCGAAAATAGGGGACCCTACTAAAGTCCTAAATGGTAGGATCCCTATTATAAGGACCCCAAAAGAAGGGTCCTTTATTTTCGGAAACTCCCAACGCTTAAACTCTAAACCTTACACACCCCCAAGCCTGAACCCTACACCGAGGTAAAGCTCATCATCTCATCCTTTCAAATGCCTAGGAACCCAGGTAAACCTACATAACTATGATCCCAAACCCGAGTACCTAACTAAACCCTAAACCCTAAACCCTAATTCTTGGGTCCTTTGGACCCTTAGGGGAAGTTTATGATTTCAGCTCTGATGGGTAATGTAGGAACCTGATTAAGACACCTTGGGTCTTTATTAGGGTTCCTTTAAAAGGGGTCTAGACGGGTTGCTACAAGGGGTCTATAAGGGTACTATAATAATGTAGGAACCTGACTAAGAAACTTTGAACCCTTATTAGGGCTCCTTATAGGAATCCTACTACTTTGGGGTTATAGGCCCAGGGTTTCTTGATCAGGTTCCTACATTAAAGCTCATCATCTCATCCTTTGAAGGGCCTTGGAACCAACACTCTGAAGGCTTCGGGGGCTTAGTAACTAGCCACTGAGTAGCACTGCCGCTACAAGTACCCTAAACGAAACCCGACGTAATTGGTGACATCCTACATATGGGTGGTTGTCAAAATTATGGTCCCCTTTTTTCGTCCTTAGTATCATACGGCACCTAATATTTAGGGTACCCAAAAAGGGACCTTAAGTTTGAGAACCATCCGCATATGAACACACTGAATAATTACATCCCTCCACAGTCCCCAACCAAGTCCTGTGGCCCCTCCAAGTAGGCCCTGAACGAAGCCGAATGCTTCCCCAGGCACAGCTCTCGCGCGCCGAGGGCCGAGGTGATCTCTGCGGAGCCTTGCATTGAAGGCGTCTGGTAGTCATAACCTCCTTACAACATGCCCTTAAACGAGGAGGCTTTCGATGCTTCGGGTACGGCTTGGGGCCTAGTGCTTTGTCTACACCGGTGATGGGGTCTTTTCCGCATTGCGAGACTATGTAAAGGCTTGCTTACTATACGCAAGGAATTATCTGGAGTGATTATGTACATACATATATATATATATATATGCACACACACGTACTCATACACATACACGTACACATACAAATACACATACACATACACGTACGCGTACCCATATACGTACACATACGCATACAGATACAGCTGCAGCTACAAATACAAATACAGATACACATACACACCTACATACCTATATATGTACATACGTACATCCATGCATACAGCCACACTCCTAGACATGCTGTACTGAAACCACACACATACTGTAGGCGACATCTTTTGGCGAAAGGCTGCTCAAGTCTGTGCTGACACTTACATACACAAAGACATACATACATACATACATGCATGCATGCATGCATGCATGCATGCATACACACGTACATGCATACATACGTACATACATACATACATATGTTCATAGACGAACAAACTACACACACATACATACCAGGGAGAGAGGTCTGAATAATTGCAAGAGGATTGTGGGCATATTGTGCACGCACATGGTTTCACGAGGATTGACTGCAGCGGGATTTAAGCAGACCCGTATAATATCATCAGTTGTCTGCTTTACGGGCCTCGTCCTCATGCTTAGGGTAAGATCCACGTATCTATTGAGTGGACATCGTTGAATTTTTTTCAAACTGACCCAGACCTCAAGGAGGATCGAAAAAGTAGACCCCCTGGCTCGTGACTTTATACTACTACAGGGTACTTTGTAGGAGCCCCCTTAGGGATCAACTTTTGGGATTTTTCCGGCGGTCTGGGGATTAGTGGGGTGCGTAAAGTAGGGTTGTACATGGCCCATACTTCGGAAAAGCCCAGAACGGCTACATAAGGCCAGGCACCTACAAGGGTCTAAAACAAGACAACCTCTAAAACAGGAACCAATCTTAAGACATGTCATTGTCTTGTACCTTTGGGGTTCTACTGCTTGGATCTTTTAACTAAAAAGGCGTGGGCACAAAGCTCCACCTAAACCCCTAAACCCGCATTGGGCTGAGGCTCAGGATTTATACCTAGAGGGCTTAGGCTTTAGATTCGCTTTAGGTTTGGGGCTCTGCGTTTGGGGCTCTTGCGGCTGCCAGTAGCCTGGGGACTTAGGCTTCAGGATTTAGGGGTTTAGGGTTTAGGAGTTTAGGGGTTTAGGGGTTTAGGGGTTTAGGGTTTAGGGGTTTAGGGGTTTAGGGTTTATTTCCTAGTTGTGAAGGTACCTGGCGCCCCCAAGAGAACATCACTCATAGTTTGGGTTCGATTCCATTTTGTCAGTTGCTAGCTCCCGACCCACTACTTCACTTCGGGTCCCGAATACTTGGAATAGAGCTTGAGGTATGTTGTAATACACTCACACAGAAAAGAAGATCAACTATTCGGACCTCTGTCTTATGTCGTTTCTGACAGGTCTGTTTAGAAATGCCTTGCGGGGTTTAGGGTTTAGCGCTTCGGGTTTTCGGCGCCAAGCAGCCTACAGCGGCGTGTTTCTGCAGGGCTGTCAAGGCGGCGTTTGGTGCCGAGCCCATTTCGGGATCCTGCAGATGGAAATAGGGTTCAGGGTTTAGGGTTTAGAGGATCATGGGACGTAGTCACGAAGGCTCTATAAAAACGAAAACTACAGTTGTAGTTACTTATAACCCCAACTAGGGCACTTTATAGCCCTACTTGCTAAGTCTCCTGATCCTCCAAGTACTGCAGGCCTAAAGGACTTAACACAGGCGGTTGATACGCGTTTTATGCGGGGTGGTGTACATGGACTTGGAGGGATTTACTGGGATATGTAAAGGGCCTGCCGCTTCACTGCGAAGCAGCTCCACTTTTAATGCTAAACCCAAAACAGTGGACGGAAAAGCAAAGTCCTAGACCCGAGTAAGGTAAGACCCCCGGAGGATCGAATGTAAGATAAAATGAAATAGACCCACAATTACTTGCCCAACACAGTTCCTAACCAGGCTGAATGAATACTTGCTCAGTCCCCCACAGCCCATTTATAGAGCCCATATCTTTTGCCCTTCTGGAACTTTTAACGGGTTCCCTACTCCAATTGCGTCCCCCGACCCGCCAAGTCAAACCAGACTGTTTGGGTACGTAGCCCCCCAGAGCGCACACTGGTACGCAAGAGTTGATTTCGTTCCAGCAGTGCCTATATTGTTGATTGCGCCTTAAGCCTCTGAGTCAAGCTTCAGCCCCTGCTGCGTTCCAGTACGGTTGCGGGCAGGCGGCTGGCCGGCCACACCAGGATCAGCTCCATTACTCGTGTATCTCAGCACACGAAACACGCCGTTGTTTAACACCGCCGTGCTCGCAACTGTTTCAACCAACTTGCCATAACCACTGCTGCAATAGCGAAGGTCGAAATTGTTGTTCCATCCGCAAGCTACTCGCAGTCCGGTATACAAGCGGCGAAGTTGATAAACTTTTTGAATGGGGGTGTTATAAGGTGTCTTTGTCCAGGGTGTGATAAAAGTTTTTGACAATCCGGGGTCCTGCTTCAGGGCCTGACTAACAAAAAATGCAAAAACCCTAACCGGCGCCTCCGTGATAGGATCCTCAATCTGAAACCATGAATAGTAAGGGAGGCAAGGACTGAAGAAGGGTCTACCTCAGGTCTTAAAGAGGTTTTAATGACTGATTCGTTCCAGGAACATCCATCTACCATAGCGTCCTCCGTTGGAGCTGCTATAGCCAGGATGGTCGCCTGCACAAGGTTTGTTTGTGTAAAGATCGCAATCCGCAGCATATCCTGACATCCCAAAGCTGGTCTAATTCCTGCACCCGTGAACTCCTGCATCAGCCTTGCACCACCTTTGCGATTGAAATCCTATGTCAAACATCCCGCACTGCAAAGTGGAGATTGTTTAACATTGTCATTGCCTGTTTAAACTGAGAACCACGTTTGCCAGAAAAATGTGAAGTATGTTGAAACAGACATGCAGCTGCGAGCATCTCTGCGGTCCCTTCAACCTGCACTTTAAATGCGAAATGTAATGGGCGCGGAGTTCAGTGAAGGTTCGATGTTTCGGAAACTGAACAGGCCGCACGCCCGATGGAGGGGTATGCATTGCTTCACTCCAACCCGCGCCAGCAGTAGACACCCCACAGCCGGAACCCTAAATCTTGCAAAGCCTTGTGCAACTGCCCAGATTCCCGGGAGGATCTAGAGAGTAGATCCCCTAATTTGGGGCCCTGTACTACTAAGGGTACTTTATAGGCTTTGGATCCTCCCGGGGGTCTGGGTGAACAACCATTATTGAAACTCCGTCTCGAATCTACACGTTGTGTTCTGGGACCCATCGCACTGCAAACTGGCTGTGGTGATGTGCTTTCGAAGATACCTTCGTAAACTAGTAAGGTACATCTTCTGAGCTCCATGTTCATTTCCTTGGCCTCCAAAATGGATTTTGAAACTGAGCCGTCGAAACCAAGCCTGCAACCCTTCCTACTAACCCTTGAGGACTTATACAAGGAAACTAATTATAATCATAAGGAACCTGAAAAACGCAGGGGGTTGCTGGCCCAGATAAACCCAAACCCCCTCATGTGGGATCCCTTGCTTGCTTTTTTCCTGCAGTGTTTGGAAGCTTCAGGATTCTGAAACTGTGAAGACGTGGTTGGTTTGGGGTTTCGGTGCTTGTTAAGGTTTAGGCTAACCTAATCCTAAACTTGAAAGTTTCAGCACGGTTCAGGTGGTTGTTGTTTTCTTATGTTTCTGGCTGGTCTGGGTCAACACAGGGAAGGGGACGTCCAAGGTTGTGTTTCATAACCAGACCCTCATATCCGATTGTTCACGACAAGTTCTGTGTTTGACGCACGTTCAGGTGTCTGGGTATTGGCTGCAAGCCAACAAAGCTGAAGAACCCTGTGAAGCTATCGAACATCAAAGTCTCATGATGCAAGATCGGGTTGTCAAAATTACCCATGCGTGTCACATTTGGACATGCCACAGGCCGCGGTCATCGCACAGTGCGTCCACGCGCGTCCACGCCATTTCTGCTTTGACTGCCAAGCCCCGGCATTGTGTTAGCGCGGCACAGGCAAGGAGTAGTTGACTCGGTCTCACCAGCCTTTAACGACATCCCTGCATTGCATTTCGCCGCTCACGCTTGCTCATGGGTTGTTCTTAAAGTGTATTCGCCTCTAAACTGTAAAACCTTCTGTATAGAACCCCATTCGACCCCTTCAGACCATACCCCTCCTAAACCCTAAGGCATCCTCAACCTATTGAGTTCCCTCCATGAAGAAAACTGTTGTTTCTTGCATCCTGGTCCCGACGAGAACTAAGTAGGCTGAAAAAGACCATAATTTTGAAAATGACCACGTTTAGGGTACTGATAACTCCACTTTCGACCTACTTACCGTCCCCCGTCCCTCCAAGTAAGCGTCCAGGTACCTAATAATCATATATTCCTGGCCCCCACCCCTCCCACTTCCAAGAAGATCAAACAAATGGCAATTATAGTAATAATACAAACAGTTATAATGCTAACAATCATAGCAATACCAATACTATGGAGAATAATAAAGAAAATAACAAGAATAAACACCCGATACCACCACTATAGCCTGATGGGGTGCGGAATTGGCCGTGTGTACTATCTAGGAAATTCCGCTGGATCACGGTTTTAGGGTTTAGAATTTAGGGTTAACCTGCTGTTTTAAGGCTTATGCATTATAACTGAGGGGCCATTAGCTACTACTTTGTAAGGTTCCGGGCTCCAGATTAGGTTTACAGTCCTTCTTCCTGTTGGCTTAGACTCAGACAGCAGTCGTCAGGTGTCAATCATATTCAAGTGAATTACATAAAGGTGCTGCTTTCTTGTTGGATGCTTCACCTGTGGCTGCGCGGCTAGATGTTTAGAATGGATCCATGTTTGTCCAGTATCATAGGGGAACTAAACGTTAACTGTTGGCCCCCTCTTGTACCCCAAAGAGGTTTAAGGTCACCTACTCTACTGATTGAAGGATCTTGGGGCTACTTGGAGGCCCTTTTGACTTAGTAAGTAGGGTTAGTAAGGTGGGTTATGGGGGATTATAATATGGTTTCTAGGGGATACTAAGTAGACTTACTAAGTCAAAAGGGCCTCCAAGNTGGAGGCCCTTTTGACTTAGTAAGTAGGGTTAGTAAGGTGGGTTATGGGGGATTATAATATGGTTTCTAGGGGATACTAAGTAGACTTACTAAGTCAAAAGGGCCTCCAAGTAGTAAGTTAGGTCACAAGTACCTTGATTGGAGCTATAGGTTCCTTACCCTAAACCCTAAACCCTAAACTTACTTGTAAGCCCAGATACTAAGTTCCATGATCCTTTAAGCCTTCACCCTTTTAGATGTCTTAAAAAAGAACCCTTTAGGGAACCCTATAGTTACTTAGTCCCATGATCCTCCAAGTACCCTATGCCCGAAACACATCATCTAAACTCCAAACCCTTATAGTACCCCTAAAGACCCCTTAAAGGGACCCGATAAAACCCTAAACCCTAAACTTACTTAGTGCCTTGATTCTCCAAGTAAACTCGAGATCCCACCAGCGGCTCAGGTGCGGGAGCACCCAAGTTAGCCACGTTCAGAGTTTCAGAGTAAGCTGGTTTAGGGGTTTATTGTTTTTATAGGGGTTTAGGGTTTATTAGGGTTTACTAGGGTTTATTCTCATAGGGTTTAGGGTTTAAGGGGCTAAGGGTTCAGGGCTTAACACCTTTGGGTTTAAGGGTTTTGGATTAAAGGGTTTAGGGTTCAAGTTGTCAAGGATTGTGATATCCTGTAATGAACGGGGTCTAGGGTCTAGAGTAGACCCTGATTAAAAAATCTCTTTCTGGCTGGCCGTGATACTGTGATTCCTGCTACAGTCCTTCTTAGGGGAAGGTGTTGTTTGCTGATCAAGGGGTCTACAAGTGGTGAAAAGCAGCCCTAATAACCCCAAGGCCACGGTAATTTGTATATGGGAATTTCCGAAAATAGGGGACCCTAATATAGTACCCTAAATAGTCAGTAGGATCCTTATTGTAAGGACCCCAAAATAAGGTACCCCGAATTTTCGCAAACTCTAAACCCTTCTAGAGCCCGTTAAAGGAGCCCTTACAGTACCCTTATAGTAACCCTTTAAGGAACCCTGGGACCAGAAACTCCCATATGGGGCCTAACTCTACCCCACTTGCAAGGTAATGTAGGTGCCTTAATGCGTAGAACAGGGTTTTGGCTCCTATATAGTATCGTTATAATAAGGAACCCTAAGGAATAATGTTGGTAATTATTTAGGCTTCTATAGTACACAAAGTACTTTTTGGCATCAGGTTCAAGGCGTTGTTCAGCTTGCAAAACACATTCGTTAACACTCATATGACTCCGATATAACACCCTCATAAAAACCCCTAAGCCCAAAATGACAATGTCACGAACTTAACAGCAAGGGTTTTGTGGTATACTACACAAAAGCAAAAAACGAAACCCCAAGGAATAAAAGTTGTGTTTTAGATTCCCAAATTAGACCTATTACACTAAACCCCTACATCCAGTATCCTGAACCCCAACACCTTCGGCAAAACCCCCTCATAGCCCAGAGCCCCGGAGGATGTAACACGTAGATCCCCTAATGTGAGACCCGATACTACAAAAAGGGTACTTTATCGGAACCCCCTTTAAGTGATCCCCTTCCACACTAAACCCTTCACTCTTATAGCTGAAGCTCCTATACCTTCCGAGCAACTCTCCCTGATGCCTCAACGGCTAAACGTAATTTGTACATCTACATCCTCTGGCTAAGGATCCAGGCCTCGCTCTCGCTCAGATTGTCTGCAGATTGCTTGCATGAACCCTTCAACCCATAAACCTTAAAGCCTAAACCCCTTAACCTCTCAACCCTCAGCCCTAAACCTAAGAGAACAGACTCGCTTTTCCCGACCTCTTGTGCTTCCTGGGCCCCATCTGCAGATGCACCGGCCTTGATCGTGGCCTCAGGCAGACATTGGGTACTGCCCCCACTCCGTAACAGCTGGATGATATTTATAGTATACTTATGAATAGCCCTTGCCATGGCCCTTAATGTAGGCTGTTACAGGGTGGGGGCGCAGTGCCCAAGGCAAACACGAGGTTTAATGTTCATGGAATCAGGGTTTTAGGGGACAGGGCTTAGGGTTTTAGGGTTTAGGGTTCAGGGTTTAGGACGGCTTTGGAAGGTTTGAAGGGCTCTGGGTTTAGGGATTAGGGCTTAGGGTTTACAATTCCCACCCAGGCCTCCCAAACTAATTAAGGAATGAACCTGAATTCATACTCGGCATCCTACTATAATTACAGTGGCTTTAGGGTTTTAGGGTTTAGGGTCAAGGTTCTGGTTTTTTGAGGTTTTGGTGCTTAAAGCTTTAGGGCTTATAGCGATTAGGGTTGTAGTGTTCAAGGATGAGCGTTTTGGAGGTTGGGGTTTGGAGCTGTAGGAGTTAGGGTTTAGGGGTTTAGGGCTTTAGGGCTTCGGGTTTTACAAGTGGGCTCAGTAAGACTACGAGATTTGCACGAGTTCTGCGATCCCTGAAGGTCCAGAAATATTGCCCTGATGGACTTAGGCTTAGGGGCAGCCCCCCAAAAAAAAACCTTATCAATTATGGTAGGATTATATAAGCCCCCAAAGGGTTACCTACTCAGCTACTAGGACATTTACTCGTAATATGGTTTGGGGACCCTGGTACCATGATGGCAGCAATGCATACAGACTTGAGGAGACTGTTGGGCGTAAGAATTTAGGTTTCGGCGTAAGGCTTGGTCATAGGGACCCTTAGGGGGTTAAGGGGGAGGGGGGTTAGGGGACGATACTTCCTTAAATTACCCTTATTAGGCCTTATTATGGGCACGAAGGCCCCTTACCCCCCCTCCCCCTACCCCCCTAAGGGTCCCTATGACTTGGGGGATAGTGTGTTGGGGCTTGACTAGTACAAGGCGGATCATGGGACTTGGGTTGCAAGCACCTTACTGGGCTTACAAGTAGTCATAGCTACCGATAGTAGAAACTCTAAAGCTACTTAGTCCCATGATCCACTAAGTGTATCCTAAAACCCGCTAATAGAAACCCTAAACCCTAAGCCCCTAAACCCTAAGCCCTAAACCCATACAGATCCCGTAAAGAAACCCTGTAAGCCTAGATGCCAAGCCCCTGTGATCCTCGAAGTAGTACTTGGAGGATCATGGGACGTAGTAGGGATATAAAGCAGGGTAACTATGGTTATAATTACATATAACCCTTATTAGGGTACTTATGACTAGACCAAGAGTAACCTAGGAATAAACAGGGCGCCCTTTTTGGCTTTTGAAGGGGCTTATAAGGGAACCTGAACCTTAAAAAAGGGAATAAGGGCCTCTTCTAGGTCCTAGCCTATTAGGGTTCTTATGACCTTACTTACTACCTTAACCTACCTAACCCTACTTTTTTGTAGGTTCTTATTGTAAACCCTAATATGGCATTTATGGGGACCCTACTTTTTTGTAGGTTTTGGTAGGTTAAGGTAGGTCTGAAGATCCTCCAAGTCAGCTTCCGAAGTTTAAGGTTTTGGGGTTTTCGGATTCAGGCTTGGCATTTAAGGCTCATGGGCCTCCTGAGCCATAAGATTCTGGGTTTAGGGGCTTCAGGGGTTAGGGTTTATTTGGTTCCTTTTGGTTAGTGGCCGTTTAGTGTTTAGTTGATACACCTCCACACACAAAATGCACATGTTCGTAAGAAGGAGCCTTTAATTTGGCATCCCTGGCCGTCGTTAAGGAATCTGGGTTCCCACCTGCGCGTTCGGTTTAAGGCAAAAGGCAATCACATCATATGTGGCTTTCATGTTGGGGAGTTACATGTCAGCCTCAAACAATTCGAAAGCGCAAGTGGAAGTCTGGTTTTTGCTCATCCCTGATGCCTCGAAGCCAATATCTTCCACTGCAGCGACAACCCTCTCCGCAACCTCCTCGGCATTGTTCGAAGACAAGATTTGGGAGTTTCCGAAAATAGGGGGCCTAATGTAGTACCCTTAATGGTAGGATCCCTATTATAAGGACCCCCAAGATAAGGTAACCCTATTTTCGGAAACTCCCATTTGGGGGACTGCGGTGGACTTGGTAGTTTTGCAGGGAATTTGGGGTCTTTCTACTTGAAGGGCAGGGGACTTAGTAAGTAGGTTATAAGTAGAGCTATAAGTACCCTAAATGGAGGCACCCCAAGTATAACCCTACTTATAACCTACTTACTAAGTCCCTTGCCCCTCCAAGTAACCCCGGCTCGGGGACTCCACTGGTGCTGGGTTGCCCTGTAGCTTCTGAATGAAAAGGGGACCGTTTTTCGTACTTTTTGGGGCTCTAAGGACTCATATACTAAGGCTTTTGGGCCCAAAGACCATACTATATAAGGCTTTGTTAGGCTATTTTGATGCCCAGGGAAAGGGAACCCGGAATGAACAAGGGCAAAAGGGTACTAGTCAGAAACCTAGGGTTTGTTCATACTGTATAGTGAACCCCAGAAAGTTGGAACATTGATTTAGGATGATCCTTGCTGGGATTCCCTATACTTTACGGAGGGCACGAGGATAATGATGTTCCAGCTTTCTGTCTTCTACTGTACGAGCTTCCTGCTCATTGTAAGGTCTGCGCACGGCTCAAGGATCATGGAAGCCTAAGGGTTTTAGGGTTTAGGGTTTCAGGGTTTAGGGTTTAGGGTTTTAGGGTTTAGGGTTTAGGGTTTTAGGGTTTTAGGGTTTTAGGGTTTAGGGTTTAGGGTTTTAGGGTTTTAGGGTTTTAGGGTTTAGGGTTTAGGGTTTAGGGGTGGTCGTTCAAGATACCTGCGCTTGAATAGCCACGAAGGGGCTTCCCTTGGTTCGGATCTCTTTCTATCCTAAACTTTTCAAGAAGGTAGGAATATGATTAATTAGCTTCCTTGAACAAAGATCGTCGCCCTACTTCGGGAACCCTGTGCAATTTTCGCGCGCTTCTGATCGAACCAGGGTCGAGGGTTTATGCCGTTGAGGCGCACCATCATGGACCCCCTTAAACCCCCGACTCTAAAGCCGTAAACCTACTTCGGTCAGAGATGGACTTCAACCAAGCTCGCGTCTTGATTTCCAGATCTCGGGCCAGATTCTTTAGAAGTGGTTGGGCGTTGATGGGCCTGAATATTTGGAGTAGGTTTTTGTTGGCTTTCTATGCCATGGCCTTTTTTCGGGAAGCCCTAGACCCATAGTCTAAAACCCCTTGAAGCCCAAACTTTAAATTAAAACCCTTTCAAAAAACAGCTTAAACCCTGAAGACCAAAAACTGAAGCTCAACAAAACACACACGCACACAGACACACACACACAAAACATCCTCTGCTAGGGGTTGTGGTGCTTATATTTCTATATAAAAACTACTTACTAAGTCCAGGTGTTAAGCCCCTATACTGCAGTCTGGTTAGTCAACTCTACCCTAAACTCCTCAACCCTAAATAGCAGCCTTGCCTTAAAGAACTCTGAGCCAAACAACCCAAAATCCGGACTCGTAAACAAACCCAAAGCCTAAACCTCCAACTAAACCCACAGCCCTAAACCCTAAATGGCTTAGGGTTTAGGGTTTAGGGGCAGGCTTACAGGCAGTCCCCGAAACCACCTCCCCCCTACCCCTACCCCCCTAGTCCACCCTTCCTCCCCCNCCCCCACCGCCTGCGAGGAAATCCGTACCGAGGCGGACTCAGCCAGCAGATTTACCGATCTCGGCTCGAGGGTCTTAGAGTTTTAGGTTAGGGTTTAGGGTTTAGGGTCCTTTAAGAGCTCCTTTTTAAAGGCTACTGTAGGGGCTATTGTGAGGATTTGGTTTAGGGGCCTCAATAACTACCAATACTATTTTGGGGATTCCTAATTATAATGGCTAGGGTTTTAAGGCTTTAGGATTTAAGGGTTTAAGGTGCTAGGGTTTAGGGTTGTAGGGTTTTAGGGGTTTTAGGGTTGTAGGGCTTTAGGGTTTCAGGTGTCTTAAACTTTTAGGTTTTAGGGTTTAAGGCTCTAGAGTCTCTAGTCCTAAACCCTAAACCCTCAAACCCTAATGTAGGAACCTGATTAAGAAACCTTGAGCCTTTATTAGGGTTCCTTATATGAACACGACTATTGTGGGGTTAGAGGCCCAGGGTTTCTTAATCAGGTTCCTACATTACACCGTAAGCTCCTTAGGGTTTTAGGGTTTTAGGTTGGGGGACCTCGGCTCGGCTTGCGATCGTGTGTTTTCTTTGAGGCAGTGACTTTACTGGAATTGTTAAGGGGCTTTGTAGGTGCGAATGCCCGCTTTTAAAGGGTTTGGCACGTGCTTTTGATTTCGTCGGGTTTAATCACAGTACAAGTCTACCTGGGCCCTGACATAACCAAAGAGAAAATGTTTCACCGCTCTTCATGATGGCTACTTTAAGGAACAGGTCCCGCAAGATAGTATTAAAGTATGGTTCTCCAGAACCCAGGTACAGGGATTGCAAGGGGTGTGACTAAGAATTATTCAGATCTTCAAACTTCGATCATCGAATACACGTTTTTGAGCTGTCCCTGAAGGAGTTTTGCTAAGCGTTTATGGGGCCATTGACTGTTCGGAGCAGGAACCCGGATGTTGGAGACAAGTGTTTCGTAGGTTAGTATATGCGGGAGTACATCTACCATCAGAAAGCATATGGCGCCTTTGGAGGGAGAGTTTCAGAGCGATCAACCATGCGCCGTAATCGTATTTGGCCTGGCGAAGAGGTGGCCGACAAGGGGAGTTTGCAACCGGCCTTCGGCCGGAGGCTTCGGCCTGCCGTGCCCTGGATGTGTTTGGGCCAAACCCCGTGCGCTTATTGGGACATTTGCACATAGTCTTTGTACAATACACGTGCATATGTCCCCATCAGGTTGCAGACATTGAACAGCCTAATGCCAGGGGTGACGCATCGCTGAAGTCCAACGCGATAAGGAGGTCTGCTTGCTTCCTTCCATTCTCTACTAGTGTCCGATAGTCATCATTTTTGAACCCTAAACCCTAAACCCTTGAACCCTAAAGCCTAAACCCTTGAACCCTAAAACCCTACACCCTTGAACCCTAAACCCTTGAACCCTACACCCCTAAACCCTAATAGCCTGTTCCTCCAACGGCCTCCGTGTCTTGGCTGGCCCACGGCCTTCGATTCGAACTCGGCGCTGGGCAGCCACTGCCCTCCATACTGTTGATGATATAAATCCTGCATTACCTTAAGGACACCAAACTATGGGAATTATGGTACATTCCTTACTATGGGTAATGCAGGATATATATATATATATATAATCAACCCTCTCGATGCAGTTCCGCATGCTGAACACCAGGACCAGGGCGGAAAACCAGGCGAGACCCGAATCCTAACGACTCCTGCACTCCAAACCCCACGGTTTAGGGTTTAGGGGTTTAGGGTTTAGGGTTCCCAGCAGACTCTCCCTTTTCAGGGGTTTAGGGCTTAGGGTTTAGTGAAGTTCTGATGAGAGACGCAGAAAATGAAGATTCACAGGGTTCAGTTAGCCTAAGCCTACAACCCCTGGACGCTACAGCAAGAGAAGAACGGGCAAAGACCAGAAACGGGTTTGGTCATATAGGGGCCTTTCTCATTAGAATAGGGTTTGGGGGCCCATTATACAAAAGTTATTTTAAGGAATCCCAAACTAGTAGAGACAACTATCAAGGCCCCCAATTAGAACCCTACAAACCCCTTTACCCTTAATTAAGAAACCCCCCAAAATAGTATAGGTAATTATTATGGCCCCTTATACAGAACCCTTATAGTAGCCCTTATAGACCCCTGCAAAGGAACCCCAACATAGTACAGGTAAATATTAAGGCCCCTATAGTACTGAGGTGATCTATGAGAGATAAAGGGCTCCACATGCGCGTAGTTCTCCAAATTAGGGTCCCTTCTAGGTTAGGGTCCCTTCTAAGGTCCCTTTAAAGGGATCTATAAGGGATTCTATAAAGGGTATCGTAATGGTACTGTCTACGTTAGGGTCGTTATATATAAGGGTGCAGTACCATATTTGGGATCCAAAAAGGGGCCAAAATTTGGAGAACTACTTATGCACAAACAGTACGTACTTGGGGGCTCTAACGTCGAATGTCTACAAGTCGTTAATGCGTACCTTTAGCTAAAGAAGCCTAAGAGTTGAAGCATCATGACCGTGATGCCCTTAAGACAGAACAAAGGTAATCCTAGCAGCAATCATCCCAAAACCGTGTTTCAATTGTTCGGACTTCATGGTACTGGTTAGTGGACTGCCAAGGCAGAACCACAAACGTGCTGTCAACTACAGCAAGATACCTTATTAAATGGGGCTATATAATTTAGCCTAGTTTACGCACACATGGAATTTCAGGTGGGGCGGTCACATAAACATCTTAACGAAACAATGTCCAATTGTGGTAAGGTTTATGGGTGCCGTCGCATAGTCGGCTTCCGATATTTTCTGCAGGCCCAGAAATTATTGTCAAACCCTTTAAGATCTCTGAGGAAACAGGCAGTAGCACCCCTGTGAAACCTTTTCGAACCCTGCTAGAACCCCTATAGTATATAGATCCAAATAAGCCCTGTAACCAAATGATGTAAACGCCTTGGCGTGTGTGATTGGTTTTGCCATGGGGCGCTTCCTCAACTCCAGGCACGGCGCGAATGGCCTCTACTGGCAGGATGCAACAAGGGTCAAGAGATCTTGAGGAGATAATTTTTGGGAATCACGCAGACCTCCATATTCGGGTTCTTCGTGTGGTTCAAGGTATTGCTTCAAGGATCGGGGGAGGCTTCGTAAGTAGGTGGACGTAGCGGGTCCCAGCAACTCGCTTACTAAGTGCACTGATGACGCGAAAGCTTGATATGCGCTATCTGCCCGTAGCAAGTGTTTACTTGAAGACTTGGTTGTGGATCTATCTTTCTAGGCATGTGGGGCATAAACTCTTTCGGTGCTCATCTGGCCCTGGTTCAAACCCTAAACCATTCAAAGCACCGAGGTTTGTGGAAGTCTTTTGTTGTAGGATGCCCTGATTGTTGGCCCTTTGGCTTCGTTCAGCCCCTACTGGGGTGTGTCCTTTTTGGGTTCAAGGAAACTGCTACATCCCAAGCCTATACCGGAAACCCTGCCAAAACCTGAACTTTTCATGGGCCGCATCCGGCACTTCAGACTTCAGAGTTGACCTTACCGGGTGTAAGTAGCACCGCAACTTGACGCAACAACCAAAGTGTCCTAAGTACCTACGTAGCAGAATGGACCTAGAAATGCAGCATTCGGCTTTAAGGCTTGGAGGCGAACCACGCCCCAAAGGCCCAGACAGATTCTGGGTTCTTGTTAAGGGTATTAATTTAAGTTACTGAGTCCTGTGCCCCTGAAAAAAAAACAAACCCCCCATGAAACACAGGATACCCCAAACCTTAAACCCTATTCCGAAACCCTACCTTAACCTACCGACACCTACTTTTTTGTAGGGTCCCTATATATTCCATATTAAGGTTTATTATAGGAACCTAGGGTTGGGTAGTTTGTTGTAAGAATTGAACTCTAAAAACTCCCTAAACCCCAAAAGCCTACAGTAGAAGCCAAAAAGTTGGAAACCCAATAGCCTCAATCCTTAAGAGTAATGTATAGGGAATCCCAGCACTATTTGGCCTTAACCAGGTTTCCAACCTTATGGGGTTTACTGTAGATCAAAGCAGGGTGGGCCACCCGCTCCACTGAAGACACACAGGATGCGCAAGACATCCCCAGGACTTCCTGGGCTCAAAGCTCGGCTCGGGGGGTAGGGGAACAGGGCTTTGGGGTCCTTTAAAAGGATCTATAGGGGTACTATATAAGGGTCTAGTAATACTTGAAGGATCGCGCGACTTAGTAAGTAAGGACTTCAGGGTCCCTTTGAAGGATCCAGAGGGGTCTATAAGGGTTTAGGGTCCGGGTTGAGGGTCAAACTGGAGGATCATGGGAATCAGTAAGTAAGGTTATAAGTACCCTAATTGGGGTTATAAGTAATTATAGCTATGGTTACCCTATTTATAACCCCAATTACTAAGTCCCATGATCCTCCAAGTACCATAACAAGGAACTCCGTCATTTACAGGACCTGAATAAGTCTGGGGTTGCTCCGACTTTCATGGAGCGCATCCCCTAAACCCTAAACCCTAAACCCTCGGGGTTTAGACGGGGTGTCCAGGGCGCAGATACGGCCTCTCAGGGTTGAGACACGAAAAGGGAACTCTTCAAGGAATCCGAAACTGCACCGACAAGGGCCCCCCCGAAAGGAATCTTTAAAGGAACCCCCAAAGCCCTGAACCGGATTTCTTGGGGTTGTGTCAAGCCTTAGATGGGATGCTACGCGTGTTGATTGAGTAGATAGCGACCGTAGTCTCTGCAGATATAGGGATTGCCTAAAACCCTTGGTATAGACCTCAAATGCAGTTCTGTTTGCCTTTTCCATAAGGAGGAAACCATAACAAACCCTGAAGCAAGGAAGATGCCTCGAGGCTTCGGGGTTTTTGAGACTTTGGGAAAATCGGGATCCAGAGGACGATGCAAAGTGTATTAAACCCTAAACCCTAAACTCCTAAACGCTGCTCTACATCCACAGAAGCCTCAGAGGCGCTCAACCCTTGTGCCTCTAACCTCTTCTCTCTTCTTCAATAACCGGTAAGAACAATCCCATTTACTATAGCCCCAAATAATTGCCCTGATACTGTTACACTGCAATCTGCCCCAAACCTCATTATAAAAGCGATTATCTCCTTCTTCAATAACCGGGCCCCAAAAAGTTCAATCTTTCAAAGATAGAGCTAATATATAAGGCCAAAAAGTTTAACGTTCTCTCGTTCACTACTGTTGATGGACAAAATCTTGCATGACCCTAAAAACCCTAAACTATGGGAATTATGGTATATTCCTTATAATGGGTAATGCAGGATTTTGTCCATCAACCGTAAGTCTTCAGGCCACTCTTCAAGGAGCCCTTAAAGGAACCCTTGAAGGAAACCCTCATTACGTGACTGAAACCATGGCAAGTAGAGAACTGATCACACTGGGGGCCTGAGCGCCTGAAGCCCTAAACCCTACCTTAACCTACCAGCACCTACTTCTTCCTGGGGTCCATGTACATCGTGTATTAGTGGTTCATAGCATGAACCTACAAAAAGTAGGTTATGATAGGTTGAGATAAGACCCTCAACCCCCAACAAAGCCGGTTCAGGGCTTTGGGGGTTCCTTTAAAGGTTCCTTTCGGGGGGGCACTTGTAGGTGCAGTTTCGGATTCCTTGAAGAGTTCCCTTTTCAGAAGAGTTCCCTTTACGCGTTCCCGAACGGTTTCATTTGTTATGGGGATTTGGGGTAGGCCCTATAAACCGTAAACCCTTTAAACTCTAAGCCCTACACTCTAAAATCCTAAACCTAGAACCCGAAATCCTACACCCTGAAATGCTAAGGGGGCTTCGGTGCCAGCCAGGCTTCCAGCTGGAGGACGTTGGAGCTGGCTTCGGAACGACCTGAGTCATGAGAGGAGTTTCAGGTCCAGGGTTATAAGGTTCGGGTTTAGGAAGTTTAGGGTTTAGGGTTTAGGAAGTTTAGGGCTTAGGAAGTTTAGGGTTTAGGGTCTTGTTTTGTTTTGAACTCCTTTTTAATGTCTGCGAGGCAGTCGGCAGCTTCTAAGGCCACTCTGACGGGGACACCTACGGACCCCAGCTAAACCGAACCCCTGCTCAGCTCTTGTAAGGAAACTCCTCAGAACTCCCATTGACTTTACTCTCCTTCAGCTGGATGGCGATCCCCTTCAGGTACAGCCGGTCTGCTAGCCTCGTCACCCCTCTCCAGGGTTGAAGGTCTGGGGTCAAGGTTCGGGATTTTTGGAGCAAAAAAGAAGCCTTAAACATAGAACTCCGAGAATCAACCCGCATAAACGATATCAGAAGACTATGTCATATAGACCCCGTAACGGCTCTAAACAATCGACACCCAACAGGACAACAAGTCTTCGACATAAGTTTTAAGATCCTTCAAGGGCTCTCGCATCTGGTTCGTGATTGTTCGTGTTCAGGGTTTAGGGTTTAAGGGTTGAGGGGTTTAGGGTTTAGGGGTTTAGGGTGTCTACTGCCCCGTGGTTGTTGGGGCAGTAGACAGTGCCCGCTACCCTCGCCATTGAGGACCTGAGCCGAACTGTCTAGCTTTCATGCGGGCAATGACAAACATGAGACGTATTGTAGACCTTTGCGTCCTGTGATTTAGGTTTCAGGGGTGTGCCTACACCCTCAAATGTGCTACCTTTCTCCTGGCTGCCTTAGTTTGTGATTATAGGATCCGAACCATAAACAAGCTACCCCAAAAGGTACTACAAGCTAGGCTGCAAGGTGGGTCTGCTAGGATTGCCCTTAAGCAAAGAACACCGAAATAACCTCAGACCCCCTCTTTAGAACGCTTTGTAAGACACAGCCTTTAGGGTTTAGGGTTAAAGTTAGGGATTGAGGGTTTAGGGACCAAGGTTTAGTGTACCGAGCGCTTCAAAAAGGGAACGTTCTACATCCACGAGGCATATACTTAAGCTATACTGGTTCCTGATCAGGTAGAAGGGCTTGGTTTTTGTAGTTCATATTCATGGATTTTGGGGTTCTCCGGCTCCAGCACTCACTAATAGGTGATGTAGAGGCCTGGGCAATCCTTTAGGGCCCTGAGCCCTCAAGCCTAACATGTTCAGCGTATCAAGCCCCCCCCATTATCCACGTCCAATATGTGGGCCTGAATACCCAGACCCCCGGGAGGATCTAGGAAGTAGATCCCCTAATTTGGGGCCCTATACTACTAAGGGTTCTTTATAAGAACCCCCATTAAGGGATCTACTTTTTGGATCCTCCCTTAAGGGGCCTGAATAATTAGAATAAGGTTCCCTAGCAAGGGCTCCTCGGAGGTTCCGTGAAAGAGCTATATAAGGGTTCTATGCAGGTTTAGCAAGGGTTCCTCGGAGGTTCCGTTAAGGAGCTAGAATGGTTCTAAACAGGTTTAGGATATGGGGCCTAGAAAACTGGAATAAGCCTCCGGGGCAATTATGTTATAGTGCAGTTATCTTACAGAACCCTAAGGAATAGTACTGGAAGATACTGAGGCCGTAGAATGCCTGATTTTCCACATGATCCGCGGAGTAGCAGGAGTTTCGGATGGTTGGGAGTTGGCGTGCTGAGCCATGAGTATGTTAAACCTATCCGTCTAAACTCACTCGAACCCTGCAAATCCAAAATCCCCTACCTGACGACGTTCCCAAAAACTGTAGTCAGGATCCTGAATACGAGACCATTGGGCAAGAGATGTTGGAGTCGCTGGACTAAAGACTTTATACGCAATCCCTAACACTAAACCCCAATAATACCCAATATGGTAATCCTCATAGACCCCTTTACATAAGTGAACCTTTAAAGGCACCTTATTTAACTCATTACAGTAGAAGCCAGAAAGTTGGAACATCATTATCCTCATGCCCCTAAGGTAAAGTATAAGGGATCCTAGCACTAATCCTCCTAAAGTCATGTTCCAACTTTCTGGGCTTCACTATAAGCCATATTTTTGTCCTAGAATCCTTCTAGACCCCTTTACTAAGTGAACCCTTAAAGGAACCTTTTCTCGTTATGTTTTACTCATTACTTGGAGGATCATGGGACTTAGTAACTGGGGTTATAAATAGGGTAACTATAGTTATAATTACTTATAACCCCAATTAGGGTACTTATAACCCGACTTACTAAGTCCCCTGATCCTCCAAGTAAGACCCTTACATTCTAAGCCTCCTTCAGTTCCTGCGGGCTCCTCGATCTCGACCGCACGCGAAGCACACTCTCAAGCTCGTGGAAACCATTCCTGGGTTCTTTAAGGGATCTATAAGGGTTTTTTAAGGGATCTATAATTTTTTTGAAGGATCTATACAGGTTTTTAAAGGGATCTATAAGGGTTCTTTTAAGCGGTTAGGGGTTCAGGAGTTTCATTTAAGTTACAATAATAGGAATCTATAAGGGTTCCTTTGAGAGTTAGTTCAAGGTTACCATAATAATAGGGATCTGTAGTAAACAATGTGGTTTCTTAATTGTGGGAACTTGAAATAAATTCCTGAACAAAAACCCAGGCTCTGGGACGCGAGCATGGGAGCAGTCGTGCCGTCCTGGTCACTGCAGCCCCTAAACCCTAAACCCTTATAGATCCCTCAAAGGAACCCTTAAAGGAACGCTTAAAGCAACCCTTATAGCTCCCTTATGGAACCCTTATAGAACCCTTAAAGGAACCCTTAAAGGATCCCCTAAAGGAACCTCTAAAGGAACCCTAAGAAAAACGAAACCGCTGTCCTGGTCCCTGCAGTCTTTGTCAGCACCGGCTTTCAGCAGAGCACGTACAACCTCCAGGGGTTATAGATAAGGTAACTGTAGCTATAATTCCTTATAACTAACCCCCAAAAGGGCACTTGATAAGGTAAGTCTGGCTATAATTCCTTGTAACCCCAAAAAGGGCACTTATAACCTTATTTACTGCGTTCCATGATCCTCTAAGTGCAGTCTGTATCAGCCCTGGCTTTCAGCAGCAACTCTGTAACCTCCAAGTGACCTAACTTGGAGGCGAGCATGAGGGCGGTCTGGCCGCCACCTAATATAGGGATTCTTTGAGGGTTCCTTTTACAGGGGTCGATAAGGATTACTATAAGGGGTATGCTGGGGGTGTAATATAGGGGCCTTCATAACTAGAACAGGATTTTGGGGGTATATTGTACTATACTTATACGGAACCCCCAAAATAGTATAGGTAACTATTAAGGCCCCTATATAGCAATTAAGCTGTTCAGTAACCCACTAGGAAAGAGTATATGCTTTTATGGGTTAGTTCTATTGCATGGGGAACCAATCGGGTTAAAAGTAAAAGGACACCACTGAACAACCTGGCCGCGATCTGCAGAATCTTTGGCAGCACCAGCTTCCAGCAGCAAATGCGCAACCTCCTGGAAACCACTGCGGGATGCGTGCATTAAGGCTGTCAAGCCTTTAACGTCGCTTTTGTCTTTATCAACACCAGCTTCCAGCAACAAATGTACAATCTCCAGGTGGCCACTCCCAGATGCGAGTATCAAGGCTGTCCTGCCCCAGCAGTCTCCCCAATCTTTATCAGAACCAGCGTTCAGCAGCAACTGCACAACCTTGCCAAAACCATTCTCCGACGCATGCAGTAAGGCTGTCTTACCGTCGTTGTCGAACCCTCTTTGATCACCACCAACTCGCAGCAGCAAACGTACGATCTGAAAGTGGCCACCTTTGGCTGCGAGGCATAGGACTCCATCACCGAAACGAGCACCAGCTCGCAGCAACAAGCACACGATCCTCAAGTGACCATTCTCAGCTGCGTGCATGATGGCTGTCCTGTGGTCCCTGTCCCAGTCGTCCATATACGCACCAGCTTCCACCAGCAAACGTGCAATCTCCAAGTGACCATGCTCCGCAGAGAGTATTAGGGCGTTCTTGCCGCGGTGTCCCTGGAGATCTTTGTCATTACCAAATTTCAGCAGCAAGCGGGCGACCTCCAAGTCGCCCCTCTCGCATGCGAGCATTAAGGCTGTCTTGCTACCTTAGTTGCTGAGTTCATATGCCACAAGAAACTTAAACTTTCTGTTCTGCAGCAGTGGGTTAGGTTCTCGCAAAACAGGTGTCAAGTTTATTCATTCAGCTACTAAGGTACTACGGTCGCAGCAACCTGCTTGAGCACCAGCTTCCAGCAGCAGCCGAGCAGTATCCATGTGGCCACAATCACCTAGGCTCTTCAAGCGATCTATAAGGGTTCCTTTAGGGGTTCAGGGTTTAAGCAATTCAATTTAAGGTACCATTATAGGGATCTATAGTAAATAATGTGGTTTCTTTATTATGGTAACTTACTTGAATCACTTAACAAGAACCCAGTCACATGCCAACATCAGAGCCGTCTTTCCCTCGGAATCTGCACGATTCTTTGGGACGCCAGCTTCCAGCAAAGAGCGGACGATATTAGTACGATTCCGTCGAGCATTGTCTGCCAGCTCTGCTGCAGCCAAGCTTGCAGCACTCTTGCTTTCCGAAACATCAGAGATCAACACCAACCTGGTTTGTAGTTTTGGGGCCCTTGCAAGTGTTTATGAATACATACCTCTACCTTAACCCACTAGAACCTACTTTTTTGTCGGGTCCCTATAAATTCCATATTAGGGTTTATAATAAGAACCGACAAAAAAGTAGGGTTTGGTAGGTTAAGGTATAGGAACCATAGGGGAACATAGAAAGATTCTCAAAGTGCCACCTAGCAACTGCAGATCCACGGATGCAGCCAGTTCTGCACCATCCTCCAAGAAATTCCCGTCATGCAGAAGTTGTTGCAAAGACACCGGAAAACCATACTCTTCGCACAAATGCTCCTTCAAAGCCGCTACATCCTTGATCTCCTCCGCTTGGAAAGTAAGCAAGGCTTGAACCGCCTAAATGGGAGTTAAACGAAATCCTCTATAGCTTATCTATAGTCAGCGTATTTATTTATATACCCTGAACTCTAAACCCTCAACCCCCAAATCCCCAAACCCTATATAAGATAACCACACTACATCTATTCTAGTTACCTTATTTAACCCTACTTACTAAGTCCCATGATCTCCTCCACGGGCACGGCGAGCTCTTGCCCAGAAGGTCTCCAAACACGAAGCATTGCGGCGGAAGGATCAGGGGACTTAGTAACGGGGCAAGTCCCTTTCAAGGGTTTGATATGGGTAGTTGTCAAAATTAGGGTCCCTTTTTGGGTACCCTAAATATTAGATCCCTTATTCTAATAGGTACCCAAAAAGGGACCATAATTTTGACAACCACCCATATGGGTTTAGGGTTTAGGGGCAGCAAACTGAGGCTAAGTCATATCATGCTGTGCTCTGGGTTCAACATAAAACCTAAAGCCTAAACAGTTCGTGTGTAGTGAGCTGGGCTTCATCGAAGAAAAGGTCACAGAATCAGTAGAACATGGGAGTTTCCGAAAATAGGGGACCCTAATATAGTACCCTAAATAGCAGGATCCTTATTATAAGGACCCCAAAATAAGGTACCCCTAATTCTCGGAAACTCCCACATCCTCATAGAATCATAGAGCCTTCGCGAGCACAAACAGACCCCGAAACCAAAACGCACATCAACTCAGCCTACACGTCCCAATCCGAAATAGTATTTAGAGGCCTATTTACTAAAGCACCCAACCAAAATATCTTTAGAGTGTAATGTCCATGAAGGAGGTAGGAATCGGAATAAATCTCTGAAGTCATGGAATTGTCTGCTCCCTTATGAAGGTATGCCCTAAACTCAAAACCCCTAAGCCCTAAACCCTTAATTTCAGGTCTGTGGTCCAGCTACTGACTTCCCTGGCCCCAAAAGCTTGACCCTCAACCGTAACACACAAAATCTAGTTGCCGAGCCCAAAGGGTCCAAAGTACCGATATAGTAGAATGTAGGGTTTCTATATTCGGACTTACTACTAGGATTTGGGAAAGTATACCCCATACCAAAAGGCTACAGGGTCGCTGTGTTTTCAGCTGCAAAGTAAACTCTTCCTGAGAGCCCAAAAGACGACCTTCGTTTGAAGATCTACATGTAGTATACACATGGGTATGCACATATGTATATACATATATAGTTATATATGCATGCATGCATGCATGCATGCACGCACGCACGCAGGCAGGCAGGCAGGCAGGCACGCACGCACGCATGCACGCAGGCAGGCAGGCAGGCATGCATGCATGCATGGATGTACGTACGTACGTATGTATACATGTTTACACATGCTGCTTTATATACACTTACATACACACGCACGTATACGTATACACATGCACATATATATATATATATGTATACACATGTATATATGTCTGTATGAATATATGTTACCATCTGTATGTGTATGTATATATATGTACATCTGTATAGCTGTATGTGTATATGTATATATGTGTATATGTATATACGTATATATGTATATATGTATATAAGTTCACATGTATATATGTATATATGTACATATGTACATATGCATATATGTAGTATATATATATATATACATATATATGCATATATGCATATACGCATATATGTATATGCATGTGTATATATATATACATACACATGTATACACAGATGAACATATGCATTACAGAGATAAATGTCAATATCATATCAATATCGGTGACCAGATAAAACTGTCGAAGTATATATACATATATATATATACTGACAATTTAGAAACACTTGTACACTTTCACACTGCGAAAACGACTAATAGTAATGACAGTATCATTTAAAAATCCATCGACACCATGATAACCTTGAAATCAAAGTAAGGGTACCAGAATACGGGATACTTGGGAGGTTGCATCATCGGGACCCTTAGGGGGGTACGGGGAGGGGGGGTAGGGGGCCTTAATGCCCATAATAAGGACCCAATAAGGCTTTGGAACTGTAGTCCTGTACCCCCCTCCCCTACCCCCGCTAAGGGTCCCCATGATTGCAGGTGAACCCGGCTTTCAAGTCCTTGGCCCCCGACGTGTTGGCATCTTTGTGACTGTCGCCTGGAGCCCCTTGGACACGATGGCCTGCCACAGGGATGGTTCCTGTAAAGGGCTCTATAAGGGTACTATAAGGCTCACTAAACGGGTTTTAAGGTTTAGGGGATCTCTCTTTTTTTGATACAGGGGCCTTAAAAGTTACACAAGCGTTTTGGGGTGCATTATAGTAAGACTATTCGGTGACCACCCGGGGTACCATGTTCAACTTATTCAATCCGCTGCGTGATGACCACGGAGACTCCCTGCAGCATGTCTAGGTGCTGGCACACGGTTTAGGGTCTAGGGTTTAGGGTCCCTAAACCCTAAAGCATGCGTTGAGGCAAACTTTCTGCACCCTTCATGAAGCTCTGTAGACGTTGTAGACTCAAAGAGCCTGCCTTTAGGTCAACTTTGTGGACCCTACATGAACCGCTTGCAGCCCAAACCCCAAAAATCCCAAACCCTCAACCCAAAAAGCCTCATTAAACCTCTAAACTATGTGGGCTTAGAAGGACTCCTTCACACGACGGAAACGACACTATCCTATCACCTTCCGGTAGACCGCACATCGGGCTCAGGGTTGAGGGGTTTAGGCAGGTCAAGCCGAAAAGCCCTGGACACCAACTCAACACTAAGCACGAATGAGCACGATGCCGCTGATTTCAGGAACAAACGCCCGAAGCCCTAAACCCTAAACCCTAAACCCCAAAACCCAACACCCTAAACCCTATGGATTCGCACCTTTAAAGCTCTACTGGGGAGGTCTCAGAAGATCTAGCGGGTAGGGCTGTAAATAGGATACCTAGACCGTTACCTTAAAAGGTAGTGCTTCTTTTGGGTTACCTGAGCGTTTCCCTCTCATAGGACCCTCGCCATAAAGCAGCTTGCCCCCAAAACGGGTACTACAAAGGTAGTATACTTAGGGAAACCCAGTTGGGGCACTTACAATCCCAAATAAGGCTCTGATAAATCCTACATAGATATATATATATATATATACTTAGTACATGCCCTGATCCCCCAATTACTTAAGTGCTAAGCACTAAACCCTATACATAACTCTCTGGCCCTGAACCCTCACCGTCTCACCCCCCATACCCTCGTAAGAACATCCCATTTACTATAGTCCCAAATAATTGACCTGATAATGCTGCACTACAATCTGCCCCAAACCTCATTACAAAAGCGATTATCTCTTTTCTTCAACAACCGGGCCCCAAAAAGTTCAAACTTTCAAACATAGAGCTAGTATATAAGGCCAAAAAGTTTAAGGTTCTCTCGTTCATTATCTAAGTTATAAACCCTGCAGGGGAACCCTAAAGGCCCGGTCGAAGGGAACTCTGCTCTAAACCCTAAACCCTAAACCCCAAAACCCCCAAACCCAACTTTAGGGGTACCTTATTTTGGTGTCCTTAGAATAAGGATCCTACGATTTAGGGTGCTATATTAGGGTCCCCTATTTTCGGAAACTCCCACATGATCCCTAAACCCCTAAACCCCTACTTGGAGGGGCAAGGGACTTAGTAAGGGTTCTTAAAGGACTCTTTAAAGGGATCTATAGGCTTCCTCAAAGGGATCTATGGGGTTTAGGGTTTAGGGTCTACTTGAAGGGGCAGAGGACTTAGTAAGTGGGTTATAAGTGGGGGTATAATTAGGGTAAGTCCATTTTGGGTACTTATAACTCTACTTATAACCTACTTACTAAGTCCCCTGCCCCTTCAAGTAAACCCCTAACCCCTAAACCCCAAAACCCCTAAATCCTAAACCGCCCGGGATTCCAGCCTACACCTGGGTAGCGGCCTGCTATAACTACCTTCTTAAGAATCCAAGTATTTCTAGCACTACCATTCAAACCATTATACATAACTAACTGTCATTACTGCCGTTTTATTGATACTATCATCTTTATTCTTCTTGAAGCCTTACTTTGGGCAGCCGGCCTGCAGAATCGCTTCGATGAATCCCTCAAAGTCTCCAACCCTAAACCCCGAACCCTGAACCATAAATCCCTAAACCCCTAAACCATCCTAAACCCTATACCCTTGGGCCCTAAACCCTAAACCTGAAACCCTAAAACCCCGAAAAACTAACCTAAACCTTAAACCCCTAAACCCCAAACCCCAAAACGCCCTATAGTGAACCCCAGAAAGTTGAAAAACTTTTTTTTTCGAGGATTAGTGCTAGGATCCCTTATACTTTGCCTGAAGGGCATGAGGATAATGATGTTCCAGCTTTCTGGCTTCTACTGTAGTAGATCCCTTAGTGGGGGTTCCTGTAAAGTACCCTTAGTACGTAGTATAGGGCCCCAAATTAGGGGATCTACTTTCTAGATCTTATATCCCTATCCTTATTTTTGCTTGTGTGCTTTCTTGGGGCTTGTCGGGTATCATGGGGAACTAAAGGTTAACCTTTTTCATAATATACGGATTATATAGGGTTATACTACCCCAAAAAGGTTAAAGGTTTCCTACTCTACTTCCAGGTAAAGGCCCTGAGGCCTGCCGAATCGCTTCGACCGCTGAGCTGAGATCTGCGTCGGAGCGCAGGACGACGGTCGCGGACTCCGAGAGTAGGTTCCTCGGGGGGCAGGGGGGGGGGGTTAAAGGATAGCCCTAAGGGGTTTAGGGGTTTGGGTTTAGGGTTTTAGGGTTAGGGCTTTAGGATTTAGGGTTTAGGGGTTTAGGGGATTCGGGTTTAGGGGTTTAGGCAAACGGTTTAGGGTTTAGGGTTAGGGTAGGTATTTAGGTTACGGATAGTTCGGAAAGTAGTTATGTAGGTTACTATTTGGGAGAGTACATGATAATTATGTTTCAAGGGGGTTTCAAGTGTAGGATTTAAGGGACTCCTTTAAGGATTCCTTGAAGGATTCCTAAACCCTTCCAAGCCCCAAGGGTCCAAAGGACCTAAGATCTTAGGCACTTAGCTTATGTAGGTTACTATTGGGGAGAGTATGTGATTAGTAGGTTGGCGCTAGGGTCTAATGTTATTTTGTAAGTTTCAATTTGCGTTTTTGGGGCAGGGGGGTTAGAATTTCTTGTTCGGGGGGGGTTAAACGCATGTCGGCCAATCTGCTCTGCCCGCTGTCTCCAGCACACACGCTTCCCAGAACTTTCCCGGATTGTAAAGAGTCTCACTGGCCACAGGATACACGAATTAAACATTTCTGTGTTTAGCTCATATCTTCTTCTTAGCCTTTACCTGGACCCCAAGAGTATGTAGAACCTCAGAAGAACAATGGCCTTGTGCAGGTCTTGGGCCATTATTTTACCTACTTCTCGGGGTTTAGGTACTATAGAGGCCTTAATAATTAGAACAGGGTTTTGGGCCCATTATTCTATAACTATATTAAGAACCCCCCAAACAAGAAAAAATAGCTAATTAATACAACGCCTACATTAGGGCTTCATAATGAAGATGGTGGTTCCGCGGAGGTGTTTACCTTTTTCTAAATAGGGCTTCTGATGATAATCTACGGGATCTTCGGGCATTGGGCTCTCTGGGTACGTCGGTTGTTGTGTGTACAGGCTTTAGTCTAAGCTGCTTGTCCTCCAGAACCTTTGTCAAGTTTTGGAAACAATTTGCGCGGAGGATCTCGATGCTAGGGTGTAGAAGTGAGCGACGGCTTTGGCGTCAGAAGACAGTGTGGCATCAGCAAGATAACCAAACATTGCTTTGGCGGAGAAGCCACTCGTTTCCGCCCCAGGTGGCATGTCCAATCCGTCTATAGTGCTCCTGGCAACCTTGCCCATTGCTCCGACGTTCCATGTATCCAAGCAAACGCCGGATCCTCTCATCGTTGTAAGGGGTCCGGGAAGATTGTCCACTGAAAATCCCCATACGATTGTTCCTTCAGGATCTTTGTGAACTGTAGCCGGAGTTGGGAACTTGGGAATATGCACTTTGCAGCTATCGGGGTTTCAGTGCAGTTAGGGTATCCAGAACCTAGAGAGAATCCAATTTCTTACTTGCCGGGCACCCGGATGTTCTTACGAAGGGATTAGGGTTGAAGGTGCATGGCTTTTCGAAAGATGCTCCCAACCCACAACGCCAACCCACGTCTTTGAATCCACTACCCTGAGGCATGGGGACTTGGGAAGCGGGTCATGCTGGAGTTAGAAGTACGCGGTGGGATTAGCTGAGACACAACACTACTGATGACGACCTACCTGCGAAGTCTGCTAGTCGATTGAGTACTTAGAGCATCCTTGGACTTAGAAGCTAGGCTTACAAGTATGGTAACTATAGCTGTAGTTACTTATGACCCCAAGTAAGGTACTTATGACCTGACTTACTAAGTCCCATGATCCTCCAAGTATCCCTAAACCCCAAGCCCATGTAGAAGCCTTCTAAAGGGACCCTTCATGGAACCCCTGTAGAATACCCTGAACCCTAAACCCTAAATCCGAAACCACCTTTAAAAAACTTAAGCCCTCGATCTTCCAACCCAACAGTTTCGGTCTGGAGTTTAGGGTTTAAGGTTGAGGGCCTCCGTAGGGGTTAGGGTTCAGGGTTTAGGGCGTCAATGATTCAGTCATTCAGTGGTTTGTCGGTAATGGTTTGTCAGGGTTTTGCAATCTTTGATGACTCTTACCAGGTTCTGGAGCTTAAGAAGCTACTGTCAGTAGTCCTGCCACGCCCAAAAGATATGTTTCCCGAATAGGGACCACAAGGGGTATGCGCCCGATATGCATTCCTATGTCCCTGATGAATCTGGTGGTCCCTAGCCCTAAGACACTCCCGTCGCCTTGATGCTTTGGGCTTTTCAGATAGGCCTTGGGGCTGAATACTCTCAGAGAATCCATGCCTCTTAGTAGGTTTAGGATTTTGGGTTTAGGGTGCCTCTTAGTTGGGTGGTTTTCATCGAATCACAAAGAGGCTCCCTCTGCCACTGCCACAAGTCTTAAAGCCTGACACCCGAAATTTCCCAGACCTTCACATCCTAGAACCTCCCTAAATCCGAAAACCCTAAACGCTGAACCCTGCTTGGAGGGGCAGGGGACTTAGTACGTAGGTTATAAGTAGAGTTATAAGTACCCTAAATGGAGTTACCCCAGTTATAACCCTACTTGTAAACGATTTACTACGTCCCCTGCCCCTCCAAGTATAACCCCCGGACTCCTAAAATCCTAAGCCAACAGTCTCAGGAGTTCGGGCCGATCTTGCGGCTCTGGCACACGCTGACATCCATGAGCTCAGGAAGGTCCAAGCCACGCACAGCATGCTCGACCTTTGGGTCTAGACTCCAGCGTTTTAAAGGACTTATTTTCTCATTCCCGAATTTGTAAAACGATTCTATAGTATATAGGGGATTTATGATCCTCGAAGAGGGTAGTATACAGGGGACTATGATCCCAAAAGAAAAGGATAGTATATAGAGGGTTTATGATCCCAAACGAAGAGGATCCTGCCGGGCTTTCAAAAAGGGTAAGCAAACCCTTTTAGGGGTTTAGGGACCTAATCAAGAAGGTCCAAGTTCATACATGCCAGAACTTGCGAAACAACCTTCTTGTAAAGCCTACCAAGAAGGCCCATATACTCTAAATCCCGTTTCCGTAAATCCTACCAAGCAGGTCTACATCCCCCAACCACCTTTTTTTTCTAACCCCACCATCTGAAAGATTTATGCACCGTGAAACTTAACACCCAACCCTAGAAGCCCCCTTTCCCTAACGCTCCAAATAGCCCAAAGTTAGGTACCATTTAAGTGGACATTCGACCCTCAACTGGGTATCATTGGTGTACTTGCAGGGTCAGGGGACTTAGTAAAAAAGGTTAAGTTACCTTAACTGGAGGTATAAGTAATTATAAATACAGTTGCCTTACTTACAACCATGGTTACTAAGTCCCATGACCCTCTAAGTGTTGGTATACTTGGATATTCAGGGTGTTTTGAAAACCTTACCTATCGTCTCCAGTGCAGTTCCTTTTTTGTTAACCAAAAACTATATGATAGGATCCTAACCATCACATTGGCTAACCAAAAAGGGAACTACAATGGAGACTACCCTAAACCCTGTAGATCCCATATAGAACCCTTTAAGGATCCCAAAAGAAATGTTTAAGGAACCCCTGAGAGGGCATTTTGCAAACCTTACCCTAACCTAGGTTACGGATAGTAGTTAAGCAGGTCACTAGTTGGGAGAGTATCTGGCTATCAGGTACTTGGACCCCCTAAACCCCAAACCCCTAAACCCCAAACCCCTGAACCCCAAACCCCTAAACCCCAAACCTAAACCCCTAAACCCTAAAGCCCTAAACCCTAAAACCCTAAAGCCCTAAACCCTAAAACCCTAAACCCCTGAACCCTAATTCAGACCGCTTCTCCCTGCGATGGCCTTGCTGACGCAGGAGCCGCATTTCATTCCCAGGACTTCGAACTCCACCTCCAGGTTTTGGGTTTAGGGTGCAGGGTTTAGGGCTCAGGGTTGGGGATGAGGGGGCTTTAGGGTTTAGGGTTTAGGGTTTAGGGATCTATAAGGGCTCCATTAGGGGTCCCTTTGAAGGGACCCGAATACCCTCCCTAGTACACCAGAGGTAAGGGTTTAGGGTTTAGGGATGAGGGGGGGGGGGGTTAGGGGGTGGGGCTTCGGGATGTTTGGGGTTTCGAGGGGTTGGGAATGACTTATGACTCCAATTTAAGGTCGAAGGGTCCAAATACCTAATAATCATATACTCTCCAAGATCCTAATCTACATAACTAGTATCCTAAAACCGAGTACCTAATTATTGGGTCCTTTGGACCCTTGGGGTTAGGAGCTGAATACCCTAGCCTGTTCAAGTATGCCAGGATTGTATAAACCCCAAAAAGTTAAAGGTTTCCTACCCGGCTACTAAGACCTCCAGGAGTTCACAGGGTTTAGGGTTTAGGGTTTCGAGTTTAGGGTTTAGGGTTGAGGGGGTAGGGTTTTAAAAAATCCCTAAGCATCCAAGTGCCCAAATAGTAGGGTTTCGGGTGCCAAAAAGCCCTTCAGTATGGAAATCTGGTTTTTGCTACTTGAAGGGGCAGGGGACTTAGTAAGTAGGTTATAAGTAGAGCTATAAGTGCCCTAAATGGAGTTACCCTAATTATAACCCTACATATAACCAACTTATTAAGTCCCCTGCCCCTTCAAGTAGGCCCCCCCAACCCTAACGGCTTGAGGGCTTTATGGTTTAGTGTTGTGGTGTTTCGGGGATTCAGGGCTTCAGGGTTTTAGGCTTTTGGGGTTCAAGGTTTAGGCCGTTGGGCTTTGTAAACTACGCTTTTATTTCCTGCGTTAAGTATTACAAGACGGGCAGAGTTCATGCTCACCTGCATGTTCAGGGCCCGGTCAGAACGGTATATTTACAGAAAGATCTATAGTCAAAGCCAGAAAGTTGGAACATCATTATCCATCCTCCTAAAGCCATGTTCCAACTTTCTGGCTTCTACTATATGGTGTCGATGTTTCCAGATGGATTTCGGCACAGTGCAGTTCAGGGCTGTCCTTTCAGTATCACTGCATTCTGAGCCACAAGCAGAACTCTAAGCGCTGAGCATCAACACCATAGCGCCACACCCGGGCCCTAGTTCCTTAAGGACGACATGAACCCTTTCAGAGTATGAGGGTATAGGGCCCCTACTTTTAAGGGGCATTTGGTCCTTACGGTTTACATGATCCTCGAACTCTAAATCCGAAACCGCAGTCAAAACAGCCATAACATCGATTTCCAGGAACCCTCAAACCTAATCAGCCTAACCCAACAGTCGTAAACCCTGCAACATTGAGCATTCAATGAACAGCCCCAAGACCCTGAAACGACCATCTCCCAACCGCCATAATCCTCGCCCCTCTCTTGCCTCCAGGCCCTTAGAAAAGTACATAAACAAAACTGAGGATAGGGATGTCCCATATAAACCCCTGTTGGGTCCTTAAGTCTTGCCTCCAGGCCCCCAACAGCCCTGAGCCCGGAAACCCTTCTCAGAGGGCCATGGGACTTAGTAAGTAAGGTTATATGATACCTAAACCCTAAACCCTAAACCGTAGTTGTATGATACCTAAACCCTAAACCGTAGTTATATGATATATGTACTCTAATTGGGGCTCTTGCCTCCAGGCCCCCAGATGCAACGGTAGCGGCAGAAGCGGAAGCAGCAGGCGCGGAAGCTGCTTGGGAGCCTCAAGGACACGTGGGTCTTGGGGTCTAAAATGGCTACTATAAGGGATCTATAGGGGTACTATAACATAGGGGCCTTGATAATTAGAATGGGGTATAGGGCTACTATAAGGGATCCATAGGGGATCTACAAAATAGAGGCCTTGAGAATTAGAATAGGGTCTTGAAGGGTGTCTATAAGGGCTACTATAAGGGATCCAAAGGGAATTTATAAAATAGGGGCCTCAGTAATTAGAATAGGGTGTTGCAAGAGGTCTATAAGGGCTACTATAAGGGATCTAAAAGGGTACGAAAATATAGGGGCCTTGAATATTAGAATAGGGTGTTGCAAGGGTCTTACAAGGAGGGATTAGGGATTAGGGTTTAGGGTTTAGGCTTGTTCTATTAACATACCCAGAGGCCCCATAGTAGTTCCTTTTTGGGACTATCTTATAGGATTCTATATATGAACCCCAAAAAGGAACTACTTTGGGGCCTTTGGGTAACATTGATCGGTTTTATGCTGGTCCCTGAAATCCCATGGCGGGGCCTTAACAATTTCTATAAACCCTAAACCCTAAGCCCCTAAACCCTAAACCCCTAAACCCTAAACCCCTAAACCTTAAACCCTAAACCCCTCCTCGAGTCTCCTGGGTGTGGTCACGAAATCTTTCCGTCCTACCCTACTGTTGATGGACAAAATCCTGTATTACCCATAATAAGGAATATACCATAATTCCCATAGTTTTTTTAGTCCTTAAGGTCATGCAGGATTTTGTCCATCAACAGTAGGAATCTAAGGACTCATATACCCAGTCGCTTCTGAATGAAAAGGGGGCCCTTTTTCGTACTTTTGGTGTTGAAAAGCCTAGATCTCTAAGGACTCATATATTAAGGCTTTTGGGCTGTTTTGATGCCCAGGGTCAGAGGGTTTAGCCACTCGGCGAATGTAGAAATTGCGATCCCGCTGCAGTGCCGTGCCTCTTTTCTATACTGAACTTAGACCCTTAGCAAAAATTATAATTTTAGCTGTTTCTTAGGGATTAAAGGAACCAAAGATTAAAAATTAATTTTAAAGTACCCCTAAGTTTTGAGGTTCGCATCACCTTACCGACGCAGTTCTGCTCACATTTTTGGGTTGGACTTGCGCTGCCAGTGGGGTGCATGTCCGTACGCAGATCGTACTAGTGCCACAGGTGCCACAGCCCCGCGCAGCCCTGAAAACTCCTGGCAGGGCTACATACTTTATGAGGCTTCTGGGGATCGTCCACGTTGGATTCGCTTACCCCGCCAATATAGCGCGGAATCGTTTCTGAGAGTGGTGCCTTCCGTTCTCCGTCGTGGTCGTGGTGGTCGTCGTGGTGGTCGTCGTGGTGATCGTCGCGGTCGTGGTGGTCCTCGTGGTCTTGGTCGTCGCGGTTACCGCAGTTGTCGTGGTCGTGGTGGTCGTTATCGTCATCGTCGTCTTGATGCCTTGGCGTGCATGTCACGCAGCACCTTGCTGTTTGTGGATTTTCGGTACCTATCGCATAAAGCATGTCACGGCTATGGCTTATACTGAGTGTTCAGTGCTTAGGATTTCGGGTTGTTCCGGTTCTGCCTGGACCCTGTGCGACACAATGACTTGTAAACCATTTCTGCGAAACATATTCTTATGGCTTTAGGATGCAACAAAAGGTGCCGCAGTTCACGGTCGAGGTAATGTAGGGGCCTTGACAATTAGAATAGGGTTTTGCGTTCCTTTATAGTTTAGTTTTGACAAGGAGCCCTAACAACATTCTTGGTAGTTATTTGGGCTCCCTTATAGTATAGTTTTGATAAATTTAGGGTTTAGGGTAATTATTTGGGCTTCTACATTAGGTTTTGCAGTCGCAACCAGCCTGGCACAGGGGTGGCGTTCTCGCCCGTCCACTCCGACACCTCAAAGTCCAATGCCTTGTCTTCAACTGCTTGAAGGACCAGAAGAAAGGTCAGAAGACTTAAGGACCAAAAGAAAGGTCAGAACACTTAAGGACCAGAAGAAAGATCAGAAGACTTAAGGACCAGAAGAAACGTCAGAAGACTTAAGGACCAGAAGAAAGGTCAGAAGACTTAGTAAGAGGGTGTATATAGACAATTCATGTAAATTAGCTGCCCTAGTTGGGGGTTATCTTGATCACAAATCCTGGACATGGTAAAGACTTTTTCCCCAGTGCTGGCACATCCCGAAATCGCAACATGAATGTCACGCGTTGAGGGCTCCGGGCCTGGAAGGCTTAAATTGATGCTTGCGGTTTGGAGGTGTGGGTTTATAGTTGTGGGATTGATGTTTTGAGTTGGGGTTTTCTCTAGACTAGGGCTCTCTTTTAGGCAATAGAAAATTGAACAAGCACGAACATCGATCGAGGGACGCACTGAAATGGACTTGGTGCTTTATTACATTTACATGTTTGAAATAACGGGGCATGGCATACTACTGTGGGAACTCAAGGCGAACACCGCGGTCTATCCAGTTGGGAACATGTCCCTCAGGCTGATAACACAAGTGGGGCAGCTTCAGTCTATTTACTTTGCGCTTACACGAAAAGACGTGATAGTGTGGTGGGGACCCTCAGGTATAGCAATCGGGCACTCATCCTGGCTGGGGTGTTTCGGGGACTTGGCTCCATCATTTCTTTGCGAGACGTTGGGCTTGAGCTTTGGGCTTTGGGTTGAGGCTCTTCCACATGCTCCCGATGCACCTCGATCGTCAAGGCGATTTTCGCCGCTGCAGCTCGTTTGTCTGAGACCTTCGCAGAACTCACCTGCGCCGACAATGTCTGACATACATGTTGTACTATATTTTGTTATATTGTATTGTACTACTTATACTACATTATGATACAGTCTGTTGTTACAGTATAGTATAGTACCTTACATTGTAATATTTTGTTCTATCTGTATTAAATACATAAATAAAAAACTATATATATATATATATACACCATATATATATATATATATATGCCATATGTGTATATACAACAGGTATGTGATACATCGCTATCATACGTATTTAGGGCTCCGGTCATGTGAAAATACTACACAAGGTCAACTATAAGCTTGCGGGTTTCACTGCATTGCGTTAGCTGCTGAGTTCATAAGCCCCGAAAAAGTTTACACTTTCAGCTTTATAGTGGGTACTATTATCCCAAAAAGTGAAAAGTGTATCCACTCAGCTACTAAGTTGCTGCTAGGTGATGTGTTGGGAGGCCTTAAGTGAGGCTCGAGACTGTTGACGCTGGCAAGTGATTGCTCATAGTCATAGTACAACCCATGCATCCCTGAACCCTAAGCTGTCCTAAGTCCTAAGCCCTTTCTGATACCCCAATCCGTCTGCAATGAAGCGCCCGCTGCCACGGCCTGCTGCGAGTCTGGCAGGTTAGCGTGTCGGAGTTGGCATTTGGGCTTTGCTAATGGGGTATAGTGCATTCTTATATACTAGAGGGAACCCTGAGGAGTATTAATGGTAATTGTTCAGGCCCCTTGATTACAGAGGGAATGCATGCCAATCTCTGCACAGGACTTCCCCAGCCAAAACCAGTTGATCTTCGCGTTGGACCAAACTTGGACACGTTTTACATGTCCTCATCTTGGTTTCGACACCGCAGGTACAGCAGTCTAAACATCGTGTACGGAGGTTGTAGAAAAACAAGGCTGAAGAGCAAGTCTGCAAGGGCAGCTGCACCCAACAACAGCAACGCAATGTTGCCAAATACGTTGGAAGCGAACTTGCTGGCTGCGCTGAGTACAAAGGAGGTTACAGCTCCAAAAGCACTGAACAAAGCCAAACCTACAGTATGCAATGTCGACACCACGGTGCCCAATACATGAGAAGCAACATCTGGAGCTGATTGAATCCCATAGCATGTCTGAACCACACTGGCGAGTCCAACACTAACCAGAGTCGTTCCGAAGTTCCATACCATAAGGAAGCCACTCTCAAATACCTTGGTTTGTCGCATCGACTGGTATACCACGACCAGGTCCCAAACCAATGTGATGAATGGAAGCGAGGCTGCAAGTGATGCAGACCTGTCGAATACCGGAATCCCCAGCAGAATGCTTCCACCGACAATCAATTCCCAGGGGACAAGGCGCGGTGCTCGTGTGATGTACAGCACTGAAAACCACACTAACAGAGAGAACCACATGACTCCAAAAACGACGGAGATCACGGGCAGAAGATGCTGCAGGAAAAGATAGAAAGCGAGGAAACTAAGTTCCACGACAAGAAGTAATGGTCCTGCCACGATACAGCCAATCGCTGTTGGAAGCTCGTGGAATCCAATGCGGTACCCGTCGTGTAATAACATGACGACCCACAGCTGGCAGTTGTGAAAGAGCATGTCGTATTGGCTTCCGTTAAGAGGTACTGCTTCAGCCTTGGCATAGACGTCGGCGGGAGAAGTCTCGAAACGACCGTAATGATGTGTCATGATCATATACCCACAATGGCGGAGATACTCTGCGACGATTGCACGGCAAGTCTCACACCGATCCACGAGTTTGGGGTCGTTCGTGCTTATTAAGCTTCTAAGTATCCTAGCGTTTCCACCATCAAGGAGAGATCTACCACCCCGATGGTCCGGGTGTCCTTGAATGCTCTGCATCTGGAAGTCGCTCGCTCCCCAGCGTTCTCCAGTCAGCAGATCCCGTGCGAGCAACTCTGCCGAAAACACTTCGCCACTCTCGAAGATCCAAACTGTGGCCCAATGCGACAGAAGGCCGTTCCCAACAACCAGCACAAGCCAACTTTGTCGTTGCGCCGATAGGAGAGATTTCGCGACCGGTGTTAAGCCTGCAAAGTCAGTCTGTGCAGCAGCCGGGGAGGACCACCCCGACGGCCTCATTGAGAGCATGGACCAGAACGGCATCTTGACACGTCGTGCCCGTCACAATTTCCTATACCTACCCTTCTGCCTGACAAATTTTCTGTGTGGAACCTTCTTGTGACATGTGTGTTGTGAGATATGCAAGATCGAATACTTTGCAGTTGTCAAACGCAACCTAAAAACTCTGCAGTACACCTTTCATTACGTCGAACATCACCGTCCTAAAAGAAAGCAACTGTTGTGATACTCTGCGGGATAGCTGTGTGGAAATACTTGATTTTTGTATGATATAAGGACTTGGCTCTTGAGGGGGGATCTTCCGCTATGATTCGTAGGCAGCCTCGGGAGGCACTGTCGGAATGCTCTGCATGGTGCCTTGGGGATGGAAAAAAACTGGGATATTGAGCGAGATGTTCTGTCGTGAGTGCTCCAGGTACTTTGGGGAATGTTGCGGGGTGGACTGCGGGAAGACTCTACTTGAAGGGGCAGGGGACTTAGTAAGTAGGTTATATGTAGAGTTGTAAGTGCCCTAAATGGAGTTACCCCAATTATAACCCTACTTATAACCAACTTACTAAGTCCCCTGCCCCTTCAAGTACCGGATATGGGCGCTCCAGGGAAACTTTGCGGGACCCTCTGCGGGTGGGCACTCCAGGGATACTCAGGACCAGAACAGTGCGAAGTGCTAGGGTTTAGGGTTTAGGGCCGTTTAGGGTTTAGGGTTTAGGCCACAAGAAGTACCAACAAATCCCCACATCGGTGGCCGGGATACGTACTGTAGGAGTCGGAATAATTATCCGCGGGGTCCCTTAATCTAACCATACACGAACAGCTATAGCATTCACGAACACCCTGCTCTAAATTATTCAAGTCCAACTATCAAGTCCCGTAACAGATCAAACACGAAATCCGAAGCTACCTAGACCCTAGAATGTAGTTCCTCTTTCGATTCTTGGATAGCTGGTTCTGTGGTTAGGGTCCTTTCACAATGCGGATCCAAGAACCCAGATACCCAAGGCGGCTTTTGGTAGCTTTCTAAGTTCTGCACCAGCAAACAGTACCTCCGATTGCTTATGTGGGTAGTTGTCAAAATTAAGGTCCCTTTTTGGGTACCCTAAATAATAAGTGCCGTATTATAATAGGGACCCAAAAAGGGACCCTAATATTGACAACCACCCATATGTTAGAACATTGAATCCTATCCTGGAGCCTCCAAGTAGATTCGAAACGACCGCTTACACGATTGAAGCTCTCACTCCGGGTCACAAACTTATGCGACCAAGCTTGACGACCCTCAAAACCATCGAGCGCGAAATCTGTTGTAGATGCTGGACCCGAAATCCGAAAGCCCATAAGCCTAAAGCCAAACTAGTCAGTGCATCGACCCTCTGGAGAAGCGGATCTTGCAGGATACTTGATGAAGCTGGCGGTGGTAGAGGCACTCTCAAAATCTCCCTCTATCCTGCTGCACTCAGGCCCTGAACCGCACACTGCAGTTTTTCGTTTCCGAGGATGTTCGTGTGGCTGCTAATTCGCATGAAACGTGCGCGAGCGTCACAGAACACAAAGCTAAACAAAGTGTCATCGCTCGCCGTCAGTGCAGAAATCACAGCGCAGCACGCGCACATCACTCCCTACTTGGAGGGGCAGGGGACTTAGTAAGTAGGGTATAAGTAGAGTTATAAGTACCCTAAATGGAGTTACCCCAATTATAAAACTATAACCCTACTTACAAGCGACTTACCAAGTCCCCTGCCCCTCCAAGTATGAAAACAAGAGCCTGTCGAGGTTTTCCTCAGCTCTGTACCTGCTCAAACCGGCATGGCAACATCGACGCCCGAAAGGTGCTTGGTGCCGTCATCTCCCCCTTCTTAGCGTTCCAACAGTCTCAGTCCAACAGCAGTTTGCAACCATCTACATCAGTGGGGCCGAAGACAGCTAAACCAGGTCAATTGCTCTAGGCTTGGGGCTTTCGGGATGTGAGCGCGATGTAGCGTTCGAGAGTTTTGGGCCGTAGGCCAAACTCAGGAGTCAACGTCTCCAGCAACTTACCCTCCAAATCCTAAGGGTATGACTATTGAATATATTGTGTCTGAGTCGGGGTGTAAGCTTATGGTTATTACTTCTTCTTCCCAGTGGGGCCTGTTCCACAGCTGAAACTGAGATAGCCTGCTGAACTAAGTATGAAAGTGAGACAGCTTGCTAGCAGCAAAGCCCACCGCATCACCGGTGGAAGCGTATCGATAATGTTGCCAAGCCAAACCGCTATTGTCGACATAATGTTGCCAAGCCAAACCGCTATTGTCGACAAGCACTGGCAAGTCCAGGAGCAAGCAGTGTCGTTCCACAATTCCATGCGATGAGCAAAGGGCTGTTAAATACCTTGGTATGTCGCATTGACTAGCACACCACGACCACGTCCCAAACCAAAGTTATGAATGGCAGACCACCCGCAAGGGATGCGGACCTGTCGAGGATAGGAACTCCTAGCAGAATTCCTGCCCCGAGAACAACCTCCCACGGGAATGTACCCTGTAGTGTGCGGTGCTGATACAGTAGCGAAAACCACACAAGAACACAAAACCACAAAATTCCAAAGGATATGGCGACCGCAGGCAAGAGGTGTAGCAGGCCAAGGTATACGCCGAGAGAAATGAGCTCCACGATGAGGAGGAGCGATCCAGCTGCAAGACAACCAACTGTCCATGGTAGCTTGTTGAAGCGTATGCCATACCCGTCGTGCAGAAGCATGACGACCCAGAGTTGACAATTATGGAACAGAAGGTCGTACTGGCTCCCATTGAGCGGGGGGTGATTTCGCTCTCCGAAGCAGTTCGGCAGGAGAAGTTAGCCTATGCATCCAAATGGCTTCGCAGAGTATGCCGTAGCCAAAAGGGAGAATATATCCTTCGACGAGCGCCATGGGACTCTTGCGACGTCTGTCGAAGAATTGCATATCCCGAAATTCGCGGCGTAATTTCTCGCAAAATCCTGCTCTCATATCATCAGTCCCGGCGAGTGGTCCACTGCGGCCAGTGCGATCCGCTGCGGTTTCATCTTCCAGTTTAGGGTTTAGGGTTTAGGGGGTGCTTGGCATGCGTATGTCTTTCCGGGTCGACAAGCAAACACTCCGTGTCTTGCTGGTTGAGCTGCTTCATATCGTTGTGATCTCTCCCATCATCTTGATCATTTTCGTGACTGCTTGCTTCATTGAGACTTTTCCAGGGGTCTTCTAGTCGTATCTGGCGCATCTGGAAGTTGCTTGTCCCCCAGCGCTCTCCTGTCTGTAGGTCTCGTGCAAGCAGCTCCACAGTAAAAACTTCTCCCTACTCAAAGATCATGATTATGGCCCAGTGTGATGGAAGGCCATTCCCGACAAGTAGCGCGCACGATCTCTGCATCGTTACAGGCAGACGGTTCTCAGTGACCTCCACTGAGCGTGCAGAACCGCCGTCGCCGTCTCAGCCCGCCGGGAACGACCATCCGGCCGGGCTCATGGAGAGCATTGACCAGAATGGCATCTTGATCACAGCGCGCGTCTTGTCACAGGGTGGCCACAGGCACTCAAAGCCTGTCGAACTCGCCGGCACACTATCTGACTGTCGCTGCTGTGCAGTCTTGAATGTGATGCTGCATGTGTGATATGCCGCATATGTCCTTTAGAGTAGAGCTGAAGTAGAAAAGTCGCAGTGACAGAACCGCCAAGTCTCTAGCAACTCCAGAACCGATAAAACATGGGAGTCCTCCTGAGGCCAGCATCACTAAACCTGCCAACGTCATCGGAACGTGAGGCCCAAAATCCCGAAAGGCCGGCGAAACTTCAAACACCAAATAGAACCAAAAGCTGAAACAAGAAAGCAGCGTTGCAAACAGCCACCTCGACGAAGGCCTTGGGCACCTCGACTACCACATCGGTGACGGTGGGCCACGACAAGGCCTCTTTCTATGCAAAGATATCTTTGGCGTGGGATTTCGGGTGGCATCTTCAATGCAACAAGCCAGACCAGTTTTTCGGATTCCACTGCCGACTCGAAGGTGTTGCGGCGGGTAGGATTCAGAAACAGTGCGTGGCCTCCGTGACATTTCATTACGTCAATTCCTAAACCCCTCAGGACCAGTCGGCTTGCTCAGGGTCTGTTTCTCTGCAGATTTCGAGGAACCTGCACGGCCGCCTGATTGTGGCAGAAAGGTTTGCCCAAAGGGTCCTATGTACCGATATAGTATAATGTAGGGTTCCCATAGTAGGAATTACTATTATGACTTAGGGAAGTATCCCCCATGGCAGTACATAGGACCCTTTGGCTTGGGAGTGTCGGAGTTTCGGGAAGATGAGCCTTGACGGTTCTTTAGGACTCTTGAGCTTATGGGTACAGAGCTTCCGGCCGGGTTCTTCGTAGGGGAAAAGGGAGGCATGTTTTGACGGGTGCAAGTTCAACATGTGGGTAGTTGTCAAAATTATGGCCCCTTCTTTGGGTACACCTAATATTATAGGTGCCGTATTATATTAAGAACCCAAAAAGGGACCACAACTTTGACAACCACCCATGTGGCACCTGAAAGGAGCGAGGTCGTCTAGGATGTAGGCTCACGAAAGGTTTGATTTGGATCTTCAGAAAGCCCCACCCTTCAAAAGAGGACAATACAGTGTGCTATATTGTTTGCCTCGTCAGGTCATCAGCATTTAGAAGCTTCAGGCTGGAAGCAGAAGGTACAGAATCCAGACGCAGGATACGGATAAGGTGGCATACGGTTGATGGACAAAATCCTGCATGACCTTAAGGACCCTAAACTATGGGAATTATGGTATATTCCTTATTATGGGTAATGCAGGATTTTGTCCATCAGCCGTATCTACTTTGAGGAGTGGCTTGCCTCTGAAGGCTTCGAACTCAAAGGACGAAGTGAACCATAGCGAAACATGTGCAAGCTGTCAAGAGGTACACTCTGGCAATCTTCCACCTGCCTAAAGTCTGAGCCCTTCGGTTTCAGAATAAGCAAAATAAGCACAAGAACCCTGATGACACCCGGACTCCATACTATACATGCCCTATGACCCTAAGGGTCCCTGTACCCAAATAGTATATACTTTAGGCCCAATGTACTTCTATAGGGAGTACTTTAAGGCCAATGTATCTACTATATGAGTACATGGACCCTTAGGGTAATTCTAAAGGCTCCCAACTCTACGCTGGTGCCTGCAGTGCTTCACGGATTTTTCGAGCGCAAGAGTTGCACCTGGAAGCAACAGTTGGTTTCGGCGCCGGCTCTACTTGGAGGATCAGGGGACTTGGTAACTAACCCCAAGGGTCCAAAGGACCCAATAATTGGGCACTCGGTTTTAGGATAGTAGTTATGTAATGTAGATTAGGATTTTGGAGAGTAAATGATTATTAGGCACTTGGACCCTTCGGGTAAGGCTTTTAGTGCCCTCATCGGTTTATGAGTACGTAGTTACAACGAGAGTCACCTTGCCTTTAATCGTAGCGTAAGTACTGAGTCCCATGATGCTCCAAGTAAGGTTTCACAAGGGGTCTGGAAGGTCCCAATAGCTTGTCATGGGGCTTTTATAAGCGTCTGAAAACGGTTCCATGAGGTACCATAAGGCAGTTTGACTCACTTGCTTACTACTTCCCTTGATACGTTAAAGGTAATTGGCTTAGGAGGCACCGGGGCTTGGACTCCTGTGACTGTGATGCAGGGCCCAGATACTAAACATGGACTCCCAAAACGCAGACCACCTTGCGCGTTGCTGCCGTGCCCACGGTTAGGAAGGGCTTATCGCAAGAGACGAGACGACGAATCGCTTGAGGTGGACCTTATCTTGCTCGTGCTTGGGATTTGGGATGCCAAGGCTGCACGCCTAGCCGCGTCGCTACTGCGAGCCATCTGCATGCATTAAGACTAGACGTGATGTCAAGCGTGGCACGCATGCTCTCAACATGGCTTTAAAGACCCCCGGGAGGATCTAGAAAGTAGATCCCCTAATTTGGGGCCCTATACTACTAAGGGTACTTTGTTACTTTATAGGAACCCCCATTAAGGGATCTACTTTTTGGATCCTCCCGGGGGTCTGGGTGTGGAGCAACTTGAGGGCTGAAGAGTACCAGGACCCCCCAATGGCCCTTTAAAATGGAGCCCTAAATGGCCCTTAATAGTCGGTATTTGGGGTATATTAGAGGGTAGTTGGGGGTCTCGGTATACGGCTTGGCCAGTCTCCCTTGTAGTTCCTTTCTTTGGCTAGGTCATCCTCATGGTTAGGATCCTTTTAGGTGACCCAAAAAAGGACTACAATGGAGACTACATGTACCGTAAGGGTCCTTGTACCCAAATAGTATATACTTTAGGCCCAATGTACTTCTATAGGGAGTACTTTAAGGCCAATGTATCTACTATATGAGTACATGGACCCTTAGGGATGGGGCTTAACAACTGCGAGGCCCAATGGTTCCGCATAACTATCAGCGTATGCACCAGACCAGATTGGCATCTGCAGCCTGTAGCGTAGCTTCCTGCGTCCTGCTGCAACCCTTAATCCTAAACTCTACATCTCTAAACCCTAATACCTAGACCCCTAAACCCCTTAGCCGCTGAAGCCCTCAACACCACAGCGCAAAAACGCTAAAAAGTGCAGATCGGGGCACCTCATTCCCGTGACGCGAAAGGCAAAAGTGTCTCCAGGCCCTGCATCCTGGCCAGGGCGCCGAGACAAAAAATGTTCCTTTAAAGGGTCCATAAGGGTTCCTTTAAGGGATCTATAAGGGTTCTAGAAAGGTTTAGGGTTTAAGGGTCCATGTGGGGGAGTTTCCGAAAATAGAGGACCCGAATATAGTACCCTAAAGAGTAGGATCCTCGTTATAAGGACCCTACAATAAGGTACCCCTAATTTCGGAAACTCCCATGTAGTGTTTCGGGGCTTAGGGGTTTAGGCTTGAGGGTTTAGGGGCCTCTGAGAGGGTCATGTGACTTCGTGACTAAGATTTCTGAAGCTACACTTGTAACTACTTATGGCCCCCCAAGTAATTAAGGTAATTGCCTATGGCTCTCACTTAGCATACTAAGTCCCAAGCGCGGCTGAGTCTGCTGTCAGGGGGCCTGCTACGCCACGGATCAAGAGACCTAGTAACTGTGATCAAGAAGCTGCAATGACCGCTATTTCGGCACGTAGTTCTTTAAATAAGGGGTCTCTTTTAGGGTCCGTTTATACGGGTGACGTACTATATTGGGGACCCAGAAAGGGGCCCGAGCTGAGTTTAGAGAACACTACCCATTTAGAGTTTCCACCGATGTGGGAACCTCAGGCCTTGGCATGTTGACTTCCTACTTGTCCAGTATCTTGGGGAACTAAAGTTTAACCTTTCGGAGTATACTGGGATTACATAAGGATTATGGTAGCCCCAAAATGGTTTAAGGTTACCTACTCTACTACTAGGAGTTCAATCATGACGCCACTGCTTTCCTGAAACTTTCACTGACACAATCCCAGATTCCGCAAGAAAAACCTGCCAATGGGGTCTGGGGTTTAGGGCTTTGGGCATTCAGGGTTTTCGGGTGCGCGAAACGTGCGGTTGAGGGTTTAGTGGGTTGAGGGTTCCCCACCCTGAAATCTAAACCCTGACCTGCGACAGCAGTGGCGAGGCCATCTGAGTGGATGCTAAGGCTGCCATGGCCTCTGCGAAGGGGAGACGGAGCTCCCTCTGCTCCCGGAGAGGCCTTTACTAAAAGATGCTGGGATGCTGAAGCCCAAACAGTTCAGCAGCATCTCAAAGCGCGAGATTTAGGCTTTTGGTTGAGGGTTTAGGGTCTAGGGTACAATAGGCTCGCATAGACCCAATTGAAAGACCGTTTGCACCCTGAGTGGGATTCGAGTTACGGCGAATAGCTCTATGCAATGTTGTAGGGGCTTGTACTAACCCTCTGGTTTTTAGGTCCTCTAAGTATATAGGCACCAAGCCATGAACTCACAAATTGCGCGCTCCATTCGGAACAGTCGTCGAATACTGTCAGCGTCATATGCCCGGATATCGGAAGTGAGTAATGGCAAAGGGGCACTACATTTACCCACTCTTTTCATGGTTACAGCACCTAAACGGGGCTACTACTGCCAGTTACAAACTCAGAACTTAATGTTAGGACTTGAGCTATCTGATTTACTTGTCCCTGGCAGGTGTGAGCTTTGAGCTCCCAAACCTAAACCCTCCACGGTCGTATGGGGGCCTTAAGAACTAGAATAGGGTAACGGTATGTTATGCAATAACTATATAGACACCATGGGGCAATAACCAATCAGTCCTCCATAGCGCAATCAAGAGCTGAACTTCGGTTTTACTGTGTCGGGTTTCGGGTCTGAGGCCAAGCTCCTCATAGGGAACCCCCCAAAAAAATTGGTATGTTAACTAAGGGTGATTCTTGCGGAGATTCACTGTACTTTAGAATCAGAGCATCAGGAGAATCATGTTCCAACTTTCCGGCCTCTGCTATAACATTATGAAGTTGGAATTCAAACGGTGTGTATATATGTATCTAGACTTTACATGTATATATACATATATACATATACATATGTGTGTTTATTCATATACATCTACATGTATCTACATATATATATATATACACATGTATATTCATACATGAAATCTCTCGCTATAGTCTCCCCTCTTTAAAAGTTCCAAGGTTTCAGAGCTTCTGCAATACATATGTATGGCCGGCAAAGAACTCTTAAAGATACTATACCCATATACATACATACATACATACATACAAACATACATACAGGTATACAAAATACTTCATATATGGAAACAAACGAAAGGAACCCCGACAGACTTTTGGTTGAGCATTGTTGCCTCTTAAATGTCATGGGATAAGTAACTACGCTTTATGTCAAGCAAAATTATGCGTCAGATTTTCTCTGAAAACCTACTTTGAGGCTTGGTGTTGGGATTGGACCATGGTGGCATTGGTTTGAGTAGCCTCAACAAGAGTTGCTTAATCCTTATTGTGGATCATGCCGCATTTTGTCCATTAATCGCGTGTACAGGAGCATCTGCTGTTTAGGGTTTAGGGCTCTCAGGCACAATGTTTGGGAATTGGAGTAGCTTGAAGCCCTTCGGCGTGGGGATATCGCTTCAGAACCGGTTGAGAACAAATTTTAAGCACCCGAAACCCGGCCCCAAACCCCGTCCTGTCAAGCGCGAAGCTAGCACCCGATTTCTTACAGAACCCCTCAAAGGAATTTTGTGGAATGCAAGCCAGGAATCCAATCCAAAAGAAATGCAAAGACATCTACCGTGCAAAGCACCCGTGGATTTTCTCACGCAGACCAGGTCTTCTGTGGCAGTCGCCGACACCTGATCCTTGGCTGTCGTGGAGTGCTCGAAAATTCCTAAGGGTCCATGTGCCCAAATAGGATATACTTTGGCTTTAAAAGTGGTCCCTATATAAGTACCTTAGGGCCAATGTATGTACTATTTAGGTACATGGACCCTTGGGAAATTAAACACCCATCTGCCATTGAAGGAATATACATGAGGCCCAACTCCGATCCCTCCTATAAACCCCATACCTATAGGCCTAATTCCTTGAACCGTAAACCCTAAATGGTCGTAAATCTTTAAAACCCTCAAACCTAGACCATATAAACCCTAAAAGTTATAAACACGAAAACGTACATAACTGTTAAACCCTCAACACCCTCAAGTCCTGAAGCCTGTAACTTGCGGCAGAGCGGCCAACAAAGGTGGTAAGGCCGCCTCCCATACCAGCACGTCAGTTCGGGCACAGAATGACTAGAAAAGGGTCTTGATATATGTGTATATATATATATACACACATATAATATGGAGAGGGAGGGAGAGAGAGAGAGAGCTTCCAGCACCAGGGCCTGGATATTTGGAACAGGGTTTTGGTGTATATGACAGCTTCCTGGGGACGACTTGGAGGATCATTGGACTTAGTAAGAAAGCGTGTAAGTACCCAACTTGAGGCTACTAGTAACTCTAACTGTAGGAGGTATACGAGGATACTATTTCTGGTTCTTGCAACCTCTATGTCTGGCTTTGTGTTCTTGGATCGACACAAGCCTTCCAATACCCCTTCATGAAACAGAGCTTAAATCATATTAGGGACCCTACTGTAATTGAAAGGTAGATTCCCTAGTTAAGAGATTTTGGAAGGTCCCTAAACCCTGAACCCTAAAACCCTAAACTGTAAGGCCCAAACCCGTAAAACGTCACGGGAAACCTTGCAAGATTGAGAGGTCTCGGAATGGGGACCGGGAAGTAGCCCTGCAAGTCCGAAATCTGGGTTCTCCTTACTTGGAGGATCATGGGACTTAGTAATTGGGGTTAAAAACCGGGTAACTATAGTTATAATTACTTGTAACCCCAATTAGGGCACTTACAACCGTACTCACTAAGCCCCATGATCCTCCAAGTAAGGAATTTGTTTTTAGGTTACCGTCTAACCTACCGCCATGCTAAGGAAACTGTCTTATTTACGATATAGTTCGGAGTTACCGTCCATGATAATCGGCAACAACATTATTGGAGCACATCCTAGGCGCTAAAACTAAAACACAGGCCCCAGCAACCTCACACCGCCAACTAACCCTCCCAAGCCGAGTCCAACCTAACCCCACTTCCTGATAAAGGGGCTTATAGGTTTTGGGGTATATCAGAATAATGGGGAATGCTAAGGATTAGCACTAGTCACTGTCCAGGCTTCTACGTTCCACCCTGGGCCGTAAACCGCTTACAGCCAGTAGGTGTTAAACACCCAAAATCTTTCCTTCAACAATCAGGCATCAGGCCGCAATCTAGTTCATGTCTTACATAAACGACTAGGTTCCCCAGTAGCTCCTTAATTGCACGTAAGAGTACCCCTCTTTTCATACTCTTCGGCTTCAATGAGGAGACTCCCCACACTACAACGTGCAAAAGGGTACTACTGGGAGACATAGAAGATAGATGCGCATCAACAAGTTTGCAGTTCTTGCAGTGACCGCAACCTATTGTAATCCTTGAGTAGCATCGAGTTAACCAATCTCAGTATTAATCACCTTGGACTGGTGTTCTGTTGCAATCCATGCGTCCGTGGCATCTCTTGAAAGGCACCATAGCCAGGTTGGCCCTTTAAAGTTTAAAGCCTTCGAACAATATTCGTAAACAAGCTTCTCGTAGGCCCAATCAATAAGGGAACATGTAAAATGTCTCAAATGCCTATCTTGATGGGGTTTCAAGCTCACTTAAAATGGATTTGGGGACTCAGCATCTAGGGAATTTATTAGGGCTTGCTTCACCGATTCGGATTTCAACCCTGAGGAGCGTGGCAGGGTTGTGCTCTGACGAAAAGGCAATCTTTCCATGCATCACTCTCAGATGCACGTGTGCGAAACCACCGATGATGATAGAGAGATGTGAGCGAAGTTGCAGTGAACTCTGACCCTCGTCTGCGTAATTTATTTAAACGCCAGCTTCCAGCAGATGTGCAACCTCCAGGTGACCATGCTCAGACGCCAACATTACGGCTGTCTTCCCGTTCTGGCCTGTGATGTGCTTTGCAGCGCGAGCTTCTAGAAGTAAACGCACGATCTCCAACTGCCCACACGCAGAGGCCTGCATTAGTGCTGTCATGCCGAAAATGTCCTGGCAGTATGTTTCAGCACGAGCCTCCAGCAGCAAACGTGCGATCTTCACATGGCCAGTGGTCGATGCAAACATCAGGGCGGTCTGGCATTGGTTATCTATGTGATTCGTGTCTGCGCGGGCTTCCAGCAGCGCTCTTACAACTCCCCCATGGCCATACCATGATGCGAACATGAGGGCTGTGTGGCCGCCATCATCTTCGAGATCCTTTTCAGCACCAGCTTCCAGAAGCAAGCATGCGACGTCCAAGCTACCGTTCCTGGATGCGAGCATAAGGAAGGTCTTGCCGTCAACGTCTCTGCGATCTGCTCCAACACCAGCTTCCAGCAAGTATCGCGCCACTTTCTCACAATTCCTTCGAGAAGCATATGCGAGCTCTAGTTCAGCAAATCTGGCAGTTCTGTCTCTTGCCGAAAGGCCCGAGATGGTCAAAAGCACGAGCTGCAAGTCCATCGGGGCATCCAGCCCTGCACCATCCTCCAAGAGGTCCCCGTCGTGCGTAAGTTGCTGCAAAGACAAAGGAAAGCCATAGACTTCGCGCAAATGCTCCTGGATTCTTGTTCAGGGATTTATCTTAACTTACCATAATAAGGAAACCATATAATCTAAAGATCCCTATCATGGTAACTGAAACCTTAAACCCTAAACCCTTAAAGGAACCTTAATGGAACCCTTACTGGAAGGGGCAGGGGACTTAAGTAGAGTTATAAGTGCCCTAAATGGAGTTACCCTAATTATAACCCTACTTATAACCAACTTACTAAGTCCCCTGCACCTTCAAGTAAACCCTAAACCCTAAACCCCATAGATCCCTTTAAGGAACCCTATAGATCCCTTTAAGGGGCCCTTTAGGAACCCTTACTAAGTCCCCCCCCTTCTACATCAGACTATTACCACGAGCCGAGGCTCCTTCAAAGCCGCTGCATCCTTGAACTCCTCTGCACTGATGGGGTCCAGTTCTTGCCCAGAAGGCCGCCAGACACGAAGCATTGCGGAGGTCCACACCGTTTAAAGTTTAGGGTTTAGGGTTTTAGGGCGGAGGAAGGAAGGAAGGCAATGATTGGCACTGCGTGAGGTCATCTCATACTTTATGCAACAAAATCCACGCAAACTAAGATGATGCATGTTGTACAGGAGGCTTACCCTTCAGGTGCCTAGTAGCCTACTAGGTTCCCCGTAGCCCCGTAATTCTAAGGGTACTTGGTTTTAATAAGGGAACCCAAAAAGAAAGGGTACGACAGGAGAGCCTAGCCTAGTACAACGTAGTAGCAGTCGTCGTGGTGGTGGCAGCGGCGTCAGGGTGGGCAGCGCAACTTGAAACTTCTCACGCAAAAGCTTCTCGGGTTCGCATGCAGACCCCCTTCCAGATCTTACTATGTTGATTGGCGCATGTTTTGTCCTAGAACCTTAGACCTCAAAATACCATCAAATATTATATATACATATAAGCATATATATATGTATGTATGTATGTATGTATGTATATATATATATATATATACACATAATATATGTATATATATAAAGACATACATACATACGTCGCTCTGCAGGATCCAGGTGCAGCCGTACAGGAACCCGCAGAGCAGGGTTGCTTTTTTGAGAGATCCTTGAGGGCTCTGGGATCCGGACAGAGGAAACCCAAAACCAAGAAAGACCAGAAGAATCCGACGGAAAGATCGAACTCTCCCCACAAAGAGACCCTGATCGGGTTTAGGGCTTACAGTAGAAGCCTAAAAGTTGGAAACCCAATAGCCTCAATCCTTAAGAGTAATGTATAGGGAATCCCAGCACTATTTGGCCTTAACCCGGTTTCCAACTTTATGGGCTTTACTATAAGTCCGCAACCCCAAACCCTCAGTTCATGTCTGTTGGCCATCTTTAGGAGTAGAGCAAAGTTTTCGGGCTTGGGGTTTAGCGTTTTCTATACACCCTTTCCCAAGCCGGTTCAAACCCTTCTTGCATTCCTATAAACCCGGAAAGAAAACAGCTAGATGAATCGTTTTTGAGGGCTCCTTCTTTAGAGCTGTGAGAAGCAGGTACAGCAGGAACGAGGACACCTCGCCGGCGCAAACGTCCACCAACGCTGGCACTGAGGGGTTTGCCAGCTGAGCCTGGCAGTGTTGCTGGGGCTTACAGGCTTCCGGCCTTATTGTTTCTACCATTTTGGGTTTACAGGATTTTGGGTTAATGGGGTTTGAGTTTAGGATTGTGGTTCAGATGGTATACGGCTCATGGGGTTCACAGGGCTCATGAGGTTCGTAGAGTTGAAAGAGGTTTATCGGGCTAGCGTTTATAGGGCTGATAGGGTTGACAGGGTTTAGGGTTTAGTTGGAGCCCATACATTGACCCTTACTTCTAGAAAGCCTTATACATTATTATAGAAGCCCTAAAACGCCTGTTGAAGATTGCTTGCTTTTTCAGGGCCTCGTTCGCTTCAAAAGAAGGTTTAGGGTGTCAGTGTTCTTGGGTTGAAGTTGAAAGGCGCCGCTGTTTGTTCAGGCTTCCAGGGAGTTTATTTGCTAGGTTCCTCAGTAGTCTCCTTATAGTAAGGGTACCCTTTTTGCTACTGTTTGGTTTTAATACGGGAACCCAAAAAGAGATAAAGGGCAAAAGGGCATCACAGTCTTGGGGCACCAGTTTAGGGGTTCTATAGGTAAGGGTTTTGAAGTTTAGGGTCCACTGTTTAGGGTTGAAGGTCGAGGTTTTAGGCTCAATGTATAAGAACTGTCGTTGTGAAGTGGGCAGCTGGCTCGGAGCTTGGGAGTTTAGGGTTTAAGGATTAGTCTAGGGGTTGGGGTTTCTTCGGGAATATATACGGCCATGTGGAAGATAATGCTCCAACTCTCTGGCAGTCAATTTCAGCCCCTTCTGAATAAACACTCCTGTCCCTAGCAAGAATTATGAACGATCCCAATGTTGCTGCGTTTAAAGACTGCAGATTGGTTCATGAGGGGTCTGCCCTACGCGGAATCCTACTATTGAGCTGGCTTGAGGTAAGCTTTCATGCAAAGCTTTTGAAGAAAATGGAACGCTCCCCAAAGAGTATATGGCCTAAGAGAAGCCCTGTTTCAGGAGGTCTATCTCTTACAGAAGAAGCCCAAAAATTGGAAACCCAATAGCCTCAATCCTTGAGACTAAGGTATGGGGAGTCCCAGCACTATCTGGCCTTAATCCGGTTTCCAACGTTATGGAGGTTCCTTTCTAAAGTAACCCCTAAGCCCTAAACCCTAAACCTTTAAGGGGTTCTCGTTTCAGCCGAGGAGCCAGCAGTTCGATCCCCTTCCGCCACGGGAGGTGCCGCCCTTGCACATTCGGATTTGAAGTTTAGGGGCTTAGGGTTTAGGGTTTAGGATTTAAGGGTTTAGGGTTTGGGGCTTAGGGGTTTAGGCTTTAGGGGTTTCGGATTCTACGTTCCTGAGGAGCCCCTTGATATTAAGGGTAACCTTTTTCCTACTTTCCGATTTTAAATCAGGGGATCCTAAAAATACAAGGGTACTACTCAGGAACCTGGGATTCAAGTTTAAGAGTTTAAGGGTTTAGGGCGTAGGTTTCAAAGGGCTTCAAGATTGAAACGGCTTGATTGAAGCTTAGCATGTGAGTTTCTTGACTAGAAACGGTTTAGGGTTTAGGGTTTAGTTTTAAGAAGCAAAGTCTTGCAAAAGTAAAGGGTTTCTGGGTCTTTAGAAAATTAAAATAGTTAAAAGTCAAAAGTTCATAGCCCCCTGTTCCTGGCCAGATCATGCGAGCTTGCATGGAAAGCAGAAGACCTGAAAGCTCTGCTACGCTTGCTGCAGAGCTCATCGCCTACGCAAATCTCGATGAGATTGCGAATGCTGCGGAACCCCCACAATCCTGTAAGGGTCCATGCACCTTTATGGATTCCTGCAAAGGGTACCAGAGAGTTCTGTAAGGGTTAAGGGTTCAGGAACTAGGGTTTAAGGGTCCATGTCCATGTGCCCAGTTCGTATATGCTTGGGCTCTAAAGTACCTAAACAAAAACCCAAAACCCTAAACCCCTAAATAGGGACTACATTTGGGCCATAGTTACAAATACTACATATACATGGACCCTGTAGAGATCAGCTTCTTAACATACAGTCAGCACTTGGGTCGTGAGGCGGCCGGCTCCTGGCCAGAAGCTGGGAGCCATGCGTCCCGAGCATGACTTCCGTGGCGATCTTCGGCCATTCGAAAGCCCTAAACCCTATACCCCATAAATCCTATATGCCCTACAAGACCCTGCACACCCTAAACCCAACTGCACCTAAAAAGATCGGCGCAGGATGCACTAAACTAGGTTCCCCAGTAGCCCCTTAATGATAAGGGTACCCTTTTTCCTACTATTCGATTTTAATAGTGGGAACCCAAAAAGAAAAAGAGTAAAAGGGTACTACGGGGGCACCTAGTAAAGTGCCCAAATCTCCCAAAACCTCAGGCCCTCAACACCGGAGCCAAAGCACTGCACCTGTGATCGACTGCGCTAACCCCAAGGGTCCAAAGGAGTATAGGGTTTAGGGTTATATAAAGATACGGCTCTATGGTATGGGGGCCTGAATCGTTAGAATACGGTTTTGGGGTCTAGTAGAGTTTTGGGGTATATACATTTCCCAAGGGTCCAAAGGACCCAATAATTAGGTACTCGGTTTTAGGATAGTAGTTACGTAGGTTAGGATTTTGGAGAGTATATGACTATTAGGCACTTGCACCCTTGGGGTAAAACCTAAACAGGGGGTGTCGCCATATTGCCGTCCTTGCCTTTCAAGGGCTACTTGGAGGTTCATGGGAAGTTATAGGTAGGGTTATAAGTAGGATAACTATACTTGTAACCCGTATTCGGGGACTTATAACCCTACTTATACTACCCATGAACCTCCAAGTATGTAGGGTTTAGGGTGAAGGGTTCCGCGTTCAGTTCCCTTAGGGGGGTTCCTATAAAGTCCCAAGTAGTAGTACAAGGTCCCAACCATGGTGATCTAAACTCTAGACTTGAAACATGCATAAACCCGAAGGGTCCAAAGGACCCAATGATAAGGTACTCGGGTTTGGGATAATAGTTATGTAGGTACTATTTTTGAGAGTATATGATAATTGGGTACTTGGACCCTTAGGGAAATGTTTCTAGTCACCCAAATCTCAAGGCTTTAACACAGCAAAGAGATACAGAGTAACGCTTGAAAGGATCATGCGACTAGAGATGTAAATGAGGTAACTACACTCACAACTACTTACAACTCCGGTTCAGGCACCTATAAACTAACTTACACTTACTAAGCCCCATGATCCTCCAAGTAACCATCTGACAAAAGCATTGTAAACATTTTTACAAATTAAATGCTAAGCTGTAAACCTTCAACGATCCCTCATCGGACCCTCGTTTGTAGCACAATACGGGAGTTTCCGAAAACTAGGGGTACCTTATTTTGGGGTCCTTATAATAAGGATCCTACTATCTAGGGTACTATATTAGGGCCCCCTATTTTCGGAAACTCCCTCGCTTGTAACACAATACAGCAACCTGTAACCTCAAGACTGAACCCCTAAATCTAAGTAAACCCCACAGCTCTATGAACCCATCCCTAAGGATCCAAAGGACCGAATAATTAGGTACTTAGGTTTAGGATAGTAGTTATGTAGGTTACTATTTGGGAAAGTAAAGGATAGTTAGGTACTTGAACCCTTGGGGCATCATCCTAAAACCCTTAGACAACCAAACAAAACTCTAGGAATCAGCATTCTAAACCCCTGCAAGCACAGCGGGCCTGCCGCAAGAGTGGATCGAAGTGTTACCTGACACACTTGAAGGATCGGATCCCCAAAAAAGTGCTGTTTTGGGTTCCGGGTTTTAAGCCCCTTTGGGTTTCAGGGTTATATGGGTGGTTGTCAATCTTAGGGTCCTGTTTTGGGTCCTTGTTATAATACGGCACCTAGTATTTAGGGTACCCCATAAGGGACCCTAATATTGACAAGCACCCATCTTGTTTAGGGCTTGGGGGGTTGTAGCATTTGTGTTTTAGGGTTGAAGGTAGATCCTTAAGGGAGTACCTGCAGAGTCTCTAATTAGTCTATAGAGTATCAAGTACTAGTATAGGGTCCCAAATTAGCGGATCACACAACTGTTTGGATCCTCGCGGGGGGGGGGGGTTCTGGGTGAAAGATCCGTAACCCCTGGCCTAAGGATTGAAAAAGAAATCTGTTTAGTACTTGCCCTTAACGCAGCCCTCTAAAGGGACCCTTAAAGGAACCCTAGGGGCCCTAGTCTCCCTGGATTAGATGAGCCCTGCGCCTCGTCCCGGCGAAGCGAATGCTCGCCGAGGGCCGTGGCCAGGCTAGCAGCGCGCTGCCAGGCCGCAGTGCTGTGCGGAAGAAGGAAGCCCAGACAGCCCAATACCCTTCACTGGGCTTTTAAGTAACCAGGGAGAAAGAAAAAGTATAAACTTGTATTTCATAATGGTTCCTTTAAGAAAAAAGTATTAAAGTATGGTACTCCTAAGCCCAGTTCATATTATGATTTGTATAAGCTATATTAGCCATATTCCTTAATTAAGCGGTATTGGGCTGCGCGGAAGAAGCAAGGGTTCTTTTACTATGAGGGATCTATAATAGGGTGCTTTTAGAATAAGTCTGTAAGGGATCTATAGTGGTTCTGTGACATGGGCGCGGAATAAGGAAGGGTTGCTACAAAAGGGGTCTATAACGGATGCATAATGGGGTTCTATGACTATGATATGGGACCAGAAGGAAGGGTTCTGTTTAGGTGCTACGTCCTGCAAAGCTATAGGGTTTGGGGTTTAGATTTACCGAGTTTAAGGGTTTAGGAATGTACTAAGTCAAAAAACTTCTAAAACCCGATTGTTTGGGGTTGAGGGTTTAGTGCTACGGGAAGAAAGAGGGCTCTTGATGGGTTTAGGGCTTTGGGTTTGGGGTCAAGAGGAGTTTATAAGGCGTCTATTCAGGTTCCACAACGTCTCGACAATCGTCGAAGGACCTTCGACCATACCTTAGGTGGGACAGCGAAAAGCGGCGTAATGCAACCCCCGCGGGACTTAGTAACTAGGGTTAGAAGTAAAGTAACAACAGTCATAAAGGCTTACTGAATATCAGGGTACCTATCTCTTTACTTACTAAGTTCCACGATCCTCCAAGTATGGCTCAAGGCGTCCGGGGAGACTGTGCAGGGTTCACGGTCAACGGTGTATGGCATAGGGTATGGGCTAGAAACTCCCAGGGACCTGGGTTGAGGGCAAAGTTTTCGTTCGAGGGCCGAGGGACTTACCTTAACCTACCAAACCCTACTTTTTTGTAGGTTCTTAGTATAAACCCTAATAGGGAATTTATAGAAAACCCTACAAAAAAGTAGGGTTTTGGGTAGGTTAAGGTAGGAACTTAGAAAGTACCCAGGTGGATAAGAGCCGGTATGTTGCGTACTCGGATCGGGGTCATCTTCTGACACTACGGGAGTTTCCGAAAATCAGGGCTACCTTATTTTGGGTTTAGGGTTTAGGGTTTAGGGCCGAAAATCAGGGGGCCCTTATAATAAGGATCGTACTACTTGGGATACTATATTAGGGTCCCCTTTTTTCGGAAACCCCCATATGTGTTAATTATGCTTAAAGGATGCTCAAAGATACCTGGCGTGGTCTATGAGCCCCCAAATTGCTGGGCGTCTGGGTCTAAAACCCCTGAAGGGTCCTACATATGGGCGGTTGTCAAAACTATGGTCCCTTTTTGGGTTCCTATTATAATACGGCACCTATTATTTAGGGTACCCAAAAAGGGACCCTAGTTTTGACAACCACCCATATAGGTACATACTGTTGATGGACAAAATCCTGCATTACCCATTACAAGGAATATACCATAATTCCCATACTTTAGAGTCCTTAAGGTCATGCAGGATTTTGTCCATCAACAGTAGGACCCTTCGGGACCTGCAACCCTCTCTCAACCTTCAACCTCAGGACCAGAAGCTGAGACCCAAACCCGCTTCCTCCAAATTGAAAAGAAACAACCTAAACCCATAAGCCCCCCCCTTAAGGACGAAATGAACCCTAAAAGGGTTTAAGGTTCATATACCATATAGGGATTCATAGTATATGGGTATAGGGCCCCTACTTTTAAGGGTCATTTGGTCCTTCAGGCCTTCCCCCCTTTCACAAAAACCAAATAGCCCTAGAACTTGAAAGATATCCCTGCAGTCCATTGCGCCCTGTTGAACCTTGACCCCTACCTGGGGATCCTAAAACCTACTGCTTTAGGAGTTAGACCCTGAAATTCAGGGGTCATACCCCATTTGTTGTAGGGTTGGGGGATACAGGTACACCCTCTTTAAGGTTTAGGGCTTAGGGCTCAGGGTTTATGGCGTAGGCAACGCTAGACAACCCTTCATAAACCCAGCACCCTGCAAGCTCTTTGCAACAGCCTAAAAACCAGATGCCTTGCATGCGCTGCAAGGGCGGAGTTAAAGCTGACGGTATCGAGTCGGAAAAGCGCTCCATGCATCTGCCTGAGGTTCGGTCTATTGGGTTTTATATGGGTGGTTGTCACAATTATGGTCCCTTTTTGGGTCCCTAATATAGTACGGCACCTAATGTTTAGGGTACCCAATTAGGGACCATAATTTTGACAACGACCCATATGTCTCTATGAGGGTGAAGCCTTGGGGGTCCTGGTAAAGACTCCCAGGCAGTTCCAGGCCTCAGCAATTCCAGTGCGCGAGAGGGAGACCTGGGCTATTCTCGTGGGCCCTGGAAGGGCTTCTTCGAGGCTGAGTACCCTCCCTACTAGCTTAGAGGCAAGGGTTTAGGGTTTAGGGTTTAGGGGGGCTTAGGGTGTGGGGCTTAGGGATATTTGGGGTTAAAAATATTTGGGGTTTAAAGGAATTGGGAATGACTGATAACTCCAATTAAGGTACTTATAACTTAGAGGCTGAGACCCTAGCCCAAGAAAGACTAACCAATTTCAGTTATGGAAGGATTATATATTAACCCCAAGAGGCTAAAAGTTACTTACTCAGCCACTAAGGTTTATAATGTAGGAACCTGACTAAGAAACCTTGGGCCTTTATTAGGGTTCCTTATATGAATCCTACTATTTTGGGGTTATAGGACCAGGGTTTCTTAATCAGGTTCTTACATTAGGCTTAGGGAGGCTTAGGGTGTAGGTAGGTTTGGGGTTTACAGGGGTTGGGGGTGTTGAGGGTTTAATTAGGGCTTAGGGTGTTCAGGGTTTGTAGGGTCAAGTGGTGTTCAGGGTTTAAGGTTGTTTAGCGCTTTGGGTTTGGCATTTAGGGGTTGGGGGGAAGTTTATAGGAACTAACGGATCTATAAGGTTTAGGGGTGTATCGGTTGAGGATTTAGGATGTACTTGGAGGCTTTATTGACATGATTTATCTACTGAGTCCCGTATCTTATTATGAAGTTGCCCAAGTAGGGTGTTAGGGAGATTACTTGGAGGATCAGGGTACTTAGTAAGTAAGGTTATAAGTACCCTAATTGGGGTTATAAGTAAATATAACTATAGTTACCCTATTTATAACCCTACTTACTAAGTCCCATGATCCTCNAGGATCAGGGTACTTAGTAAGTAAGGTTATAAGTACCCTAATTGGGGTTATAAGTAAATATAACTATAGTTACCCTATTTATAACCCTACTTACTAAGTCCCATGATCCTCCAAGTAGGCCTTGCATGCTACAGCTGGAAGGGACGGGCCGCTGAGGTACCCAGAGACTCCAGGACTGTGCTAGATGATCATGTGGGGGTTGATCAAAATTATGGGCCCTTTTGGGGTCTGTATTATAGTATATTCCTTATAGTCTATAGGGGACCAAAAGGGGCCCATAATTTTGACCAACCCCCATGTCTATCCTCCTTTAAAGCTAACACTGATGAATGGCCACCCAATTCTAAAGCAACGCGTGCTTGAAATAAAAATCCTACAGCCTGAACCGTACAAGTCTTCTTCTTCATTAAGGGTTGTTTTTTGGCAGTCTCGTGGGACAGAGTCCTTTTGCGACGGATCCCGGGGCTGAAGCCAAGGTGACCACATGTCAGGCCGCTACTACAACCGTACACATGACCTGGGCTCTACTACCCTTACAAGGTAAGCAAAAACCATTTTGGCGATCCCTATAAGTAAAAGAAACCATAACACAAAAAAACACACAACACAACGCACAAGCGCTTTAAAGTGGGGTCTAGGGTCTGGGGTCGTCTTGTTCGGGTTGGGATGTAGGATTTTTGCTTTGCTAAGGCCATGGCTTCGATAGCGCAAGAATTCTCTAAGTTACTAAAACATGTTGTTTTTTTTCGTAGCTGTGCACTGCCTCCAAGCACAAATATTCCTTGACCAAAAGATTTGGAATTGTGGAAAACCACTCGGTAGATAGACACACTTGCTACCAACAGCTGCCAGCTCACATGACCTACTGGTTCTTAAGCAAAAGTAGAAGCAGGAATACGACAACTATTATGTGGGACTGTAAATGGACTATTTGAGGGATCCACTTTCTCACTCAAGTAAAATGACCCGGATCCATATTCGGATGGACGAGTCGCTCTTAGGCTCAGTGCGAGGTGTTCTTGGTGTAGGGGATGCTGGAATACCAACCCTTCTTATATGCAAAATCAAAATCCTACACCCCGACACACTAAGCTTAAACCCTGGTAAAGCAAGTTTTTACACTGTGAAGCCCGAAAATTTTGAACCCGAATCCGAAACCCTAGATTGAAGTGCACAGGCTGGCCGGACTGTGAGCTCGGGGCTTGTTTGTTTATGTAAAGAACAGAGGATTCCCTAGACACGTCATATTGTGAGCCACATTCGCTGCGTGTTAAAGAAACCATTCCTTTAAAGGTTTGCTAATACTACTGACAGTAGCTCACATGAACCTTATGCGATGTGCGAAACTTCATCATCAGCCCGGCCCCGAAGATTTCGTAGTCGCGCGACGCGCCCATTGTGAAGGCGCTGATGGCGCCGTTGTAAACGACCGAATCCAGGAGACGCCTGCTTGAGATCCCAAACTCTGAAAACCCCTCCCAGACAAGACCCTGATAACCCGAACAGCCTCGAACCTTCACGACTAAACACCAGAAACAGCAAAACTCAAGCCCTAAATTATATCTCCACCAAAAACCCAGCCCCCAAATCCTACCTAAAACCTATTGAGCTTCTAGATGAGCTTCCACTTAAGAACTTTTTAGTGGCGAGACTCGGAACAAAGACAAGACTGACTCGAAGTCCGTAGAGCACAAGATAGCACAAACTTTAGAAAAGGGTTTAAGAAGAAATCGAAATGACAGTAATATGGGAGTTTCGGAAAATAGGGGACCCTAAATATTAGAAAAAAAGGTACCCCTAATTTTCGGAAACCCCCAGAAGGGTTTTCAGGCTGTAGGCTGAATATACATAAATGCAGGTATGCAATGTAGGGTTTAGGGTTTAGGAACCTGATTAAGAAACCTTGGGCCTTTATTAGGGTTCCTTATACGAGTCCTACCGTTTTGGGGTTATAGGCCCAGGGTTTCCTAATCAGGTTCCTACATTATGTATGTATGTAGGTATGTATGTAAGTTTATACACACATACATATAACATGTATTACATATAGGCTATGGGTTTGGGGTCGAAGGTTTCTCCCAGGCCCCAAACAAACCGGAGTGGCGGTCGGGGCACTCTTGCAAATTACCGCGACTTCTCTAAGGCTCCATGTACCCATATAGTATATACTTGGCCTTGAAGTACCTATATAAGGACCCTAGTAGCTGGGGTTAGCTGCAGACTTTCGGCTGTTAATCTCCTTCATCGCGTTGACACGATGTCTGGGAAACTGGAAGCTTCACGGCCACCTCGAAAGCTCGAAAAATCAAACCAGCCCATGCGCGGCTCCTTTTCGCAACCTTTCAACCATTGACGGCAAGATCATATCAAGCTGAACGGCTTGCAACTTGTGCGTTTGCCGGCATGTGAACTTACAGTAACTATGGCTTTTCGCAAGCCCAATCCGGTCTTGACAATAATGCTAATGCACAGGCCGAGGGCAACATGGCAACGGGCACGGACATCGCTTGGTGGTGGAGCGCCTTCGTTCTCCGATGTTGTTGCGCAGATTCTTCGCCTAAACAAACATACCTCCAACGCTAGGGTCGTCTTGCTGTTGGGCCTCGGTGCTTGATGGACGAAGCATTGACCCCCGAAGTTACCAGAGACAAATATCAAAGACCATCAGATAAACTGTAAACATATACAGGCCTTAGCCGCAAAGCACCTAAATACAGACAGCTTCAAGGCAATATCCCTGTGAAAAGGGTATGTTGATGTGCTTTGGACATTTCTGGAAAGTGGGCTAGGCTCGCTTGGATTATTAGTGTGCCCTCTCATATACTATTCAGTCTCAAAAGCCAGTTCACCAAAATAGGAAACGAAAAAGGATACCACTAGGAAATCTGGCAAGAGGACTTATCTAAACCTTGACGCGTAGGATCCCGAAACTCTCTAACCCCAAGGGTCCAAGTACCCAAATAGTAGGGTTTCAAGGTCCAAAAACCATTCAGAGTATGGACTTTGGGACCTAAAACCCTACTATTTGGGTACTTGGACCCTAAACCCTAAACCCTTATAGTACCCCTCTAGACACCCTTAAAGGGACCCTAAAGATAGCCCTAGTTACTAGTACTAAGTCATCCATAGGTACTTGGACCCTCTGGGTAAGGCTCCATGGACCTCTATAGAAAATGCCTTGGGGCCTCCAAGTGGGGGTTGATCAAAATTATGGCCCCCTATGGTACCCTAAACTATAAGGAATATGTACTAATATACAGACCCCAAAAGGGCCCACAATTTTGATCAACCCCCAAGTACCGTTTAGGAACCCCTTTAAAGTATATACAAAAGGCACGTGGAGACTTAGGGAAAATCAGGAACCCCAGAAAGGGGATCCCCCCGATTCCCAGAGTTCCAGCAACTTAGAGGAATCCGTTAAGGAGCCCTTTAGGGAACCCTATAACCCTGGCTACTGTCTCATGATCCTCTAAGTAGGCGTTCGGTTTGCGAAGTTGGAAGCCAGGTGTTGACGCGGTGTAGGGTTTAGGCTTTTGTTGGGCTTAGAATGCAATGTTCCTCTAGCCACCAGCAAATTCTTGAGGCATCCATATGGTATTGTTTGGAGGACCATGGCACCTAGTCAGTAAGGTTATAAGTGCCCTCACTGGGATTACAAGTAATTCTACTTTAGTTACCTTGTTTATACGCCTAGTTACTAGGTCCCAGGTGCCTGCAAGTGCACCTACATATATCCTAAACGCTGAAGCCCAACTCTACCCACCTCTCCGGTAGCCGGTAGGAAAGCTAGATCTCTTTCTCCCATTGCTCAAACCAAAAAACCAGACACAAAAGAGGCTCTATCAAGCCTTTTCAGCACCTTGAACAGTCATAAAGCACTTAGAATGAAAGCTATTCCGAAACTGCGACAATGAGAAGCGGATTTGGGGCATTCAGGATTTAGTGGCGTAAAGGGCATAGTAGTGCAACAAGCTGTGCTTGAGGACGAGTGCGCAAGCTTCAGGATTCACAGCTAGAGGTTAGGGATTGCAGCATTTGGTGACTCAGTTTGGGTGCACCTAAACCCTACTGAATATAGTTCCGTTGTTTGGGAAACGTGTTTTATGGCCAGGACCCTATAGTATGAAACTCACCTAAGCCAATGACAGAACTACATGCTCGGGTCTAGGTATAGTTCGCTAAAGCCCCAAACCCTAAACCCTGGAAACTCACAACATTTCAAAAGAAGGAACTTCATGTTAGGGTCTAGGAATAATTCTGAGGTGCACTTGCATGAAAATGGACTTAGTAAATAGGCTTATAAATAAGGTAACTATAGTAGAATTACTTGTAATCCTAGTGCGGGCACTTACAACCTTACTGACTATATGTAAGACTTTCTGAGTCGAGGGAACTGCTGTCGATCTCAGGGCCACCTCCTGGACACGCGGGTGAAGATGTCCAGCGAGCCCTCCCAGTTGCCTTGCGCTAGGGGCCTGGGGTTTAGGGTTTAAGGTTTAGGGTTTTTAAGCAGAATGGGCCGGCACCCTTGGCTTGGTATGGCTCGGCTTGGCTTGGCCCTGCTCGGACCCAGATCCAAGTACTATTGTGGAGCAGGGCTTAGTGTAGGAGCCTCAACAGTGTAAACTGTGTTTCGGAAAATCTTCTAAAGGTGTATAGGCACCAAGCGGATACTATGGCTAATTATTCGGACCTGCATAGCATTGTGCCCTCCTTCTTCGGTAAGCCTTGAAAGAAGCCTGTCCAAGAACCCGAAAACTCTATCCCTTAACCCTAAACTCCTATACCCTGCCATTAGAGTTTACCTTAATACCAAACAACCTACCTCAAAGAGGGGGGTGCAGGTGCGGGTTTAAAAGGCTATCCTAAGGAGATCCCCTGAGCTTTTTCCTAAGTACTTACATAGTAGCAAGTAGGCTTTCTATTGGTCTATAGGGCAATGGGGAGCTTTTGTTAGAGTTTAGGGTTTAGGGTAGCAAAGCTCTCTGTTACTGTTATAGGGCCCCAAAAAAGCACAACATCAGGATAGGGATATCCCATATAAACCCCCTTATAATGAAGCCCATTAAGGTAGGGATATCCCCATAAAAATGCTTATGCTTATGTCCTTGTGGGGTTCCTAATCTTAGGGTTTTAGGGTAGTAGGAATTGCTAGTGTGGTTCGTGTAAGTAGCCCGCATACAGGTACCTGCGATCCTTTTGGGTTTGGGTCACTCTGAGTTCGAGGCTGCTCTGTTGGCATATGCTCGCTGCCAGGCTGTGTGCGCTGGCCTGAACGCCAAGGGGTTGATGATTGAGGGTTTGGGTTTGGGGCTTACTTGGCGGGATGAAGTGACTTAGTAACTACGATGTTTAAATAAGTTAACTGCAGTGTTAATTGCTTGTAAACCCAATTAGGGCACATATCGTCTTACTTACTAGGTCCCATGATCCTTCAAGATACTGTTAATGGCTTGTAAACCCAATTAGGGTAGTGTTAATTGCTTGTAAACCCAATTAGGGCACATATAGTCTTACTTACTAGGTCCCATGATCCTTCAAGTTACTGTAGTGTTATTTGCTTGTAAACCCAACTAGGCCACATATAGTCTTACGTACTAGCTCCCATGATCCTTCAAGTTACTGTAGTGTTAATTGCTTGTAAACCCAACTAGGCCACATATAGTCTTACGTACTAGCTCGAATGACCCTTCAAGTTACTGTAGTGTTAATTGCTTGTAAATCCAATTAGGGCACATATAGTCTTACTTACGAGGTCCTATGATCCTTCAAGTTACTGTAGTGTTATTTGCTTGTAAACCCAATTAGGGCACATATAGTCTTACTTACTAGGTCCCATGATCCTTCAAGTTACTGTAGTGTTGATTGCTTGTAAACCCAATTAGGGCACATATAGTCTTACTTACTAGCTCCCATGATCCTTCAAGTTACTGTAGTGTTAATTGCTTGTAAGCCCGATTAGAGCACGTATAGGGTATGGTTTATATTACTAGTATCCCCATAATAAAACCCAATATATACACATCTCCAATATTCAGAAGGAGGCCTATCTACACTCACCAAAACGGTAATATAAACCCTACTTCATAAAGTCTTACTTACTAGCTCCCATGACCCTTCAAGTAGGGCTTTGGGGTGCAGAATCAGAACCCATGGGTTTAGAGGTTCGGGGTTCAGGGTTCTGTAGAAGTCGTTGGGGCTTTAAGGCTTAGGCTTTAGGGTTTAAGGGTTTGCGTTTAGGGTTTAGGGTTTAGGGGTTTAAGGGTTAGGGTCTAGTAGGGCTTAAGGGCTTCGGGTTTTAGCGGTTAGGATTAAGCTATTCACGGTCCAGGATATAGCCTTGGCATGCCAAAGGTTTCACAGGGCGGCACACGGAGGCCGATTGAAGGACAATAGAAACTTAATGAAGGTTCTGTTAAGGATCACTAGGGGTACTTCTGGGGTAGTCTGGATTTGCATCCTTGAGGCTCTAAAGAGTCGTATTTTAAGGCTTTTGGGCCCACAGGACCACACTGTGTAAGGCTTTTGGGCTAGTTTGAGCCTTTGGGTAATGGTTTGCAGGGCATTTGTTTCGGAGTTAGGTCACGCTTTGGTAGTAGTAGGAGTAGTAGTAGCCGTAGTAGTAGTAGTAGTAGTACTAGTGCTAGTAGCAGTGGTAGTAGTAGTAGGGGAAACCCATCAAAAAAAAACTTTTTTTGCATCAAAAAAAACTTTCCTCAAAAATAAAAAAAAAACTTTTTAGCCAATCAAAAAAAACTTTTTTGCATCAAAAAAAAACTTTCTCTACCAGTTTACAGGCAAGCCTAGGAGAATCCGGAGATTTCGTACCCATCAAAAAAACTTTCAGTACTAGTCGTAGTCGTAGTAGTAGTAGTAGCAGTAGTAGGCGTCGTCGTAGTACTACTAGTAGTAGTAATAGTAGTAATAGTAGTAGCAGTAGTAATAATAATAATAGTAGTGGTGGTAGTAGTAGTCGTAGTAGTCGTAGTAGTAGTCGNAATAATAATAATAGTAGTGGTGGTAGTAGTAGTCGTAGTAGTCGTAGTAGTAGTCGTAGTACTAGTACTAGTACTAGTACTAGTACTAGTACTAGTAGTAGTAGTAGTAGTAGTAGTAGTAGTACTATTAGTTGTAGTAGTCTTAGTACTAGTACTAGTACTAGTACTAGTACTAGTACTAGTAGGAGGAGCAGGAGTAGGAGTACTAGTAGTAGCACTGGCTGTACTGGCTCTAGTAATGGCGGTAGTAACAGTAGTAGTC
>BGNK01000289.1:238121-278519 GCA_003297005.1 Symbiodinium sp. clade A Y106 | reverse complement strand
TTTGCGTAAAATAGATCCGAAAATCACAGATCGCAAGGGGTGTCCCCCTAAAGGTTTTTGCATAAAAGAGATTCAAAAATCATAAATCGCAAGGGGTGTCCCCCTAAAGGTTTTTGCATGAGATAGCTCCCAAAATCACAAATCGCAAGGGGTGTCCCCCTGAAGGGTTTTGCATAAAAATAGATCCCAAAATCACAGATCGCAAGGGGTGTCCGTCCCCCTAAAGGTTGTTGCATAAAAATAGATCCGAAAATCACAGATCGCAAGGGGTGTCCCCCTAAAGGTTTTTGCATAGAAGAGATTCAAAAATCATAAATCGCAAGGGGTGTCCCCCTGAAGGTTTTTGCATAAAAATAGATCCCAAAATCACAGATCTCAAGGGGTGCTCCCCTAAAGGTTTTTGCGTAAAATAGAGCCGCAAATCACATATCGCAAGGGGTGTCCCCCTTGAAGGGTGTTGAAAAGCACAAATCGCAAGGGGTGTCCCCATCAGCTTTGTAAAGACTCAGATCGCAAAATCACAGATCGCAAGGGATGTCCTTAAGGTTTTGGAAAACCAGATCGCAANAAGGGTGTTGAAAAGCACAAATCGCAAGGGGTGTCCCCATCAGCTTTGTAAAGACTCAGATCGCAAAATCACAGATCGCAAGGGATGTCCTTAAGGTTTTGGAAAACCAGATCGCAAAAATCATCTATCACAAGGGGTGTCCCGCTAAGGTTTTGTAACAACTCAGAACACAATGTCACAGATCGCAAGGGGTGTCCCCCTAAAGTTTTGTAAATACGCAAATCCCAAAATCACAGATCGCAAGGGGTGTTCCCCTAAAGGTTTTTGCGTAAAACAGATCCGAAAATCACATATCGCAAGGGGTGTCCCCCGTGAAGGGTGTTGAAAAGCACAAATCGCAAGGGGTGTCCCCATCAGCTTTGTAAAGACTCAGATCGCAAAATCACAGATCGCANTTAAGGTTTTGGAAAACCAGATCGCAAAATCATCTATCACAAGGGGTGTCCCGCTAAGGTTTTGTAACAACTCAGAACACAATGTCACAGATCGCAAGGGGTGTCCCCCTAAATATTTTGCCAGAAAGAATCTACAAGGGTTCTTTGTAACGGGCTCCATATCAGAGCTGTATAAGGGTTTTCCTTACGGTCGTTATATATTGGATATATATATATATGCATTCTACGAGGAATCTTTATAAGGGTTTTCAAAAAACAACTTCCATACAAGGGATTCTTCAAGGCTTTTCATAAGGTCGCTATTTTGGGAACCCACACGGTTTCGGAACGGAATCCATAAGAGAGTTCTATAAGGGGTTTCTATAAGGTCTCTGTATATGGTATTTATAAGGTTTCTTCAAGGAATCTATAGTTTTCTATAAGGGGTATAAATAGGGATCTTTCAGTCTCTACACAGGGGATATACAAATTTTCGATAAGGAATATTTAAATATCTATCCGGGTTGTCGAGAAAGGAGGGGGGAGGTGGGGAGGTGACAAGAGAGAAGGGGAGGGAAGTGGAGAGGGATGGGAAGATAGGGAAGGGCAGGGGAGGGGAGAGGGTCGAAATGATTCTGGGATCTGAGTCTTTACAAAACCTTAGAGGGACGCCCTTTGCGATTTATGACTTTGGAATCTATGTTATGCAAAAACCTTTCGGGGGACACCCCTTGCGATCTGTGACTGCGGGTTCTGAGGTTTTACAAAACCTTAGCGGCATACCCCTGGCGATCTATGATTTTGCGACATTCAAGGTGTTTCATAAGGCCGATGTTTTGGGAACCCACACGGTTTCGGAACGGAAGCTATAGGAGAGTTCTATAAGGGATGTATAAGGGGTTTCTATAAGGTTTCTGTATAGGGTATTTATAAGGTTTCTTCAAGGAATCTATAATAAGGGGTATAAATAGAGGATTCTCCACACGGTCTCTACACAGGGGACATACAAATTTTCGATAAGGAATAGTTAAATATTTATCCGGGTTGTCGAGAAAGGAGGGGGGAGGTGGGGAGGTGACAAGAGAGAAGGGGAGGGAAGGGGAGAGGGATGGGAAGGTAGGAGTAGAACCATATGGAAGCTCCCTATATATCCCTTATATGGAGCCCTCATAGACATCCTTTCTATATTCTTATAGAAACTGTATAGATCCCCTATGTAGAGACGTATAGAAACCCCTTATAGGTACACANATGGAGCCCTCATAGACATCCTTTCTATATTCTTATAGAAACTGTATAGATCCCCTATGTAGAGACGTATAGAAACCCCTTATAGGTACACAAACGGAGTTCTGTATAAAAAAACATTGGAAAATCCCTTACATGGAGCCTTCATAGACAACTTTTATATACTCCTTATGGAAATTTATAGATCCCCTCTTCTAGAAACCACATAGAAGCCCGGTCTAGATCTCTCATATGGAGCCCTTGTAGAAACACTTACAGATTCTTCATAGAAATCTTATACATCCTGTATGTAGAGACCTTATTGAAACCCATTACATAGAAGAACTATAGATCCCCTACAGAGACACTTTCTAGAAACCCATTATGGATCCTTCATATGGAGCCCTTATAGTAAACCTGTTTATTTATATTCCTTATCCGTTAGAAACCCCTTGTAGATCCCTCAGATGGGGCCCTTATCGAAAGTTCTATAGATTCCATACACAAACTTTGTAGATCCTCTACATAGAGACCGTATAGAAACCCATGAAGGATCTTTTTGTTTTGTTTCTTATAGAGAACCCAGATCTTCGTGGATGTGGGCCACCAAATCAAGTTACCGATTTGTATCGATGTTCCATGTATTACAAGATCACCAATCAGAAATTTCGAAATGTATGGAAGTTCTATCCATGAGATGGTGACAGTTATCGGATTGACATATTGGATCATACATACATCATGTATGCATGCTGACCAAGAAGCTAATCTTCCATTATATGCAGAAATTCCCTATTGAGTTATATCTGCAGATGTGTCCCAAACTTTCCGGTGTTATGTCTGTGCACTACACAACATATATATATGTAGGATTTAGCTAGGGGTTTTATACTGTATATATAAACGGCTAGCAAAATAGACCCTAAAGGTGTCGGGCTCATATATATATATATATATTGATTGGTTGGTAGTGCCACAGTGATTCGCGCCGGGGTAGCACCTAAAACAAGGGCTCTGAAGTATAGGCGGATCCTTATTCGAAGGACCACACAACAAGATTCCCAGAGTTTTCTGAAACCTTTTGCTTGCAGAAAGCACCCTCAGGTCGGCGTTTTGCTGCCGCCCAGCTGCAGCTGGGTTCAGGGTTTTATGGGGCCTTTAGGGTTCACAGGGCTTCATGGCGCTGTGTGGGGTTGATGTGGTGCCACGGAGTTTAGGGTGTTAGGGTTAGGGTATGAGGGTTCAGGTTCAGGGTTTCAGGGTTCTTGGGTGCCAGAGCTGCTTAGGCTTTGTAGACAGAGCCATGTGTTGGGCAGGGAGCAACGCCTTTCCACCTGAGCTGTCTGCCAAATCTCGAATGTTTCGATTCCGGGAAGCAAGATGAATTAAGCATTCTGGGCCTCCGTGTTTACCACCACGGCCAGAAAATAGCTGCACCCTGCCAAGCATGTCTTGCTGCCCGAGGCCTCAAAATGACACGGTGAGGTGCATTCAGCGCCTTGGACGGGCAGAAACGGTAGATCATGGCATGGCATGGCGTAGCACAGCATACCTGCGTACAAAATTACTTACATATATACTTATACTTGCCTGTGTATATATATATATATTTATTTATTCATGCGTGATACATAGAATATACACGCATTATCACGCGTTTTTGTTTATTCATCTATTCAGTATTGTCAGAGTGTGTCGATATGGCTGTGCATATCTATATAAACGCCTCAAGGTACTCGTCTCTCTCTCTACACATATTTCTATCTACGTATATATCTATATGAGTATGTGGATACGTAAGGATGGACTCATGCTTTGAATGTTTGCGTTTTTGTTGTGGAATACATGCCATGCAATGACCACAGCTGTAAGCCTGCTGAAGAACCGGCGAACCAGTACAGAATTCCCAAGGTGCTTCTTCAGAGTGTCGGGACAGGCCGTGTGGTATTTGCTAGGTACGCTTTTGTGGCCTTTGCATTTAACGCTTAACGGGCTTATGGTTATGTCTAGCCATCTCCCGACTCTGTGCACCCAGCAGGCAGCTTTCTGCTGTCCGGCAACGCCCTTGATCTCTCCATGCCCTGCCGAAACTCTGTAAGAATATTGCAAAAGCGCGCCATGCAATGAAAGGTCAGTCGAAAGCGTATAAGAACCCACAGAAAACCCTGAGATCATCCTTTCAAAACCCTGATCCGAAAAATCCCGCGCAACCCACTTTTCTAGACGCTCTGGTAGGCCCTTCATTTGCATAAGCCCTGTGATAGCTGGCTCCCATATATTCAAACAAAGAGCCGGTTGTGTTGTGCCTCCTTCGTTTTTAATGGACCGTTTATACAAGCCTTATTGCCGTATATTCGGCCCTTGTTTGGACAAAGAGCTGGTTTTATTTGGGTACTGCCCCCATGCTGTAAAACAGTTAGATATTAATTTTGTGGCTATACGTACCCACTAACATGACCCCTAACATGGGCTGCTAGGGGCAGAACCAAAGGTTGCGTTATAATATAGTATCTGCACAGTGTAGTATATTATACTTTTCTGTACTATATAATATTTTTACTACATTAGGATTACAAGCCCTAAAACCTCAGCATGTAGTCCGGACTAGTCAAAGCACTTCGAACACAAGACCTCGTCTGGCGGAGTCCGAGTTGTGAGAGCATAAACCCTTCACCGCACCCAAAGGCCGAAGCGAAGCCGAGGCGTTGTAATATACTATATTATACTATACTACACTATATACTAGTTATTCTTATTACGTTAGGATTAAGAACCCTAAACCCTTCCGAGTGTGAGCGCCGAAACCCTAAACCCGGTATCCTTTCAAAGGTAGGTTCTGACGAGTTCCCTGCGGTGCGACTTTGTTCAGCTGGGCGGGTGGCAAACGAAGCGAAGCCGAGGCTTCTGCAGCGAGGGGAGCGCCTCGCCTCGGGTGCCCAACGCTTCGCCTCCAGCGGGGTCTCTTTGCGCCAGTGGGTCCCATGGCCACGGTTGCTGTTAATTCTTAATATAATAAGAAAATCGTGTATAGTAAAGTATATTATAAGATAGTATAGTATGAGAGAGAGAGAGATATATATATATGTATACACTTCTCTGTATGATATATATATATATGTATGTGCAGATCTAAGTTTGTTTTGAAGGTAGCATGGCTTATGGCTCTATCATGGCCAGGGTTTGGTTGGGTTTGCGGGTTTGTGCATTAGTTGTTTTGTCACGGTGCGTACGGCTTTATGCTGTCAACAGTTTGCAAGCCCTTATGGTTTCAACAGTTCGTGGCATCTCTAAACCAGTCGGCAGGTGTACTGGCCTTATGTCGCGACCTATATGTAGTTTGGAAGGGGTTCAGAGACACGGGTTCGGCAAGACCTGTACTACTGATGAATATTCCCGCGGGTCCTTGGTGAGGGACCCTGGGTTCATGTGGAGCCCGGATGAATATCGCTGCCTCCTTAATGTGGTCTGGATGAGGAATTATGATCGGGCTCTTGTTGTTACTGCCCTTTACTAAGAAGGGTGAGAGGGAGCTTACAGGAATCGGGTGTTTATGTTGACGGATCGTTGGAGAGCCCTTGAAGTTGCAGTGGACTCTGGCTTCTTGCTTGAGGTTTTGGCACTCGAGATGGATAGACCTGCAAGCTGCCTATCTAGGTTGCAGGCTTGATGAAGAGTTGAGTAGCCGCTTCGGGGTTTGAGGCTCGCACGGAAACAGGCACTAAATTTCTTGCGTTGGTAGTGCATGGTTTCAGTTTTTGCGATTCCGATTTGTGGCTTCAGGCTGGTTCAACCCAGGGCTCGTTGCAGGGTTTTACCTGTGGGTTTGCGGTTTGCCCTTCTTACCTTCTCGAGGGCGGTTCGGGCGATAGGTTCTTGTCTAAAACATGAGGCCGAGCTGCTAAGTTTTGGGCTGCTGCCTAGGTTGATGCTCTTGCTGTGTCTAGTTGTGGATTTCAGATGCGTCGTCGCTTTCCTGCTTCCGTGCCTGGCAGTCCGAGCATGAGAATCGAAACCGCCCCGGCATTACCTACTTTTGAAGTTCGCAGGGTTTGCAACCGTGTAGGATATCTTCAGGCGAACTGGACGTCGTTGGCATCTTCCACGTCTTACAACCTTGTAGTTATTGGTGCTACCTTTGCCATTAAGTGTGAGTCTATCTTGATAGTCCGATTGCTGCTGGTACTACCGGCTGTTAGGTAGTCTAGCTTACCGTAATGTTATGATGTGAATGAATCATTGCCATCCCTATGAGAGTCTTCATGTTGTGAGGCTTTGACTTGTGCAAAGCTCGGATTCGATGGGTTGAGACGGTTCAAGCAAGTCAAATCGCTCCAAGGTGCGATAGACGACAGCATTCAGATAACGGCTTCTGAATAATGATTTGAGCTGTGAGTTCATCTTGTCAATGAGTCGCCTCGCCACTGGGCACTACATTCGCAACAAGGTCTAGGACGCAATGGTTCGATATCCCGTTGCACGGATGCGGCAAGCTCGGTCCTTGACGAAAAAGACAAAGACTAGTGCAGTGCCGGCGAGCCGTGATTTCCCGCTCCTGGTTCAATACTCTCGCATCAACTTCGTGGTACTGTGCCTGCGTTCACCAGGCTCAAGGCTTATTGCGACATCTCAATTAGCTGTTAAACTGTAGGAAGGAGCTCTAGTACATCTTTTTTTTGCATCTGGACATATTCTTGCACATGCGGTTTTCTTGCTGTTTCTATGACGCATATTGTGGCTGCTTTGTATACCACGACATACATTTCGGTAATGCTTACTATCTGCCATGATATCGCGGGACACATTACGCATCGCGACATGCCCAAATGTTTTGTGATGTTTTTTTGTCGGACGCAAATGTCACATGCTACGGAACACTCCGTAGATTGTCGTAAGGCCACATAGATGGATGCGTACCGAGGATTGTATGAAGTATCATGGGGGTTGGACCTTTCTGGAAGGCGGTGTTGCTGGAAAGTAGCAACACAAGTCATGTGATCTTGACTTAGCCGTGTTTGTGGATGTTCGTTGCAGATGGTATCTAATTCATGCCTTAGTGGTTTGCGCAGTCTACAGGTGCCGAAGCGCTGGCGGAGCAATCTGTCAGAGCACGGTGTAGATGTTCGGTTCCTGGAGGAGGACAGTCTCTAATCCATGCACGCCCACACACACATGCACAAACACATATACCATGGAGTGCAGACTGGATTCGCCATCACGTGCGTTCTGCAGTTTCTGTCGAACACGCGACCATCGCGTCTTTGTTGGTTCGTCATATCTAACTCACAGAGTTCAGCTGCTTGAAGGCTGGCTTCTCGTTTCAGACTGTGGACACTTGGGATGACGTGCCTCTCGACGCCCCTTTCACGAAAGCAGTGCAGGTTAGAACCCAGTGCGACCCCGTGATCGTTTCGGGATCGAGAAGCTCTGAAGTAAACGGCCGCGATCGATTGGCAAGTAATCGTTGTGCAGAGCAAAGTTTGTTGCAGCAACCATTGTGACCATGGCTGGAAGCAAAAAACCATTCGGAAGAAGGCACGTTGAAATTCCTTTGTATCCCGCAGACGCAGGTGAGGGGCGTAAGATCTTGCGAAGCGTGCAAACTCACGACTTTCAATCACGAGTTCCTGTTTATCTAGCAGACTTGCAGCCGGACAGGTACGATCCCACCGTTGTTTAGATGCGCTAGCCCTCGTGGCCCAAGCTTATTTGCTTAATATCAACGGGGGAAAGCTGCAGCTTTTTCGTGTCCAGTTACCAGTTGTTGCTATCGATTCGGGTTGTGTATTTTTGCTACGAATACCGCAAATAGAACCAACGTCTGAGTGTCGAAGTTGTTGAAAGAACGTCGACCAGTTGCCCTGCAGAGCTTTCGCAGGTATACCAGATGGGTGTTGAGAACATGTATGCATATATATATAGTTGTATACATATAATATACAATATTCATATGATTACATCTATACTTGTAGTACTACTGCCACAACTACGAAATCATGAATCTGACTGTTCTCGACTTGTATTGCAGTGTTCGAGGCTTGGGCAGAGCTCGGGGTGGGCCGTGCAGTCGCAGAGCTTGGAGCGGCAAGGGGCTGCCAGGAGCACGTGGGTTTGAACACATTCGGGATGTGCGGCACTCAGAGAACTGTTAAACATGTCTTTAAACATGTGATTTTGAGCCGTTCCGCCGGTTACGTCAGCATAACTTGACTTTCCTGGCATCTTCTCCTTGCCGGCTGCGCATCTTCGCCTCGCTAGTAACTAGGACATACCCGATTGGGAGAAGTGCAACGCTCCTTGGAATGCTTTCTTGCTAAAGCTCAGTCAGAGGCTTTTCGAAGCCTCTGCGCAAGGCTTATGGCAAATGGAGTCCCAAAAGTCTCCCAAATTTGCAAGATGCCAACATTGGTGGGGCGAAGTAGATCGCGCAATTACTCCGCTAAGCACGTGCGAAATCCATCGAAATCCAAGGACACAGATTGGAACTGTTCTGCCTATGCCCTGGGCGACTTCTGCAACGCAACATTCCAGGATGAAGCGGACTGTCCTTGACTTAGACTTCGACTGACTTGCATCCTGTTTTGGGGTCCCACTGACCTTGAATGCAACTAGGCATGTCCAGAGCCATGCTCCAAGTCATACAGGGGGTTGAACAATTAGCGGGAAAGAGATCCCCTGTTCACGGGTCTTATAATGATATGACTAGATGATTGGAGTGATTAGCCAAGAGACCTTTTCCAGGTACCTAAACGAAATCCAACTACATCCTCTCAGTGTAGACGACAAGGAATCGGGTAATAATTAGTGTCGATGGACAGCCTGATGCCTTGGTTCCGATGTCTCCCACACCATCGCACATAAGGTTCTTGCACATATCAGACATGATCCCTCGTATCACGTTCGCCCATATTTTGACTTCCGGTTGAATTTGGCGTACACAACCCGGATTTTTCGAGATGTAATTGTCATACTTTCTATGCTCCTGTGTTCGCTGGAGCAGTGGCAAGTCTGCCAAGGGCATTGGCACCCAGGCTTCCCTGGCCATTGAATGCCAACGGACTGATCATTTCAGCTTCCCGCTCCATCCTTGTTCTTGTCATCGGGTCAGGGCTACTATAACAGTTTCCGTAAGCGTTCCAGCATTGGCCTTGGGTTGTGCAAGTCCCTGGCTCAGCTAATTGTGTCATATTCGAGTTCATTCTGTGAAACAGCTGTTGTCGAGCGATCTGGATGCCCCTTCTGCCTGCCTACAGGCGAAGGCACCTCTATGGCGCTTGCGTGCAAGGCAGCTGCACGTGCTCAGAAGATGCAGCCGCTAAAGGGATGCTGTCTAGGGATTTGAGCTTCCCAAAACTACGGGGCAGCACGTCATCTTCGCTTCATCGCTCAGCCTGACCGCCAGGCCTCCTGCTGTCTCTGTGGCACTGACAACCCGGAGCCCCAGGGCTGCAGAGAAACTTGTGTCGCAAACTGCTCTGCACGTGGGCCAGTGTGGCTTTGGCAAGACAACACGCGCAAGCAAGACCCTGCTTCGATACAGTTTGGATCAGGAACCAGCAGTGGATTTTCTGAGGTGTCTGATCTGTGAATCCAGTGTTGGTATGCCTGTATTTCTTAGGATTGTTTATAAGGGCTTCACCGAAGTCAAACAGGCTATTGAGTGCCACCAGATACAGATGTTCAGACACAATTTTGCCCTCAACTCTGGCAGTGAGTTTTTCTTGTCAAGCCCCGGGGTCGTTGCCAAGGTCCTGCGGCACTGGGGGAGCTTCTTGACCAGACATGGGCCAGCTAGCCACTGCGAGTTTTCATGTTGGGAAAAGTCCCGCGAGGACTTCTTCTTACAGCCGTGGAATTTATACTACAGCAACACTCCGCGGGACGCAAGCTTAGGAAGTGTCCGATGAGCTGCCGGAGTGGGTGATCCCCTTGGCGGCTGGTGGTGGTGGACTCCTTTTGCTTTGTTCCTTGGAAACCGCCCAAGCCAGAGAGCATAAAGCAACTGTCGGTCTTGCTTTGCCACCTCGCTGGGTTGCATCAGGACATTTGGGCGATTTTAAAAAAGCCATGCCGGCTGAGGTTGTGTCACCGTCTGCTGCATTTGCCGGCGGAGGCGAGCTGCCGCAGCAAAGTGAGCTGGACGCATTCCGATGCTCCAGCTGTGGATGCCTCCGAGTCAGTTTTAGCGTTCTGAGCCAGGAAGCCAGCAACCCGGATCCGGGTTGACACGCGAAGGGTCCGCGGCTAGCTCGTGTACAGTGTCCTGCTTCGATGGCAGGGAGTCGCGAAGAGGGCCAATGAGCAGTTCAACCTAGCTGGGCACGGATACATCATGCGGCCACAAGACATTAACACTAGCTGCCGAAAATAATAATGCGACTATTGCGTAGAGTATCCGGATGTATCCGGGCATGGCGTTGAATTCGACCTCTACGGTTCCGCCTCCTCCAAGAGGAGGCCTAAGAAGCTTCCTGCGAGTCGCAAGAAACAGATCTTAGCTGCCATCATGCAGGAGCAGGGTGCCCCGACAAGTCAAGTCTTTCCTCAGCTGCTTTTGATTGATGTCCAGCACTCGAGGTTTTGGAGTTCCATGCAGTGGCAGACCTCTGCAAAGGTCAAGAGGCGACAGCTCACTGTAGCAGGTATGATGTCGCACGGAATCCTTCAGTCTGCATGTTTTCATGGCTTGCAAGAGGCCACTCTCTCATTGCGAATGTCGTGCGAGGTTCGATGACCCATGATGTAGCGGAAATGTCCCTGCACAGGTGTTTGTCAGCTATGGCGACTCGCGCGGCAGCCTAGCACAGTCTGGGCCGAGCTGTTGGAATGGTGATGCTGGCCACGAGCGGAAAGATCTTGTGACACACCACGCAAGCCCATGCAAGCCCATGCAAGACATCAGCAAGGTACTTCGATGAGGACTATGAAGGACACAGGTCGCCTCTCGCCATGGGTTTCGAGTTTTCGTAAGTATGGAGCTGGAGCTTAGCCGCTTTGGCGCCGGCGACGGCTGGTTCACTCGGCCAAGGGAGGGCCAGCATGTACGGTAGGCTGCTGTAGGGCCAGCATGTACGGTAGGCTGCTGTAGGGCACAGTCGAGGCAATGATGGGCATCTTGTGGCAATATCACCAGCAACAGGACGTTATGACAACATTATCGATTACGCCAACGGCCGCAAGAACGCCAGCAAAGCAGCGGCGGCAGCAGCAACCACCAAGATGAAGAGCAGTAATGAGACACGTACCAGTGAGAGGATAAGACTGAACCGGACACATTCCGACAGCAAGAGCCATTGCAGCGATCAGTTTCTTTGATTACCGTCGCTGCTACTCGTGGTTGTGGCGGCAGCAGCAGCAGCAGGAGTAGTGGTAGTGGTCGGGGAGTGCTAGTAGTACAAGTAGGAGGTGCTGGTGGTGGCGGTGGTGGGTGGTGGTGGCATGGTGGGTGGTGGTGGAAAAGGTGGGTGACTGGTGGCGGTAGAGGGTGGTGGGCGGTCGCTGGTGGTTGTTGATTGATTGTTGGTTGCTGTTGTCGATAAGATTTTGTGAGTACTTTTGTCACTCGATGCTTTCATTTGCGCCTGTGCGAGGCGCTCTGAGCTCCTTCACGTCGAGGCACCGGCCGTGCAGGCCGACTTCGAGGAGGAACAAAATTCGGACGCGGTGGAACTTGCCTGTGCATGGGTAGAGTTGCACCAGGGTACACGCCTGCCTCTACATGAGCGGTTTGACTTTCACCTACCAGAAAATCTAGGATCTAGTCCACTGCAAGATGATGCGATCCATGGCTGTGCATTCGTGTCACTCTGGTGCTTATGCAGCCAAGAGTCAAAAGTCAAATTAGATGGACCTGGTGTCGTTTTTCCGCGGTGGATCCAACCTACCGCACCAACTTACTTTTGTGTCCAGGGCGACAAGAAGACGCAACAGCTGCTGGAATGCCAACGCGCTCTGGCACGTGCCTTTGAAGGTGGCCCCTTCTGCATGCTTTGTGCGGGCAAACCTTCGCACTCTCCCTGACCCTGCAGGTGTAGACTTCCAGCGAGAGCTGCGTGAACGTGCAGTCGCACGAGCCGCAGACGGCCGCTCAGTGCTCTTCTGTGATGGCTTGCGGATTGCTGCGGTGCGCGAGCGAGGTCATGTTGCGAATGCGTTTCCGCAGTGATTGCAGGGTCTCGTGCCACCGAGGCCTTCAAGGAAGGACCGGCGGGCGAATGTGCTCTTATTCTCGTGTCTCTCTGGGCCGCCGATCATGAGAAAGGGAGTGGGTGAAGACCATGACGACCCTTTGAGCCCGAAGCCTACAGTCTACGTAGGTCCATGGATAGATTTCCCTTTAAGAACACAGTACTGGAGGGCCGCTGCCATATCATAGAAGTTTGATGGATGATGCCCAGCATCGCGGACTTCCAACGTGCCAGCGAACTGAACGCAGCGCCACGTGCCCGGAGACAGGAAAAAGCTCTGCGGCTGTGATCGGCGGCAGCCGGCCTGTGCCCCATGTCAACCCCGCTGCAAAAATCTCCTGAAGCCAATTCCGCCCCTCACAAGAGTTGTTTCCCGGTTGGGATAAAAGCTTTGGCTTGTTGCATCTTGTGCTTTCTGCGCCACTTCAGGTTCTGTTGAAATGTAATGAATCGCAGTCGCCAATCTCGAATCATGCCCAATGGCCTTGCAGAACAGTGCATTAGATGGGCAACTTGATCCATCATCGTAGAAGCACGCAAGGTCGGTGCATGCTTTGATCATGGCCACAGAGGAGCCCATACTGGAGCGACTGGTGCTCAGCTGATGACAGGAAGATACAGCAAGTATATCAGGTTGGCAAAGACTGTTCTTCGAGAGCTCGGCCGCTAGCGTGTCAAAGTTTTGATCAGCGCATCAGAAGTTTGCTGCCGAGGCTTCGGTTACGCGCGAGGCATGGCCGGGGCTAGAGCCATGGAACAGGTCGGGCTTGGTCTGGTCACACCACCAGGCTATACAGTAGTCATTGTATCATGGCTTTTGCACCACGCAGTCTTAGGTTGATCCGGTGCAGTTTGCGATTTTGACGTATTGGTGGCCCGAGAGTCAGTTATCTTCAGGACCTCCTGGAGGCTGCTTTGAGCAAAGATGTCGACTCCGAGATCGTACGAAACAACGCGTGCGCTGGACAGAACCTGGGTCGAGTTGTGGGGCTGGTTGTATCATCATGGTCATCATCATCATTGCCATTCTTGCTATGATCAGTTTTATGATTATTAATAATGTTAGCATTATTACTGTTATTACTCTTTTTCTTATTGTGAGTATTCTCATTACTTGTATATTTATGATTGTTTTAGTACTATTATTATTGTTATTACTGGATTATTTTTAATTCGTTTACAAGTTATTATTTTCATAAGTGTCAGTGTTAGTGTTATGATTGCTGTTGCCAGTACTAGTCTTGTTCTGATTTTTGATTATTATGCGTCTTGTTCTTATTGGTATTATTCGTGTTAGTGTTGCTTTTATTGCGATAATTAGTTAGTATTCTGATCATAATTGTCATTATTCTTAGTATTATTTCCATGTTTATTTCTAAGAAAATTTACACTTGGGTTGTGTGACATGGAGTCAGGGCCTGCATGCCCAAAAGGAGAGGGCTTGCCAGCTTGGCACCGTGCAGTCATAGAGAACATGGCAGATGCCTCGAAACTGGTTTGCAGGTACCTCGGAGTTCTACTCCACAAGTACGCTTGCAACTCAGCAGTTCTACGGCGTTCCCCCTTGAATGTTCTTGAAGTCGTGTCTGCAACGAGGGAACTGCAGAGGAAAGCACACGCTCAACTGCAGCGAGCTGTCAGTCTCGAAGCATTGGCTCCAGAACTCTTCCCCTCGGCTCTTCATGACAAATCATGGCATCTACCGGGCCACCCATGAAACAGGCACGTCTCTCGGCTCAGGAAGCTATCGGCACCGCTGGCTACGAGCAGAAGCTGCAGCGTCTCATATCGGAAGGGCGATTTATCCATCCACTGGACGGTGACCGGCCGAGCTTTGCAGACCTCGCCCACGCTCTGGCCAGGTCGGGTTGGCTTGGTTTCCATGATTCCATAGTCTCTTGGTTCGCAGCACCCCGAACTAAGAGTTTTCGGGATGCTCTACTATAAGGCTTGGGCCCCGGGGCTTTTGGGGCTTCTTTGAAGGTGCTGTGGCCTGGTGCCGGAGCAGCCGGTGAGAGCCGCAAAGGCGGAGGAGCTCGCCGCGGCGATCGGCAAAGCTCGCAGGCACATTGTAGTGGTGCTTTGCGATGGAATAGGTGTGAGCACACTGCATCAACATCTGGCTGCTGATAGCTTTCTCCGACGAAACAACACCCGCCAGCTTAGAGCCGTCTTCCCAGCGACGACGCCAGCGGCACTCACAACTCTTGCCACAGCTGCCTGGCCTGGTCAACATGGCCTTCCAGGGTGGGAGCTGCGAGATCAGAAGGGTTGTGAGTTCCCGGGCGCAGCTGGCGTCGGGCCGATCCAGCTGACCATTTTGGATCAGGTAGTGCGTGACATGCGCACGAGGAAGCCGGTGTCAGACCTTGGCTTTGATGCCACTGATATCTACATCCGCAAGCCCTGGGTAGCACAAGGAGAGTCTTCGAGGAGAATGAAGTTTGTGAACGCGTACAATGGAACAGAATTTACCAACTGGTACCAGGATAAGCATTGCTCGAGTGTTATGAACATCCCAGAGACTGCGCTGGAAACACTGGGCCAGCCAGAGGGCTCACAAAAGGCAGTTGAGTTTTTCAACGCCGGCGTCGATGCGGTCATCAGTAGTGTTACAGAATCTGAGGAAGAGGGATGGCAGTCTTATGTTTATCTTTACACCGCCCACCCTGACAAGCACATGCACCAGCTTGGGGTGGAGCATCCGGAAGTCACTGCAGTGATGACAGGCATCGACAAAGGTTTATCACGACTCTGGGAGCATCTGAGAAAGCTGGATGCGACGCTCATAGTCACTGCCGACCATGGACATGTCACTGTGAAGCCAGAGGAGATGGTTGTGCTGCCAGATGACCTACTCAATTGTCTTGAGTATGCCAACGTAGGTGTGCACGGAAAGGGGCGGCATGCTTACTTCCACTGCCGGAGCGGTCGCTTGCAAGAGTTCCAGAGGCTCTGGGACACATATGAAGCGCTGCGCGAGAACTTTCTGCTGCTGCCTGTGGATGTAGCGGTAGAGCTTGGCCTGTTTGGCCCTGACCCTCCCCTGCCAGAAGTCCGACCCAGGCTGGGGGATTTTCTTGGGATCTCATGTGGAGCTCATACTATCGTGAAGCCCTCGGAGGCCACTCAGTTTCGAGACCGTGCACAAGGATCGCATGGCTCTATGACACGTGAGGAGATGGAAATTCCCTTTCTGCTTTGTAGTCCGAGCTCCTCAAACTGAGCCCACTTGGATTCCAGAGAACTGGACTTGCTGTACTTTGCCTCGTTGAAGCACAGATCATCAGCATCAGGACAGCGAATGCCTGCCAGGCTACAGGTACAGAGGCACGAGGAGGCAACTGGTGACGCAGGATGATGCAGTTAAATCGAAGCCGGTTGTCTCTTTCAGCATTGCCACAAGTGCCGGATGCAGAAGAAGCGAACAAAAACTCAAGACCATGCTGCATGTCAGCATGGACCACGACCACTAGCAATGCATTTGGGTCTCCAATTTTCATCTCGCCGATTTTGTCCCCGAAAGGCAGCGTCGAGCCCAAATCTTCCGGGTATTGGCAGATGTCCACCTTCCCCGTGCATGTGGGTTGCATGCAGTGAATTGAGAAGCCTCCCAACAGGCCCCAAGGGGCCTGAGTAGTTGGTACATAAGTAGTGACTAGTGTTTACAGTCCATATATGGTGTTGCTACCCCTAAACCCTAAACCCTACATATCTCTTCTTGGGGGTGCAGGTCGTGTTTGGGTTATGGAAACCACACCCGGAACGGCGTTTTTTCAGGGCCCCAGAGCCGGCGAAGCTTCCTAGAGGCCGGTTACACTCCCCATGGAACTATATTATGCAAGCTTGATGTATATATATATATATAATTATATATATATATATACTATTTACTTAAAGATATTATATTACATAATATGATATGGTATTATGCTATTCAGAATCCCACCGAGGCTACTATGAACTATAAGGGGGGTACTTTAGTAATTCTAACGGGGGCTACTATGTATTTTAGTTTCGGGACCATAAGGGAATACTCTTCATTTATCCGTACTTGTTCGGACCTCTTGAGGATCCTCCTCCGGAGATCTTCCGCAGCGTGGCCGAGATGCAGCTGCGGATCCTTGGTTCCGAGGAAAACCCGAAAAAAGCCCGAGGGTCTAAGGTTGAAAGGGTTCAGGGTGGAAATTTGGTACAACAGTGCTGCCCGTAGGACGCGGTTCTAAGGATCAATGACGGCCCCTGTGCTACTTGAAGGGCGTTCACTGTATGACGGAGGGAGCACATGCTACAGTGAGTGGCTGATGGCAGAAAGACCGCAGCCTGTCTAGCAGTTTCAATTAAATTGCGGTCACGGAGTTCGGGACGATCATTCGCAAACGGAGCTTGCATTTGGATCCCCAGTGACACCGAAACCGCTGCAGCCACAGAGGAGGCAGATGCAGAATCGAGCTGCACCTTGTTGCTGCCGCGCGAGGCGCTTGCCCGAGTGCTGTCTCGTCTTGGTCGGTGTGGCAGACCGGAGCCGTGCTTTTGGAGGCTCCATGCGGCTTTCTGCGCTTCCTCATCTGCAAGAAGTTTGGGCAAGACGAGGCGGGGCCGCCAGCGGGGCGGGGGGGTCCTCTTTCAGGATCTTGCGGGACGCGACAAAGAAACGGCAAGAGGGATCAGACGGTAAGGGCTCGCCTCCATTCCCCAGCTGTCTGCGTGAAGCATCAAGTTTTTGATTTCAGCATATGGCAGAGCAGCAGCTTCCAGCGACTCGGATGGTACATTTAAGTATTCAAGTCAGCCGTGGCTAGATTCTAGATGTATTTCAAGGCAGTGCTCAGGGTTCCGATGAAGCCACCCTCAGCAGCTTCACCACAATACGATTTCCTACCTGCTTTCCAAGGTCGGCAGTTTCTTTGACAGCTCTTTTCAGTCGGGAGCCCTGGCAGCACGCACTCAGAAACTCAACCACGCTTCTCCAGGCCCGTCTCATTTCTCGTGAAGAGTCGGTTTGGAAAGTCCAGTCCTACCACAACCAAAGCTTCCCGCCTTGCCTCAGCCCATGCCAGGGTGCTGTCTGTGCTGACGAACCCTGAGCTTACAGCACCGCCATGCTGCATGATTGGCAGTTGTGCTGCTGCGCTCGGGCAAGTTCGCTACAGTGAAACGACAGGCTACATTAGCCACAGCTGCGGCCCAAGACCTGACACGCAGAAGCAGCACGGATCCTTCGCGCATGGCTGCCTACATCAGCTATACAGCTACAGCTTCGTAGTCACCACCGCAGCTTTGCCATGCCGCCGCGACGGAAGCGACAGAGAGGCTGCCAAGCTTGCCCGATGCGCCCAACCCGATCCAATTGTCACATGCCTCCCAGATCCTTAAGCATCCTCTGATTCCGACTTCGTCGACAGCATCGGAAGACAGCCCCCCTGCAACAGCCGTTGTGGTTGTTTGTATCACGTGTGCGAGAAGAACTATCACCGTTTCTTACGGTGACCCCAAACCTCGAGTCCGTCAAGCAGCGGCAGCCCTAAACTTCGTAGACCCTTCACTGCCAGACCCTAAACTAGTCGGCCAGTCCGAGAATAAGTCCGGAAACCTTACACCTTAACCAAGGAACAGCGACTTTTACCGAAATCCACCCAATCCCATGCGGACCTTGCAGCCTTGTTCCTTACTGTAAGCCCTACATTAACGAGACGAACTTTTTGCCACCTACATCCAGATGAGCCCCGTTCATTCGAGGGGCCGTGGCAGTTTCCTCGGAAGCTGCACCTGCTGCCGAGCCTACTGAGGTCGGGTCGGAAGTACAGGGGTCAGGCGACTATAGTCCTGTACTATTACTGTGCTGTTGGTGTTTCTGAACGGCTACAAGTGTTCCTAAAATTACTCATATTGCGAACTTCATGACAAGGATGGTTAGGATGATTCTGGGCCATTGGTACTATCTGCTACATACCTTATCGAAACTGCTGCCAGCAGTCTTGCTTCAATTGCATGGTGCGTTAGCTTCTGTCCAAGACCATTTGGAGTGGACTTTAAGGGTTTCGGGAATCAAATCCCCTCCAACCAAACGGCAAGCCTGTAGGTGTTTCGCACATGTAAGCCTCAGGCGTTTTGCATTTCAGGAGTTTGGGGCTGGATGCAAAAACAGAGTTTGGGGCTTGCCAAAATAGGCAGGCCTCAGGTGGCAACATACATCTTGCAACGGATACGGTTCCTACGGTTCTTTATCGCTCTCGGCTCCCACGAAATCTTTCCCTTTGAACGCTGCTATTCACACTGGCCTTGGCGTTTTCATGACCTTAGATTCAAGATGTTGCATTTGTAGAGCACGTCCCACCTTCCTGGGTCCGGCCTCTGTTAAGGTATAAGCCGATAAAATTTTGAGGGTTGCCGGCTGTTGTTCCGGACCTCGTGCAACCTTAGACCTTAGCCTCCATTCCATCTTTGAGTCGCACAGCGTCCATGGTCTCAGGCAGCCCTGTGGATGGGATGGTGCCAGGAGGACTTGGAGAAGTTGCACCAGGAGGCCGTCACAGCACTCACGCCGAGCGAGAGCATCTTAGCTTAGGCGACTAAGAGTCTCAGGTCTTGCTTATCATTGTTCTTATTATTATGGTTCTTACTATTCTGACAAGTACAACTTGTTATTATAATAACATATATATATATATGCATATGTATATAATTATTAGGTCAAGAAAGAACCACCCTGCCACGCAGAGCAAGAGGAACAGCTGGGGATTGAAGGAGATCGCGTGACATGATGTTCACTTCTAAACATAGCTGAAGCATGAATACAACTATGGAGTGCAGGTTTCGGATGAGATCTTCATCTATCAGAATTATTGTGATCGGTTATGACACTGGATTTGGATGCTGCCAGCCTATGAGCTCTTACCGTTGCCTCAAAGCCGCCAGGTGGAGGCAGGCGCTCTGGAGGCCTGCAGGGCTCCGAACTGAGGAGTCGGGTTAGGATTTGGGGGCTTAAATAATTATCCAGATTAGGGTTCCTTGAAAGGGGTCTATAAGGGCAACTATAAAGATTTAGTATACGGGTCGTAATGATGACCAAGACTATTTTGGGGGTTCCTTATTATAATTGTAGTATAGTGGGCCCTGAAACCCTATCCCAATAATTAAGGCCCCTGTATCAGTTTTGGGTGTCTGTGTCTCTGTGCTTCAGCTGCAAGGTTCGCGCGAGGGCCGTTTGGGCCTGAAACCCGGAAGCCCTCTCGAATCTCTCTTCGGGCGCTGTTGGAGTTATTCTATCGGCGGATCGTGAGACTGTAACAGCTCGGGGTGCGCATCGACAGCCTGTGTTCACAAAGTCGTTCGCCTCTCCTTGCTTCCCACGGCAATTCACCACTCGAAAGACTAGCCTGGAGACTTGCGTGCCAAAAGAGACGCTTCTGCTGGCACAGTGGCTTGCAGATGTGAGGGGGCCCTGTGTGTGTGTTTTCCTTTTCAGCTCCTCCTCTCTGCAAAGTTTGCCCGCCGTTCAAGTCAAGGTTCGTCAGGGCTTGAGAAAGGCCCATGAGAATTCGTCATCTGATTCCAGGCTGATGCGAGAACTGAGTTATCTCTGTCCTTCATCTCCCTGAATGCAGGAAGAAGGCTTCTTTCACCTGGTGGGTGCATGTATATACTCGACTATGCAAGTGAATCTAGCACACGATGTTTTTTTGCTACTCTGGCTCTAACTATACTCTGCTGTTTTGGTATAGGTGGGCGTGGAGCTTCCCGCCTTTCTGGATGCTACGAGCTTTTGGGAAACGCCGGGGGCTGAGAGAGATTTGTGCGGCAACGCTTAGAGGCAAGATAAGTTATGAGGCCAGAATGATCTGAAATTTAAATGAAAAACTGTAAAACGATGAATTCTTTCGCTGTCAAAAGAATGGTGACATCTGTAGAGTAGTTGTCACTGGCTTCACTATGCATGGTGTTTGACAGCGTAGCCCATTAAACGACACCGGTCTGATGCGGCTGTTAATGCCTCGACGAACCAGTATCGCTGCAGAACTTGCCAGGCTTTGTCCGAGTGTGAGTGTCAAAAACGAATGAATCGGAAAGTACGGGCACGATTTCGAGTAGCAGCAGATGTCATCACCAACACTGATCCTCATCATGTTGCTGATGATCAACATAGCCCCAATGCTGATGATTATGAGTCACTTATGAGGTTTTAGCCCGGATGGGGAGGACAAGGATCATACCGATGTTGAAGATAATTCTCAACAGCTGTAGCCAAAGCCCTAGAGCCAAAGCAGTAGCAGCTGAAGCCCGCAGTAGCAGCGCCGGTAGTAGAGGCAGAAGTCTGGCAGTCGCCATCGCTGTTGTCGGTGTCGTCGTAGCAGTACTGGTACTAGTACTCGTACTCGTACTCTTACTAGTCGTCGTCCAGTTGTGGTAAGGAGCGCGAGTGGTCGTGGCGCTGCCCGCGCGCTGCGAAAGAGTGGAGTAGCAGCAGTAGCTACTCAGACTAGTACAGTAGTAGGCCAAGCTGAGACGACAATGTTTGCATGAGTCATAACATGCTACCTACTCATGCTACCTCTCGTCAGGAATAGGTGGTTATATGTGGTTATGTACGTTGCAAAAGTCGCGTGGTATGGTACCGGGGTATCGTACCAAGTTGACCGTACTGAGGGGATCATGAGGTACTCTGAATAACAAAAGCATTGGCGGCAGAAGGATCCCGAAATTGATAATGTAGAGGGCTAAATAATTAGAATAGAGTTTTGGTGGCTATTGTCTTTTTTATTTATCAATTTTGTATATACCCCAAAACCCTATTCTAATTATCAAGGCCCCTACAGTAGAGGGATTGGCAAGCTTAAGAGCCCCCCACCCCTTGACCGAAGATCGAGCAGGCCACGTCGTGCTCGGCAAATTGCGGAGCGACTTCAGAGCCTGGCAGAGGAAAATAAGGAACCCCCCAAATAGTATGGGTAATTATTAAGGCCCCTACTCTAGATCCCTTATCAAGGCCCTTACTATAGATCCCTTGTAGAAGCCTTTTAAGGATCCCTTTGAAGGGACCCCGAGTGAACTCTGAGTTCACTCTGACTCGGAGCTTCGGAATTCGAGAAAGTTTAGGGGTTTAGGGGTTTAGGGTTTAGGGTTAGGATGATTCGGAGTTTGGGGCCTTGGGTCTGGGTTTATTGTAGCCTTTTTCTTGTTCTGTGTTTCGTCGTAAGTATGTCTTGCAGGCAGCGCTTCTCGCAAGCTGTAATGTGTTGTTGGGCAAGTTGCCCATACGCAGATATTTCCTTAATTCTTATGATGCCAGCTGCAGATTGCTACTCCTGTGACAATGCACCACGGCCTCTAATTATTTCGATTCATGAAACCTTGTGATATGATGACAGCATGGGCAGATGCGCACATTGCGCATGTGCACAATCATACTACGGTATATAAACGTGTACTTGTGTGTGTATATCTATATGTATATCTATATACATACATATGCATATGCACGTTCATGCTGGCATACGTGCATGCTCTGCATGTGTATCTGCTGTTTTCTTGTTTGTCGTGCATCATGTCCATCATCTGCTCCATGTTCGTTTAACCCAATATACTCAGGAAGGGCTCACACGGCATGGCGAAACCAACCCAGCTCGACCTGCGAGGAACTGGATGCTCAGATCGACAGCCTGACACCGATTACTTTACATAGTCTCGATGGTGATTATGGATGGTGCTGTTGATTAGTGAGAGTCCTTGAATGTTCTGCACATGGGCCGCAAAAGGGGATTGCTAGCAAAGGCAGGCTAGGTCTCGAACAGTCCCTAGTTGCGGACAATCGATGGGAATCATATTCTTTGTGTGTTCGCTCGTTGCCAATCACAGGTTGCTAGAGCAAGGAGCATACCAAAGAATAATGCACCTCGTGTCGCCGCACTTAAAACACATGAGCGGAAGTCAACAGAGCGCAGACTTCGCATGGGGAATGCCTGACACCACCTGCTACCATGCGGACGTGCATTCGACCGAGATAGTTCTATAGCAGACTGCTAACCTTTCGTATTCTGTTTGCGTCCTGCTTCTTGGCTGAGTCCGCTAAGCGCGGTCTTCTAGTCATCTTTTCTGAATTCTACATCGGCCCTGCTTTCATCAAGGAAGGGGGCGTCGAGAACATGATGCATATGTCGCGTCCAGGAAACAAAGCCTCTGGGAAACCGGGGAAACTGTTTAAGGCTTGCAAACAGTCACGATTTACTACTCTATTCTTCTTTTCGACCACGCATGTCGTGAGTGGATCTGACACGGTCAACTGTCCAGACACTTCAGGACCGCAAGAACCCGACACGACACTCCGCCTTTCGACTGCTGTTTTCCCGAGCTGCGTGACTTGTTGTCTCATACTGTGTCTTATTGTCTCATACTGTGTCGCAAAAGGTGACAGTGCACTTGTGCCAGATCGAGTATGGGGTGTGCTAAATTGCCAGGGCCGTGTGCGCAGTGCTACAGAGCCCGAGCTGCGCTGTGGCGGTGCTACTGCAGCAAGGCACCCCGCAGCAGAAGCCTTAGGTGTGAATGCAGCAGCAATCGAAACGTCAGGACATCTATCCTCAACACAACTTAGAATGCAGCTAACGCGGCCGTACGTCCCCAGCATTCTCTGCATCTAGAAGATGTCCCTCAGCATTCGTCGACGCTATATAGGAGGATGTGTGGGTAGTTTTCTGGGGTCGAGTGCGGTTGGGGTGGGTGGGTTGGGCGTGGGTGGAAAGTCATTGGCGGGCATGCATTGTTCTGTTTGATCCCGAGGTACTTGCGACAGCTGCGCAAAGCAGTGCAGCAGGCGGTCTGCTGCACACGTGCCAATCAGTTAGAATCAGAACCAGTTGGGGCTTTCGCCATTTCTATGGGGCCGCTAGACCAGAACAGCTTCAAATGGAGCCAAGTTATCGTCGTGCTGTGTCTGTTGTCAGTTCCAACTGTATTGAGATTGTATCGAGTTTTTAGACGGCGTGGAACCACGTCTTTTGACATGAACATAGGGTCCTCGCCAGCTTTCCGCTCCATGTTTAATTATTATCATGATTGGTACTACTATTATTATGATTATTACTATTATGATTAGTGCTACTATTACTGTTATTGTTACTATCATTCGGATGAGTCCGTGAGTCTGTTGGAGAGGATGCGAGCCTCGCGAGAAGCTCATCGCTTCATCTGCAGTGCTTTGACCTGCCCTCTCCAACGTTCAACGCGAACACCTCCAGCCGTGGGAGGTCTACCTTGCCATCGAGGAACGTCTTCCGTTAAAGTGCACATGTTTTTTGGTAAGGACTTCCTCCTGGAGGCTGATTTTGAGACAGACGTGACGCCGCCGAAGACTTTGCGCTTCTTGCAACGGTGCACCATTGTCGTTCCGAGCGAAATTGGCGTACTTGAAGCCTCGGAGGACTGCCTCTCGGCGGACGTTGCATTCAAACGAGTGCTTCCTTCGCAGCTTTCTGCCCGGCCTCGTTGGCAACCCTCAGGCCATGTGGCACACGACACACGAGCCATACATGCAGCTGCTCGAAAGAATCTTTCCAGCAATGTGCCGCTCGTGACTACGCACGAATCTTGATATCGCGGGCCCTGAAACGGGGAGGCCTTTGTGACATTCCGGGACTACAGTGATGAATTATACCGCCATGGAGGGCATGCCGAGCGATATCACATAATTACTATGAGGAGCAGGATGCCTTCTCCCGGAGCCATCCTTGGCTGCTTCCTGGAACGAATGGCCACTCCTGTCGCCAAGAGCCGTAAGACTCACGACTGAGGAGTCCGTTTGGAGTTGGCGCCTGCTACATAACAGTGTATATGAGTCTGGCGCATGACTGGTAGCTGCTAGAACCGGTATACTGGCCACCGGTCTGGACATGCAGTGAGGAGTGGGCTGGAACTCGACTGGTTGTTGATGGCTTATGAATCATGAGTTGCTTGGGTGCTTCCCCTACCTCGTTGCCCACATTTGCTCTGGAGTCGTTCTATTGACGCTTGAGGCTGCTTAGATACCGTGGCTAGACCTGTCGGTTCCTGCCACATTTGACACTGACACTTGTAATATACCAGCCGTTGTTCTCCCGACGGCTGTGAAGTCCGAATGAAGCCTTCTGGCTTGGAGGGCTTCTCGGTACAGAGGCTGCCCCGTGCCTTTTCGATGTTTTGTGCCTTCACATGGGGGCCCGAGTAAGCTCTGAGCTTCGATTATTCAATCTTCGGCAAAGGCTCGCCTCCCGGACTTTTCTGGGGCGCGCCAAGACGGATGGCAGCTGCTCGCCAAGCCCGACTTCTTCTGATGCTCTGACCCGAACTTGCTGAGCCGCGCAGCGACTGGACAGAACAAAGGTTGCCATGCGGCTCAGCAAGTTCGGGTCAGAGCATCAGAAGCAGTCGGGCTTGGCGAGAATGAAGCCTTGCCTGCCTGACGCAGAGTGGTGGTGGCACTTGCTGAACAATCGCTGGAGACACAGGTAGACAAGCGGAGACGCGAGAGACCCAGACAGAAACAGAGGAGGAAATTCGCCCAGACACACATAGACATGCCACGCAGAATGCAGCCTCATGCGCGCCCACCCTCAAGCGGGAAGAGCAAACGTTCGTGGTGTCCCTGTCCAGGCCGGCCGGGCCGCAGGAGGATGGAAGTGGCTGGACACTGACAAGACTGGGATGGGCTGCTGGTTGTTTGTTGTTTGTCTTCTTCTGGAGGTCTACTCTTTTTCTTTTGGGAGCAGTTGTTGGGATCTTGCAGCCGATTCGCATCTGCTGAGCCTGGTTGCAGAGGCTCGTCTATAGACCGATTGTTATTTAGGCAAGGTTTGTTCTGCAGGTCATTCGTGTTCATGTTGCATGACAAGCGCACAAGTGGGCAGGGCCGAATAGCAAATCTCGGAGGGCTCAAGGGTTACAATGATTGCACACAGAAGCAGAAGTGTGTCTGCAACATTGTGGCTCACAGCATTGGGCTGCGGGACGGAACGCCTCATGCCGGCGTCGGAAGAGGCTCCGTCAAGCGTTCAGTTTGACGTGAGGGTGTTACAATGATTGAATCAAGTCTGACTTGTGAGACTTTGCCCAAAGGGTAAGATAATGGTTGGTTTGCTTCTCAGGGTCCCTCCTCTGTCTGCATTTGAATCACGGCCTCGGGTTCTACCTTTCAGGCGACGGTGCGACTGACAAGGTTGGGACTGGAAGGGGACGGTGTAAACCGCCAGCTGCCACCAGGCCTAGAGCTTTGAGAACTTCTAGGAGTAGGATTTTATGAGGGTTTAAGGTTCAGGGTTTTGGAGTAGGATTGCGAAGCCTGTTGCAAAAGGTGTAGGAGTGGGTTAAGTGGGAGGACGAAGGACTTGACATTGAGATTATGTTCAGTTTCGGATGTTGTGTGCTTGCTCCAAGTAATACATGCACAGGCACACACAGGGCCCACGTGCGGAATGGTGCTGCAGCCGAGGTTCGAGCTCTTGTGGAAGAGAGACCTTCTCAGCGATCAGTCGGTTGCCCTTCGTGCCTTGGCTCTAGATTCTAGATCATTCCACGCGTCAGCTCGTGGAGTTGCACGGCCGTGATATGTACACTGCTGCGTTGTGATTTCCGCTGGGGAGGTAGGTGAAGCTTGGGCTTGGGTGGGCATAGCAGCGGCACCGCATATTGGCTGAGGGATACCCGACACCATCGTCTTCAAGTTCAACTACCCGTCCACATCTCAGCTCAGAGCGCAGCTACTGGCTGAACCCCAGCAGGGCACAGTCATGAGATCAGAAAACTCGGAAAGGTAGACAGGTTGCAGGTGTCCGTCGTGAGAGGCCATCATTATTCAACTGACCAACTGCTGCCCATCGAATGCTGTTCCATGGACTTGCCCCGTCCTGCTGGCAGACAGCCCGGTTTCGCGTCAATCCTCGCCTGCATTGTCCGAGTTCCGAGAGTCCAAAGCCTATAATAACTCTAGTATAGGCGCCGAAATAATTACCAATACCATCTTGGGGGTTCCTCATAGTCATAGATACAGTATAACGGGCCCCAAAGCCCTATTCTAATTGTTAAGGCCCCCACTGCCGACGTGAAACCCGAGGTCAGTTTGGTACTTCACGTCCTTGGATGGCACGCTGAAGCGCAAGCACAAGTCGAAGCTGAACGATGAGTCGCCGGCTTAGCCCTTCCTTGCAGATGGCTAGTTCTCTAAGTCAGGGTCCCTTTCTAGGTCACCACAAATAGCACGGCACCCGACAAAAGGACCCTAGAAGGGACCCTAATTTAAAGAGAAATACACATATGTGTGATATCCGGGCGTTGACTCAATCTAACTTTGTGCATCTTCCTTGATCTGCTTCCCAGAGAAGTTGGCTGTCTCCGCTTGGAGGTATATCTTTCAGCAATTCTTGAAGCGACCTCCAGAGTGTGGCATCGTTGCCTACTATGTGTGGGCCTGAGCTACACTGGAATCCTCAAGATGTGAGACAGCATCAGAACTATGTGGCATGGTTTTGGCCGAGCATGCAGAGCTCCCCGGAGGTCCGGACAGTCGTCGATGCAGAGGATGCTCATAAAGGCCTCTCGGCCGATATCGGTGTTGTTGCACACGAGCTTCCATGCAAACGTGCTCCTGTTCCGAACCGGTCTGCGCAAGAAACCCGGGGGCCGAAGCCGATTGCGCGAGCTGCCCTGTGCTGTGTTTGCGCAGGCCTGGCTGAGAATGTCCCGGCTCCGACTACCATTGAGTACTTGAACGAGGCTTGTTTCGCACCTCTCTCCTAAGCTCTCACCGGAATGCAGCGCTGTTCGATGTGGGCGCGAGCTTACAATTTCCTGAGCTCCGAATAGCCCAAAGCGGAGTTGTGCAGGCTCAGCTGCATGACTTCTTGTTCAACAGGCTCCTCGGCTGCCAAGGTAAAGGCCCATCTGCACCCTAACGGTTCAGGAACGCGCTCCCTAATCTGTTACGACCACAGGTGTAAGAGGAGGCCTTTTCAAGGAACCCCAAGCCGCGATTCCCATAACGGCATTATGGAGCTGGGTTGAACGAACCCAGGCAGCGGGAGAAGGGCAGCGGCTTGCTGCAGAAGTTCCTGGAGCCCTTCGGTGATCGTACCTCTGTCTGCAAGAAGGATGCGGGGAAGCAACCGCCCCAAGAAACGAAAGCTGCCAAAGCCAGGCCACTGCCCCATATTTTGGGGTTTGAGTCCACTGTAAAGAGTTCACCTGTTTGGGAAGAGCTTTGAACAGATGGGAACGGAGAAAGCCAGCCTGTAGGAAGAAGGAGGAATGGCTTGCCGGCGGGTTTCTGTTTTTGTTAGCTTGGCCGCAGCTTGGTAGCTATCTTGGATGTTGAGTTTTAATCGTGGGTATAGCGGAGTTGGCACCAGCAAGCCAAAACAGCTTCTTGCAGCGGGGCTTCGTGGTTTCTTAAGACGCATGTAGTGCTTTAGCATGGATCTTCCGATGCCAGATCCCCAGCCTCTCAAGAAACATGGAAGATGTACCGGGCTCATGCAGTTCTCGAATCCCCAATTGGCCACAGGGAACAACATGATTCGCGCTCTATGGTCGCCCAAAGTCTGCCTCCTCGAGCGGCGCCTGAACTGCGCCTTGGCGAAGTGGTTTTAGGCGTATTTCGGGCTTGGGGTTTCGTTTTCGCTTCAGACAGAGTGTGAGCTTTGTCAGTTCAGTCGTGTGTCCACTTAAGCACAAGGAGGGGCCCGACTTTGCAGGGAAGAAGAACGGAGATGTATCGTGAAACGGCAGGTTTTGTTTTGCAGAAGACCTTCCGTCAACAGGGCTCCTAGAGCATTCCGTCCGTCGCTGCAGGCATGCAGTGCAGACTTGCTTAGCAGCTCACTGCCAGGGTCCACCAACTCCTCAAACGTCGTCATTGTAGGCGTCCGCTCATGCATCGCAAGGTCTCAACCTAAACGACACCCGCTACGACATGTACGAGCGGGCCGTGACATTCGAGGGACCCGACTTCCACTCCGAGGTGCTCTAAGAAGCTCTTTCCTGGAACTCTTCTCCTGGCTTGACTTTCGCTCGAAATTTAATTTATGCTACCACAAGCAAGAATCCCTATTCCCTATTATTTACTATAGATCCTAATATGGAAAAGGACTAACATAAAATAGAATCCTATTATGTACTACAGACCCTGATTATGGAGACTTACTTGCAGTCTCCTGAACAAGAAGCAAGCTTTCTCCTGGCAGGTCACCCCTGTCAGGGGCTCGACCCTCGCGAACAAGGTTCTTCACATTGCAGCTCCTTGTCTGAAGCTTTCTAGGTAATAGAGGGGCCTTAAGAATGAGAATAGGGTTTGGGGGTATATTATACTATATTGAAATAAGGAACCCGTCAAAAAATTCTTCTAATTACTCAGGCCCCTGCATTAAGACAGGAACTTGATTGAGAAACCAGTGGTCCTTGTCAGGGTTCCTCATCTGAATCCTATTGTTATTTTTGGGGTTATAGGGCCAGGGTTACTTTATCAGGTTCTTACATTAGTGGAGTTCCGGTGTTGGAGTGTGCTTGGCAGCAGCTGAAGCACGATCCCTGTCGGTGGGGGTCCAGCCTGACAGCATTCTCGAAAAATGTGAAAGAAGTGATTTTGTGAATTCTACCAAGTCAGGGATTGTCATGAATCGCACACTGCGCAGTGCATGAGTTGCGAGAGTCTTTGCATCACGAGTCCTCTTAGACTTTCCGGAAGCCTGGAAGCCCCAAATACAGGAAACCCAAGGTTCGGCCAGAGCCAGAGCCGGGGCGCCAATTAAAGCCCGAAGCCCGACAGCTCTTGCCCTGAACCGTCCTTACGAGGAGACAATTGTGCAGCATGTCAAAGGGGCCACGAACGACCGCACCCGGGTTGCAGAGTACCGACGGATGGAGGCTGAGAAGCGTTCCTGGCTTTGAGAGAGATATATTCTGAACATGCGGCTTGGGCAGCGGAAGGTGTCCACTCTGTCCGGTCCGCAAGAAAGCGAACAAATCACGGAGAGCTAGGCAGCGAGACTCCAGTTATCTCGTTCATGGAAGGTCGCATGTCCATGCATGGCGGCATAGCTTCATACGCATATGCGTGGCTGCGATTCCTGCAATTTAGGCAGCTTTCCCTATTTCGCCTTCAGCTAAGTTTAGGAGAGCACGTAGTTCCCCTCAGCACAACAACAGCCGACTGTGGTAACATGGGATGACATGCCATACAGTAGCACACATTCACATGGCATGCAAGTGTGAAGTCGATCTTGTTTTGTTGTATTCCATAGTTCCAGGAGACTGCCAGCCAATGTGCCTGATTACTCGATCAATGTATGTCTGCATGCACGTATGCCGGTCATACAGATAGTCCCTGAGTCTTTCGGTCATGTTTGTCCGGCTTTCAAGCGGTATTTCTGTGCGTGGTATATCGGTCGTTCTGCTTCCTCAATCATTCCTGATTGGTGTTTCCTTTCGTCGCATTGAATTCCTGCATGCTTTGACGCTCCGGATGCTCGTGCGGCTACGTGAGCATAGTGGGTAAAAAGGTATATCGGTCGTTTTTCCGCCATAGAGTCACACTACATCTCACTGCAGGTCCTTGTTTTCCTGTTTCTTTGGAGAGATCATGGCCCAAGGTGTGGACATCACGCGCTTGGCCCTGAATTTCAAGGTGGATCACAAGGTCCGCCTGTTCGCGGTTTGGAGGGGTTCATGGGACTCTCACGGGAAAGCCTGTGCAAGCTGATCATGCCAATATCGCGCAACTTGCATCGCAGCCTACGTGAAGATTCTTTGGCACAGAGAACTGGCAGCACTATTGACAAGCTTCCAAGTACCCGGGTCACTTGCATTTAGCACTGCCCGAGGACCACCTGTACTTTCTCTTCGCCTCTTCTGTGCGCCCTTTGGCTAAAGATGAGGGTTCTTCGAGGTACTTGCATCTCTTGTACACTTCGGATGGTGTTTGCTTCTTACTGGTGTCTATCCGGTCGGAGTCATGGGGCCCAACCGAGCCTCTATCACGGGAGCTTGGCCACTGAGACAACCCTCACATGGGTTGTTGCATCTCTATACTTCCCGACTATTCGGCAGAAACTCCTCACAAGGGATAGATTACTGATTAGTTTCTGCACCCATTGTACAGCCCGGAAGCCGGCATTATGAAGTTCACCTGATAGGTTCAGAGCAGTCCAGACTTCTCAAGGCACCTGCTGGCTATATCATGGGGCCGTGAGCAGCATAGGTTCAAAACATAGGGACACTCTGACTCTTCATATAGAAAGATCTTCACTAGAAGGGGCCCTAGATGGGATTGATTGTATGTTCAACCCCTAAGTAAGGTGCCCCTACCCAACCCCTAATGTACCCTTACATAACTTCTCAGCTCCAGGCCTCTCCGCCCCTACTGGGGCGCTGCCACTGGAGGCCGTTCATGGTGATCTGGGGGCTCCACCGAAGAAGCCCAGCTTACCCCTTAGTTGAGGAAAACGTATGAATTTATTCATAGCGTGGGACTTCTGGATATGACTTCAAGGCCTTCTCCTCGATTCCGGGGTCTTGGGCTCCTTGCTTCGTCCTGTCCCGAAGGCTTTCGTGCCGCCAGTTCGAGTCTGAGTTCCGACTGTGGCAAAGCAAACTGAGCATCCATTCAGCCCGCCAGGTAAATACCAAATTGCAAGTCCCCGTCGCTTGCTCGCAGCAAGAGATGAGTTCATTTTGAACGAGTGCTTCTTGAGAACAGCATTCCGCTGCCTTTCCTTGCAAGTGCCGCGGTGTCGACGTGGACCTGGCCGGGCTTCGCCAAGATTCAATCGGTCGCTCGCAAGATCTAAGGAGAACATACACCGAGCTCAGAGCGTGTCTCGTGTTGCACCGGCAATCTTGCTGCGAAGCTGCAGTTGCCCCACTTGCCAGGAGAAGGCCTGTGTTGCAGTAGGGTGTTGCACAGGCTATTTCGATTTGCCTCATGTGTGGGCTCTGGGAGGTGCATGAGGAGATGCTGTTCGACGTCTCCTACAAAGTCATAATGGAGCAGCCGGTCTGTCATTGAGCCTTAAATCCATGCAGGACCACCTGTCACAAAACCTGCACAATCGCAGCATACTCTTTTCTTTGCTATGGGTGGGTGATGGATGGAGATCCGAGGTATGAAGAGCAGCGGCTCAGTGCCGCTAAGACTCTCTTGCCGGAGGCTGCTCAAACCTGTGCCGGCTGATGAGGATAGCTGGTTACAAGTTCTTGTGGCGAGGCGAACTTGTCTCATTTCTCTTGCGAGTCCGAACAGTGACACCCGATATCGATCTTTAAGTATCCGGAGTTAGGAGTTAACCCCCAAACCCTAAACCCACCACTAGCGAAGTCTCACTCATCAGACCTCGAACCACATGCCTCGCCTGGATTGTCCGAGTGTGAGCGCCGAAACCCTAAACTTGGGACTTGGGGGTTCAAGGCTCTGGGTGCTAGTCGCGCCTTCAGGCAGAAAGCAGCGCGAGAACACAGGAGGCGCCTGGGAGGAGAGCGGGGCATTTGGGGGCTTTCGATTCGTGCTTGAACGTCCCTCTGCCTGTGTCGTCCAGAATGATTACTCCCCACATATATATATATATATATTATATTTATACATACACATACATATACATATATATATATATATGACTGACTCATGCGTTGGCGCTGCTAGACCCTTTGGATGCAACGAGAGAGAGGGAGAGACAGACAGAAAATAAACAGATTGGCGGTCGGGCGGGCCCAGTGCCTGCGAGTCGTGAGCGACCCCTAAGCCCGGCAGAAAGAAAGACAGACAGAGAAATACACATACACACATGGCTACGAAGTGTGTCGAATCATTGAAGTTGCCAGTATTCTGTGCCCACAGCCCCTGTCTCACGCTGCAGGTGCCAGAGGCATTGCAGAGACTGCATCCTCGCCTGCAAGCGGCAGAGTATGCTACCCTGAAAAATGCTGCTTTGAGCTGCATCATGAGACAACCGCCAGCCAGCTAGCTGAGCTTGCGAGTCTTAGTGGTTCTCGATTTTTCCATAGCTGTCGACAGCATTAGGCTTGAGTCTTCAATCAACGCATGCGAATTGTGTCGTCTCTAGTGCGCTCTTAGGCAAGCCGGGCCGTGCCTGATCGAAGCAGGGTATGTGCAGCGACTGTTAGTTGCCGGTGCTGAAGGGTAAGAATTCCTGCAGGATGCATGAATAGACCTTGCATGACGGCCTAATTGCTAAGGAACTTGCATTCCAGGAGAAGTCTGCTGCAGTTTGCCTTGCGCTCAGACCTACTTGGTGTCTCTGAAAGATGTGAAGCGGGTAGTATGCAGGAAGGGCCGCATGCATCGAAGTCACCGGTCCAAACCCTTTACAGCAAACCCAGTGCCTCTGCTCTAGGTACTATGGTGCAGTAGCCACGATGACGGTTCACATCCCATAGGTTTGGAGCCAGAACATGCCAAAACAGTATTCGGCGGACTTCTGGGCCGGAGGACAGGTTGCGAGGAATGACGTGGAATGTCCCATGTTGCAGATTTCAGGCGACAGTTTCTGTTGCATGACAAGAGTCTGGCCAGATTGCGGAGGTAGCAAAAAGCTTTTGCCCGTCCGCTTGCGTGCTTTACGAGGTCTCAAAAAACAGTGTTCACTTCAAGTGTCAACCCTCACAGTGTCCCGCAGTATGGATTTGGGATGTTGAGGTGAAAACTGCTATTTGCGCTTCTCCACGGCACAGCGCCGCTGCCGCAAAATATGGCCTCAGTAGCATTGCAGTCTTCTTTGAGTCGCGGAGATGCCCTTCAGACAGTCTTTTGGTCTTGAGGATTGGACTTGCACGTTTACGGAGTCTGGAATGGCTAAATTTAGTCACACCTACCAAGTCAACACTATTGGGTCATAATCGCCCGTCAGTTTAATTCCATCCACACCTTTCAACCCGGCCAGGCTAGGCCCAGTCCAGCGACTTGCTGCGCCCGAGCTGCGAACAGCAATGGAAGAGGCTGGTTTCGTGTGGGTTTTGATGAGGACTCAGCCAGTGCAATCTGGGCATCGCAAGACGGCACTTCCGAGAACCACTCTAGTAGCAGCCATGCTAGCCAGCATACGCAGACACAGCGCAGAACCTTGAGAATTCGTAGAGGCGTATATAGAGAGGGGGCAACAACTGCAGTCTTGCCATGCGTAGCATGCGACTACGACACTGGGGCCCGGCTTAAACCCATAGACACTTGAAAGCCAACCAAAAAAGGGAAGCCAAATCCTAGCGCCGAAACGCAGGCCTTGCTGCGGTTCAAGCCTTTACAGCTTTGCTTTGCCCTCGTGCCTGTCCTGCGCCTGCGCTCCACGCGATGCCACGCTCGAGCCGTCCTCTCGTTTGCCTGAGCCTTGTGGCTGCAGGGTACGTCGCCACCCGGCTCGCAGCTTTTGTGGCTGCGCCCACTGCACCGAAAGCTCCTCGAACACAGCTCCAGGCACGCGGAGGAGGTGAGTACGATGTCAGTGACGCGGACATCGAGGCCTTCTACTCTTCTCTGCTGACCGGCAGCGGAGGTGACCCTCCCAAGGGCACGGTGCTCTCTGAGCTCGTGGTCAAGTTCTTCCACGGCGAGTTCCTGCCCCAAGGCTTCAAGCGCTACTCCGGCCTGTGGAAAGGCCCGCCGCCAGGCACCATCGGCAAGAAGGACATCGCTGTGGGCGTCATGGGTCTCAAAGAGCAGATGGCGAACCCAATGTTCGTGACCAAGGGTGGCGTTGGCTATGGTGTGGATGAGACCCAAAAGGTGGTTGATGATGGAAAGGGATGGGTGTGGTTGGCAGCTGAGATGAGCCCCGGTGGTCTCGCCCTGGAGCTCTTCAAGTCCGTTCCGTACGGCAAGCGAGCCCTCATTGTCGCGAAGCAAAACAATGTCGACGAGCTTTTCAACTCAGTGAACTGGGATGTTGCGCTGGCCAACGTTGAGAAGACCTTCGGCGGGCCTCAAATCAAGCAGCGCTGAGCCCAGCGAGGGCCGCACCCAGTCGAGCTTGTCGCCCACATCCCCGCAGTGTTTGTGGCCAGCTTGTGGTGAAAGTGTGTAAAGCTCCCTGCAGCTTGCGAGCGATGCTCAGCATTGCAAGCTTATTTTTCTATAGGAGGTTTTGTTCGCAACTATGCGCAACTTTTGAATCTGGAGCAGCAAACAGCGAGTATTGTCCGTCTCGACCTGCATTACATCCCGTGAGTGTGTTTTCGCCTGACCTTCTTGAGGTAACCAGTAAGATATTGCTAGTCCAGGCGCAAGCATTCTCCCTGCTGATCTGCCTGCCGGGTTATTATTGGGTCTTGGCTTAAGGACTATTTCTCTGGATAGATGTCTCCGTTATGCTGTGATGGTGCCCCGAAGTTGGTACATTTCTACTGTTCCGCTTTTTGTCGTGAGCTCTGGGTGTCTGCAGGCCATGGTGTTTTGGGTTTCGTTTAAACAGGGTTGTGGGTTGACCTCGTCTCGGGTCTGGTTGTTTCTCCAAAACTTGGACCGTTGACCGTACATGCTTTCTTTCGGATTCTGATGGTGTTGCTGCAATGCCCCTCCGGTTGGACTTGGCTTGTCGGTGAGGGTCTGAGTCCAAGATTATCCAGTTCACTGGGCCCACTTCGCACCCAGCAACTCATCATAGCGAGTCCGAGTGTGAGAGCGTGATACGGGGGGCGGAAAAGTTAGTAATACTATTCCCTTTAGCCTCCCATTATGAGTTCACAATAATGTAACCCAGCACCTTACGCTAATTCCGACAATACTAAGCAGTCAGTCATAGCCCCAACAAGTGCAATATATGAAAACCCCAGCACTTACTAAAGTATTCCTAATCTAAGGCCCCTATACGAATTAAACACGATTGAAACCGTACAGCACCCTGCCAAAACACCCACCCTTAACAGAAGTTATTTCAGCTATTAAGAGCCCCTATACTGAACCCTATAGTAGCCCTTTTAGGACCCTTTGATAAAGGAAAATCCCCCTCCAAATCCCCAAACCCGAAACCCAAAAACCGTAGCCATTTTGGCTCAAGCCATTTTGGCTCAAGGTTCCGGCCGCTGCAGTGTAGTCGTCCCTCGAATAAAGAACGACCCCCCCCTTTTTCCCTTGAACAACAGGTAGGCCTGGTCTAGCTCTTGCCCACGATGCTACATGCAGGTGGTGAGGTGGATGGTGAAGTTGCGATGGATGAGGGTGGTGGTGCTGCTGTCATCGACAGTGATGAAAGCCCCCTTAGTGGGACTGGGACCCACGGGGCCACCTCTGCTGCNGGTGAGGTGGATGGTGAAGTTGCGATGGATGAGGGTGGTGGTGCTGCTGTCATCGACAGTGATGAAAGCCCCCTTAGTGGGACTGGGACCCACGGGGCCACCTCTGCTGCCTCACTCATTGATGCTGAGGCCCGGAGAGATGCTTTGACAGATGCCGCTGATGCTGCCGCTGCTTTACAAGCTGCCCTGAGATTCGAGCCACCGTTGCCTAATCCGCTCCCTAACCCATACGAACAACAGGCGCAACAGGCCCTTAGTGAAGGGAGTATGGCTCCACCGTCAACTACACCTCGCAGAATTCCGCCGAAGAAGAAGGACAAAGCAACCAGCCCAGAGAAACGCATGAAGCTTGCAGGTACGGGTTTGAACCCGCCCCCACTTTTTGGTGGGAGTACTTCTATTCATCCTACAAATCCCCCGAATCCATCTGCTCCTACGTCCCTANGGGGGATGGAACGAGGCCAAAAAATCAGACATCGAATCTGAGGTCAGACAAATTTTCTCAAAGATTCAAGCTTCGCCGCTGTTGCACGATGTTCACATACCGTTTATTCGTTCCAACTTCGCCAGGATAGAACTCCTTTATGCGGACACACAAGGCTTAGGAGAGCGACGTAAAGTACAATCCCTCACACTAGAAGGCATCAAGAAGTACCTGGCAACAGAACCNCTTTATGCGGACACACAAGGCTTAGGAGAGCGACGTAAAGTACAATCCCTCACACTAGAAGGCATCAAGAAGTACCTGGCAACAGAACCATTCAGCAAGCTTCCTCAGCAAGCTCAAAGTCGATTATGGGTGGCGCGAAACAGATCAAAGGAGGACCGCGCAAAGATTCGTGCCCTCGTAGGCATTAAAGAATACTGTTCTAAATACATCTCCCAGGACTTTATCGACTTAGACTGGAGGGGGAAGCTTTGGATAAGAGGGGAACAAGTGCTCTACTTTGCAGCGAACCGTAAGCCTTANCAGGACTTTATCGACTTAGACTGGAGGGGGAAGCTTTGGATAAGAGGGGAACAAGTGCTCTACTTTGCAGCGAACCGTAAGCCTTACGATCATAGCCTCATGTTGAATGATGCTAAAGGCGACGAGTCTGGATGGTGGGTAGACTTGCGTGTGCTTGCTAGGGTGTTGGCGAGGAACCAAGATGACATCACCCGAGAGCTCACCGAGTGACTCTGCCATCACACTGCCGAACACAGGCACGAACGCCGCAGCAGCAACAAACCCAAGGCCCTCAGGGAATTCACTGCATTGACATGGAATTTACATGGTAAACACCTCTCCTCACTGCAAGCCGTGCTGGACCGTACTGAGGATGCATGGGATGTTCTTTTTCTGCAAGAATTAGGAGGTTTCGCNGAATTCACTGCATTGACATGGAATTTACATGGTAAACACCTCTCCTCACTGCAAGCCGTGCTGGACCGTACTGAGGATGCATGGGATGTTCTTTTTCTGCAAGAATTAGGAGGTTTCGCGAGTGTCCCTAAAGGGGATGTCAGAACTGAAGTCCTTTCTCTTTCTGGAGAGTCTTATCATGTGTGTGTGTATCAGGCCCCTATGAGTCATCACTGTATTGCGATTCTTCTGAGGGATAAACTGGCCCTGGATATTAAGAATAAGCACCCCTTTGGTACAGGATTGATACTTGAGTGTCGTTCACAGGGCAGGACTATGTGGCTTGGCGCAGGGCACCTGCCCCATCAACAACGACCGGATGNGGCCCTGGATATTAAGAATAAGCACCCCTTTGGTACAGGATTGATACTTGAGTGTCGTTCACAGGGCAGGACTATGTGGCTTGGCGCAGGGCACCTGCCCCATCAACAACGACCGGATGACGAAGAGGTGTGGCTCTCTTCGCTCGCTAGAGTAGATGAAATTCTTTCGGAAGCTAGGTTCTGCGATAGCATTCTTTTGGGTATGGACCTCAATCAGAATTTGACCTTGATGAATTCGGGCTTCTCGGCCCTTGCTAGACTGCGCCTTCTCCTTTCTCACCGCGGACTGGAATTTAATGCATGTATGGGAGACACTTGGCAGGCCAGAAATGAATCTAGTTGTATTGACTGGTTCCTCTTCAGATGGCCCATGATACGACCTTCCTTTGCTTTAAGAGATGATCTTCGACTTGCTCTGCCCTCAGATCATAANCAGAAATGAATCTAGTTGTATTGACTGGTTCCTCTTCAGATGGCCCATGATACGACCTTCCTTTGCTTTAAGAGATGATCTTCGACTTGCTCTGCCCTCAGATCATAAGGCCGTTTTGGGAAATTTCTGCGGTAGAGTAGGTCTTTTTGAGCGACCACACAGGCCTCGGAACGGGTGTGGGCGCTGGTATGTCCCAACTGAGGTTCTAGAACGGGCTTCCAATCTTAAGTCTTTCGAGTNTGTGGGCGCTGGTATGTCCCAACTGAGGTTCTAGAACGGGCTTCCAATCTTAAGTCTTTCGAGTTCACCCAGGAAAACTTCCGTATTCTGTGCCAGGAGTTTGGATCTAGGCTCCCCTCGAGGAAATACCGTGACCCCCCCGAAATTAAGGAACTCCTTCGTCAACGCAAGCTATGCAATGATTGGGATACTAGAGCTGATCTCGTCCGACAAATTAGCCAAGCTAGACTAGAAGCACAAAAGCAACATAAAATGAACCTCTTGCAAGCAGCCAGACAAGGGGATAGGGGGGCCATTTCACACCTCCGCAGGAGCGCTACCCAAACCTTTACGGATGGGAGTTTCATCGAGCAATTAGGTGGCCAAGATGCTGCAACCCTTGAGATGCAATCATTCTACAAGAAGAAGTATTCCTTGGGTGCGGAAGATTATGAAATCACAAGCCCACAGATCCAAGCCCTTTTTACCAAGCATGTTACNGGCCAAGATGCTGCAACCCTTGAGATGCAATCATTCTACAAGAAGAAGTATTCCTTGGGTGCGGAAGATTATGAAATCACAAGCCCACAGATCCAAGCCCTTTTTACCAAGCATGTTACTACCGAGGCCTCGCGACCTACACCCATCTCCTCAGAGGAAGTAAGTCTTGCCCTCTGCAAAGTTAAACGTAACACGGCGTCAGGCTCTGATTCAATTTGCTATGATGCTATCAGATCTTTCTTTGCAGCAGATAAGAAAGGCAAACTTGTCTCTTTCTTTAATCGACTTCTTTCAGGAGAGGTAGCGGTTCCGCAATCATGGAAGGTTCGTAAGATATGTTTTGTCCCAAAGGTCAGACGACCTTGTAGTCCCAATGACTTAAGACCTATCTCGCTTACACCTTGCCTAGCCAAAATTTTTACCAGGATTTTAGTACTTCGCTTGCAAGATAAGTTCCCGGAGTACGGAGCTGGTCAACACGCTTGTAGAAAAGGAACACAGGTACTTGAAGCCGTCGCTTGTGCACAATCTGCCCTACGTATCTTTAAGAGATCTGAGCGACGAAATCTACATGTCCTTAAACTTGATATACGACAAGCTTTCGATACACTCTCGCACCAAGCCATATGGAGGTTCCTAATGTCTACCTCTTCTAGCACCGAATCCTGGTTTTTGTGGAACATGTGTAGGGATAGCTCTGTAGGACTTCAACTGGGCTCACAAGCTTGGAATCAAAAACTTGAAAGAGGGGTATTACAAGGGACGTCGTTCAGTGCCGACCTTTTCTCACGCACACTCGACTACTTTTTGACAGNTTACAAGGGACGTCGTTCAGTGCCGACCTTTTCTCACGCACACTCGACTACTTTTTGACAGGAGTAGTGCAGGAATGGAAACAAAACGAACACCCCGCCTTTAGGAACTTCTGCTTACCGCATTTATTATTGTACGCTGACGACCTCCTACTTTTCGGGGCCTCTGCATCAGAGCTACAAGCCAAGCTGAGATGTATCCAAAGGGTCCTATCCTCCATTGGATTACACATTAACCTAAGTAAATGTGCCGTCTTACAGAANCTGAGATGTATCCAAAGGGTCCTATCCTCCATTGGATTACACATTAACCTAAGTAAATGTGCCGTCTTACAGAACGATGATGGTACTGTACCAGGTGTGTGGCCCCTCAAATCATGCTTGCCATTGCAGTCGGTAGAAGAACTGCTCTATTTAGGAGTCCCCCTGGCACATAACCAAAACCCAATGGGCCAGCTAGGTCTCAGCTTGTCTAAGGTCTCTGCATCCTTCTTCTCCTTAAGAAAGCTGTTTGATCATGCTAGCACACCCGTCAAAGAGAAGTTGCAGCTTTTTCGTTCGTACATTGCCGCTAAGTGGACTTGGTGTTCTCCGGCAGTTTGGCCTACTGTAAAGGCCCTTAGAAGCCTAGAAAGTTTCAAGCATACCCTCCTCTTATCACTCCTTAAGTTAGATTCTGATCCCCTTATTCCGTTTCTCTCTAATACAATAAGCAGAAGNGAAAGTTTCAAGCATACCCTCCTCTTATCACTCCTTAAGTTAGATTCTGATCCCCTTATTCCGTTTCTCTCTAATACAATAAGCAGAAGAAGGGCTGTCAAAGCTATCTGCCACGCACATGGGTGTAAGAGATGCGGGTCGCTTTGGTTAGAGCACCTCTGGTCCTTTTGGGGACACGCACTTCGGTCGACTCTTGCCCTCCCCCTTCATGAACTCATGCGCGCGTGCAGCTCCTTCGCAGCAGGTCGTACACGTGTACCGCGCCATGTGATCGTTGATCTAATTCCACGACAACTACAACTGTTCTGGCAGAGGCGACGACAGACTCTCCCACCGTACCCTTGGGTTGAAGTGCTCGCAAATGATAGGATCGCTT